>JAGPOW010000261.1:51116461-51169958 GCA_030014935.1 Caiman crocodilus | reverse complement strand
CAGGGATTCCCAGTGCACTGTGTGCAAGTGAGAGACTGTGTAAATGAGTTCTTGAGGGTTTATTAGACAGTATATCCATGTGTTTATTTCTTGATTATTTATTATGATGTAAATAATTCAATCTTGTAAATAGTTCAAGAACTGTCTGCAAGGGTGTTTAATTGTACGGGGAGGCTCTCTGCTCGGAGCACTGAAGCAGCTCCCCATGGCGGCTGGGCAGGGCTACTGACTACTGGGTACCCCAGGATCCCATTATTCAGGTGAGGGTGCATGTAGCGTCGTGCCCAGGGTTACATGTATATTTGTTAGAGTCATGAAAGCTGCAATATAATCAGGCATTCAACTTCTGGCTGATCTTTGCTAGGCAGTGGAGGATACTGTCGCATTAGGTCTGTCCTGGTATATGCAGAAGGAAGACAATCACAGATGTACACATATTTTCTTTAACTTGTGGAAGCCTATTTGCCTAATCTCCTTAAGGCTTAGTGTTGGAAGTAGGACCAAGGACCACTTTTTCTCTGCACCATAATTTCTTGCTGACCAAAAAGATTTTTCTTGGAAATCTGGATGAGTCAAATACTGCTTGAAACAATATTAACACTTCTGCCAGGCTTCCTTCTTATTTTTTATAGGAGCAGGTAAAGTGGGAGTTTGACTGGGGAACAGTGTTCCCCTTAACTGTGCGGTGTGTGGCTGCGCAGGCGTGCCTTGCAGTGTGGCACAAGTGTGCCTGCACAGCCACACACACTACACAGTCTACAGGGCACGCTCCTGTGGAGAAGGGGAATTAAAGGAGTAAAGAAACAGAAAATACTTCTAGGGCACTGAGAGATTCTTTCATTACCAAATATAAAGATCAGGGAATTGAGGGTTGAATCTTGTAAAGCCAGTGCCTAACTTTTACTGAGGGAAATACTTGACAGAAGTCCTAGCTCCAGTGAAGTCAATACCAAACTCATATTGCTTTTAATATATTAGTATTTAACTAGTTTCCTGGGCCCACTGTTATGCTCCCTACCATGGACAGGATAGCCATTAGTAATTAAAGAGTGAATAATGCATGAATAACAATGGTATGATTCTTGGAAATAACAGAACCTGTTGCACAGATGCATGCTATGACAGGTATCATCATCTTATTACAAACTCTGTTATGAATGTGTTAAGGATTACAAGTCTCCTTCAGGATTAACACTTTTTTCCATAAACTGTATACAATCTTTTTGTTATCAATCAATGTGCAATGTAGCATTAAATAATAAATTAGTATCATAGAAAATTAGGGTTCATAGATTTCATAGACATTAGGGCTGGAAGGGACCTCGGAAGATCATCAAGTCCAGCCTCCTGCCCAAAGGGCAGGAAGTCAGCTTCCCAAAGGGCAGGATCCCAGCAAGATAAGCATCCAGGCCCAGGGTTGGAAAGGACCTCAAGATATCATCTAGTCCAACTCCCTGCTCAAAGCAGGACCATCCACAACTAGATCATCCCAGCCACAGCTTTGTCTAGCTGGGTCTTAAAAACCTCCATGGATGGAGAGTCCATAACCTCTCTGGGTAACTTGTTCCAGTGTTTTACCACCCTCCTAGTGAGAAAGTTCTAATATCCAACCTAAACTTCCCCTCCTGCAACTTGAGACCATTGCTTCTTGCTCTATCATCTGCCACTATGGAGAACAATCTAGCTCCATTCTTTTTGGAACTACCCTTCCAAATGGCAACCTTTAGGTAGCTAGAAGTTGCCATTAAATCCCTGCTTAGCCTTCTCCAGACTAAATAAACCCAGTTCCCTCAGCCTCTCCTCATAAATCATGTGCCCCAGACCCCTAACTGCCCTCCTCTGAACTTGGTCCAATTTGTCCACCTTCTTTCTGTAGTGGGGGGCTCAAAACTGGACACAATACTCCAGATGTGGTCTCACCAATGCCAAAGAGGGGAAGAATCACTTCCCTCAATCTCCTGGTAATACTCCCACTAATGCAGCCCAGTATGCTATTAGCCTTCGTCACAACAAGGGCATGTTGTTGATTTATATTCAGTTTATTGTCCATTAGAACCCCCAGGTTCTTTTCTGCAGAGCTGTTGCTTAGCCAGTCAGTCCCCAGCCTGTACCAGTGCATGGAATTGTTCTGTCCTCAGTGCAGAACTTTGTATGTCTCCTTATTGAACCTCATATAATTTCTTTTGGTCCAACACGTCAATTTATTGAGCTCTGTCTGAATCTTAGCTCTACCCTCCAGCATATCTACTACTCCACCTGGCTTTGTCATCTGCAAACTTGCTGAGGGTCCATTTATGCCATTTTCCAGGTCATTGATGAAAATATTGAACAAAACCAGCCCCGGGACAGACCTTTGGGGCACTCCACTTGATACTAGCTGCCAAGTAGACATTGAACCATTGACTACTATCCTTTGAACCGAATGATCTGGTCAGGTTTCTATCCACGTTACAGTCAGTTCATCCAACCCATAGCTCCTTAGCTTGCTTGCAAGATGTTGTGGGACATCATATCAAAAGCCTTGCTAATATGAAAGATACTATATTAAATGGAGATCCACTATCCCATAAAGTCATTCAAAAGCTGCTTTTCTCAGTTGCATCCACATTGTTGCTTACAAAACTTCATTATCTCAGGATAAATGAGGACAGATTTGCACCTTCTAGACTGGCTTTTGCCTGACTTCAGACTAACACAGCTTGCTCTCTCTAGATCAGGGTTGTCCAGGTTCTAAACATCTGGGGGCCATCCCTTCTAACAATACTTGCAGGTGCCATATGGCCCTGCAACTGCACTGTGGACTGGCTGAAACTCCTTCCCTCCCTGCACCACACTCTGCAGTCTCCTGTGACCAGGCATCCCTACTGTTGTACCATGCACCAGGGTGCCCCTCTGCTGTACTGGGCAGCCATCCCATTGCTGCAGCCTATGCCATACCTTACTGCAGCATGTGCCTGGGTACCCCCCTGCTGATCCCCATGCCTTCCCATTACACTGTGCTCCAGGGTACCCTTTGCTGCTTTCCACAACCCCCACTTATCCCCAACCTCCCCCATTCCCCACCTATACTCAGTGTCCCCCAACTCTGTCTCTTAGCTGCACCACATGTCCCACTTCTGCTGCCTCCCATACCCCTGCACTGTGCATCCCTTCTGTAGTGGGCAAACTAAGTTATGCTAAGGCTCTTGGCCATAGTTTAGGCCTTCCCAAAACTAAGCAATTAAATAGCACAGGGTGCTGTGTAAGGCAATGGGAAAAGTCAGTACTGTGATTGGTATGGTGGGCTAACCAAGTACAGTAGTTTCCCTAAAAGGAAAGGAAACCAAAATCAGGATTAGAGAACCTTATCTAAAAAGATGAGGTAAGAAACTTGAGGATTGGACAATTTGAGATGAAAGTGGTGGACAAACAAATGAACAGCTGTGTATTTTGTGTTGACACCCTGGGGAGACAGGAGCAACCTTGGAATTCTTGTTCAAATGGGATTCCAGAAACTAACATCCCACACATCCAGCAGAAGATCTGAGGCTGGTATCACCTAAGGTCACTGTTGTAACGTCTGAAGGAACCACTTGCTAGGTTGTATTGCAGGGAGGAAGCTTGTAATAAAGATTAGGGATTACTATTAAAGTTCACTTGATACCAAATTGGATGAGGGGCTGTGTCTATCCTTGGGGGTCTCTGATAAAATCATCCTAGTGGCAACACCTTCCACTGCACTGTGTGCTCTCCCACTACTGCCCCATTTCTGCTCCTCATACCCTTCCACACTTCACTGTACTGGATGCTCAGGCTCCTTTAGCTTCCCAGCTGTGATCTCCCCTGCTGTACCATGTATCCTGGACTGCAGGCTCCCTTGGCACTGAAGGCTGCACTGTACTGCACTGCCCCAACCTTTGGGGCAGGAAGCCAGAGAGAGGGGGGACCTGGAGCCCCCAGCTGCAGTCACAGCAATGGTGGAAGTAGCAGCAAACGATAACCCGAATGACCATAATTTAACCCCTCAGTAGGCTGCATCCAGCCCATGGGCTGCCAATTGGACAGCCCTGCTCTGTATCATATAAGGTAGCTTTGGGTAAGTGACTTTTTTATCCTTCAGTTTTTTCTGTCTTGGAAGCATATTGTATTATGTCAGTAGTATTTGTTTGGTCCAAAACTAAATCAAAATTAATTACAGACTATTATCCTCTGAGGGAATGATAACAAGCAGGTGATAACTATTAGGTAGGCTTTTATTTTGACTCCCCCCCCACCCCACTATTACCATATTGGTTGCATTACAAACTGCCTAATTGTAGGACTATGGAACTATGTAGGACATGTTACTTTTTGTGTAGTTAGTGAATTCTGCTGGACTTTTCTTTCCCGCAAGTTATTCACTGGAATACTTGCTATGTGATTAGCATCATGGGTAAGTTGATAGCCTGTACAGGAAAGGAAAGAATGGGAAGCTGATTACTTTATGGTTATTTCACAAAACTGATGAGACAGCAAATGATAGTCAATCCTATTAAAAAGACTAAGCATCACTTTTTTCCTCCCTTAAAAAAATCCTTACATTCCTTGCATTGGGATTGGGTGATATGATTCTACAATTCAGGGAAATTGGAAATTACAGAACATCTGCAATGAAATTGGTTTTCTGTGGAAAACTGATGAATCACTTACTGCCAATGACTGGAAGGAAAAGTACTTGTTTATGCCCTTATGTAATGAATTTTTATGAGGTGAAGTTTGCTGTTTATAAAAAATACACTTTAAGCTGCCTCAGATGTAAAATAATAGAATTCAGATTTAGAGCAATGTGTTACTGCAAAGACAGTTGCTAGTAGAATATCATCTACTTACAAAATGCCAAAACAGGACTATTACTTCGGTGATGGAATTAAAAAAAATAATGTATCCTCCTAAAGTCTTATAAGAAACTTGTTATTAACAGAGTCAAAACCCACATTGCCACCTCCACTTACCTATAAGCAGAAACAGGTAATTAACTTTGTTAGTCTGAAGTCAGGCAGAAGGCATGGTAGAGGTGCACCTTACAGATTAACTTAATCAGAGATGCATAAGCTTTCATGAGTCACAGCTCACTTCATCTGATGCTCTGAAAGGATACAAAGAACAGACTATCAAATGGAATTAGTAATTTAAATACAAAAGAGAAAAGCCAGAGGGCAGTGTTGAGAGAAGTGGAAGAGGCTGGAGAGAACAAAAAGTAATAAACCAATAAATGCTAATCCAGGTATTGGGATAGGAATCCATACACTGTGTTTACCATACACTTTACACAATCCAGTCTACAGATGTTTTCTGTTTCTGTAATCTTGCACTCAAGTTGATTAAAAAAATCCCCATATTTTAAGAACAGCTACTCTTAGGTCAGTGATGGAAAGTCCAGGAAGGTTGAAGTCTTTCCTCACAGATGTTTGTATATTTCTGGGCTTGACATCAGCTTGGTGTCCACTCATTTCGTCATGGAGGGATCACCTGTCTGTCCAATGTACACAGCAGAGGAGCACTGTGAGCGGGTAATAGCATGGATGACATCAGTGAAGGGGCAAGAGAATGAACCTTGGATTTTATAATCAATATTATTAGTTCAGTGATGACATGGTTTATGCTGATATGGGAGCACAGATGATATCTGGCTCCATTGCAAGGCCTTGTGTCTTAGAATAGGAGAATAGGCCTTGTGAGAATAGGAGCTAGGTAGCCTGTTGCTGTTATCTTCCTTTGCTTGCCTGTCTTCAAATACAAAAAATATTTTTGTATCGTCTTTCAGAACCTGCCAAATTTTCCTCTGTACTAAAAATTAAGCGGAAATAAATGGTAGAACTAAAATTATACTTGTAAGCAAGTCTTCAGAAACAAACTGAAGGCAATGGTTCTTTGCAACCACAGGTATTCAAGAACACGTTCTTTAGCGTGTTCCTATTACCTCATACCAGTTGGCTACATTTCTGTGCTAGATACGATTGAAATTTAAGACTTTTAGTTTTATTTAGAATTATCTAGCTTGACTACATAAGTTACACTGCTGAAGACATTCCATGGATAGTTAAAGAAAAATGCATTTGTTTTGAAGGCAACAGTTTATCTTATAGACTGAAGTTAATTGATATTTTGCTTAGTTTTTGCTTAGAGAGAGGCATCATTAAACTGACCTTCTGAATCTGAAAAACTGGTTTGATCACCTTCAAGTCTGCTATGGGGATTAGATTGTGGTTATGGATTACTCAATCTAGTTTTGAGAAGTTTTACGAAAGACTCTCATGAGAAAGCAATTAAAGAAGTATAAATAGGGGATATGAGGTGGTACTGAGATTCTGTAAGGAAATGAGGGCAGGTGAAAGTGCTACAGATACGCTGTTCTCAAATTCTGGAATTTTCTTTCTGTAGTGTGGATAGCAATTACTGGATAGAAGTGAATCTTTATCACCGAATACTGGAATTTATCATGACAAATGATACGAAGAAGACAATAGCTATTATTAATTTTACTTGAACATTGGCAATAAAGATTAGGTCATTCTTTTAGATTGCTAACTTGATAAAGCCTCCTTTAAAGAAAAGTGAACCTTTTTGATAATCAATAATAGAAAATATCTGAGAAAGCAAGTGTTAAGTCTATTTCTGTGAAAAGTATTTCAAAATGGATACCGTAGATCCCTCAAACTCTGTCTGACAGGAGGAACCTCTATTCCTCTGTCTCAAATAATAAATTCATTATGTTTGCTGGGAATCATACTGGGGATAAGATCATCTGGTGACTTTACCTCAGCTCTGAAGTCTCCAGATTGAGCTGAAACACATGAGGATGTCAAGAGAAATTTGTGCAGATAGCTAAAGGCTAACACTGAAGAGTTGTTTAAGCCTTCATAGTTATTTATTCAAAAGGCACAAAACTGACTACTACCCAGGGCAAACACATTTTTCAAATCTGGATTTTAGATGCATGGTTTTAGACTATTTTCTGTGGGTCTGGAGACCTACTAGAGACACTGTTTGATAGGGTGAATAGAAGTCTATAGTTAGTCAATACTTTGGAAAACAAACAAGGTGACCATCTTGCTAAAAGTGACCTATTTACAACTATAAACTGAATTTCCTTTGTAGTGTAATACTAATGGCATTTGAAAAAATGATAATATCAGGTATTAAATAATCTTATGGACAAGTTGCTATTGACAGCTTAATATGTAACTTTCAACAGAAAATTTAAAAAATAATTGTGTCCTATAGAAAAAATATTCCTCAGAACTTGCTAGTGGTGAGAAGTGTTTTTACTTTGTTCATTTTTATACTTTCACTTTCATACAACCGCTGGAGGAAAAACACTATTAAAAGACCATTCCATCTTTTGAGCCTAGTGGTTAAGGTACTTGCCACTTTGTTTAGGTCACTCTGAATCCTAGCCCTGCTCTCCAGCATATCTAATGATATCCCCAGCTTGGTGCCATCTGCAAATTTGCTGAGGGTGCACACTATGCCATCTTTCAGGTTATTGATATAGGTCCTGAACAAAACCAGCCTCAGGACCAACCCCTGGGGCACTCTACTTGGTATCAGCTGTCAACTAGACACCAATCCATTATTACTCTCTGAGCCCAATGTTCCACTCAGTTTTCTATCCACCTTACAGTCCGTTCATCCAACCCATAGTTCTTTAGCTTGCTTGCAAGGATGTTGTGGGAGATAATCTCAGAAGCCTTGCTAAAATCAAGGTATACCAAATCCACTGGTCTCCCCACATCCACAGTCAGTCATTTTATCATAGAAGGCAATTAGGTTGGTCAGGGATGACTTGCCTTTGGTGAATCCATGCTGACTGTTCCTAGTCACCTTCTCCTCCAAGTGCTTAGAAATGGATTCCTTCTTGTGGTGGATATCCAGTGGGCCAGCTGCTACGAGGGCAGGAGAGTACTCTGAGCCATGATTTAATGGCTGAACCACTTGGCTTGGAAGTGGGTGATGCATGTTCCAAACCCTCTAGGTGAGAGGACCTGAGGTCCCAAATTGCTCACTTCCTGGGCAAATGCCCTATTCAGCAGGTGGGAGAGCCCTCTTCCGTCATCAAATTATTGCTAGTTGTGATGTTTCTACAACTAAAGTTTTGGGACTTGCATGCTTTTATGCATATGCCTGGGCGATCTTTATTCTACAACAAAGCCTAAATAACTAAGGGCATCCTTAGGATGAGAGTATAAGGTGCATGTAGCTATGCAAATAAACAGAATTTTAAATGTGTAAATGCCAAACATTTCATTTGCAAAGCTATGTAGGTGCCACTTTGGTACAAAAATGTAAAATTGGATTTAGCACTTTATGTCCACATTCCTTTAAACTTCTTTAACTCTGCCCAAGCTTCTTTCAGCTATCACTCTTTCAATCATGGAAGTCTCATTTTAGTATTATGTATGGGACATTCATACACACCACAAAATTGCCCTTTAAAGCATCTTAAATCCCCTTTTGCACTGCTTTAATGACGCTGCTGTTTACACTGTCAGCAGTGTATTGTGCTTTAAATGACTTTGGGACATATCAAAATAAAATGCCTCCAAGGTGTTTCACTTTGCTACCTAACGAAGTGCAACAGCCATGGAGGGAAGCACTGGGTCCCATGCAGCTCAGGGGATGCACAGGCAGCCTGGAGACGGCCCATGCAGGCAGGCTCCATTGAAGTAAAAAGTGGCAAGCCTGTTTTGTATTTTTTTCCCCTCCCTGTCTGCCTGAGCTGTGTGGGGCCCTGGTGCTTCCCTCCACAGCTGCAGGGAGGGGGAAGAAGGGGGGACATGGTGCTTCCCTCCATGACTACAGTGGCCCCTGGGACTGCCCAGGCTGGGCACTTGCAGGCAGGTGCCACCGCTGCTATGGCTCCCCTGCAGCTCAGAGACCCACTTGGTCCGCCAGCAGCTTGTCCCTCTCTCCTCCCCCACTGCTGCTGGAGGAGTAGGTAGGGACTGGGCCTGACCCTTGTGTACATACCATGGGGATTTACTTTGGTTTAATTCTCCTTAAACTGAAATGGTGTTTTGAAAAACCCACAACTTCAATTTAGGGAGAATTAAACCAAAGCAAACCCTCATGGTGTGGACAAGCAGCCAATGAGAAAGAAATAAATTTGTCCAGGCTGTTTGGATATTCCTAACACTACTATCTACTGTTCAGCTCAAATTGGCCCTACTGTCTTATAATTAAACTATGCTGCTACTCCTAGTCTTTTTTTGATATATGAAGCAAGCAAAACTGCAATTAGGTAAAAAGTCTGGTAACTCCCAAACATAAGTAAAAAGTTAAGAGTTCTGATTTTGTATCTTTCATAGGTTCTAGGTATTGATCAATTCCTCAGATACACTGGTTAATTTGGGAAGAAGAACATTCCAATAGTAGTTGAACAACAGAAAACTAAAGAAAGATTTAATTTATTTAGCCCTCTTTTTATAAGTAACATTGAACAGGGGCTCGAACATTTAGATTACGGTACATGTCATCAGATCTTTTATTTGAGCTTTTAGATGAGAATACAATGCTTAGAGTGGCATTTTACTCAGACTATAAGTAAACCTAAAAAAGCAGCTATCCTTTGGTTATCTCTGAGTCTTTTTATTGACAAATCTCTTTCATATCATAATAAATACATTTTTGAATTGTTAATGCTGCAATGCACCAGAACAATTAAGATCCTATTTAAAAAATATTAATGTATATGTATTATCTTAATGCGAAGAAGTAGCCAAGTACTGACGTTTTAGACCTAGAATGTTAATTTAATGACAAATGCTTTCTGGATATTTTGGATGAAATTCTGGCTGTATCAATGGGAGTTTTGACCCCAACAGAGGTGAAATTTCACTTAACTATATAGTTTAAAACAAATTAGTAATTATGGAGAAAAAAAATTCTGATTAGCTATCATTTTGTTTGTTGGTCTTTAAAGCTGCATTAAAACTGATGATATCTATACTGTTGTGGCACAATGAAGAAAATTAATAAGAGAAACTCATGCTTAGCTCTGTAGTATATGATGCTATACATAAGTTCATAAAACCAACAAAAGCACCCCAAAACTTATAACAGGTGAAATGGCATTCATTTAATATCCTGCAATGGCATATCCAGAGAAATTAAACAATCATTGGGATAAGATTTACTGCTGTGCATATTTTAAAGTGACTGAACAACACTGGATTAACAGTGCACACTTGCAAAAAAAAAAAAAAAAAAAAGTCTGAATGACATACTTGCAAGCTTGTTTACAATAGACTGAATGTGCACGGGTTTTTGCTACTATTTCCTGCTTTACAGCTCTCCATTTTCTTCTGGTGATGTGGTGAATCTGTTGCATGAATTATAACATCTGAAAGTTTTCTATAATTATTATGTAAGGCAGCTGATTAAAATGATTAACTATGTAGATAATTACAAATAATATATTCCCACTGACCTCTGATATTGGAATATTTGTTAAATTATGATTTATCATTTGTACATCTAAATTAATAGAAATAGGGACTTTATTGTAAATAAAACAGGAACAGTTCTGTCTTAAAGTTTGATCTTAAAAAAAGATCAACTTAACAGTGGTTCTGAGTATTCTGCACTTTAGAATAAAGTGCGCACTTCATGTGTGGTGCAGAAAAACTCTAGAGGGAGTGTACTTCTGTCATTTTAATTTTATATTTCAGTGGTTGAAGATTGTGTACCTCCATACCACACTTGGGACAGGTAAAATACATGTCAAATAAATAGTTGCTTTTAATACAATAGTAGCAGAAAACATGTGGACAGCCTATGGTGTGAGGCATAGTAGGCCATTCTCCACATACAGAACATTCCTTGCAGTAGTTTAATAAAGCATTTTCACTATTGGAAAGGCCTGCAATAGGTAAACACCAAGAAGAAATTCTGACTTTCAGCTTCTGCATGTTAATAAGAGGCAGGAGATAGATTAGAAATTCAGCAAAGCCATGCCATAAAAGTTCTCTGTTCATGTACTCAAATCCTATTTGGCGAACATTCTGAGGCCGACAAAAACCTGATCTAATTCTTAAAATACGTTCTGTCAGTGTTGCAAATTTTCCATTCTGAAGAAAGACCAGGAAGTTTAGTAGTCCACCAATTTTTAGAAGTCCAGCAACAAAATTAATAAAATGTTTGGTTTTGCAGAAAGACTCCAGGTGACGATTGCTGAATAAATCATAGCATCTTTCTTCCAACCACCTTCCACCAACACTGCAAATAAGATACCATAATTTCTGGTGTTTGCTCAATGGCTGGTATTTCTCTGTCTGAGACAAGTCATTTTTATACCGAATATTCAGAATAGTCTGTCCCACAGTTGCATTCTTAGAATAGATGGTGAATCTCCACAGGAAAAGCCATAAAAATGCTTTTATTTCTGGTTCAAAATGTGCCAGCACCCCTGGTTTAAATCCATGAAAACAGTTGGTAAACTGAGACCAAACCAATTGCTCCAGGGCTTTGTTTAGTTCAAGAGCATCCAGCTGACTTACTCTGAGCACAGGATTCACATTCTCAGCATTACTGTCACTAGCAGCCATGTCTTCACCACTGTTTTCTGCAAAGAAATTCAAATAAGTTATTCTGAAATTTTAATGTTTCCTATTGTTTATACACGTCTTTAATGAAGTTCATACAAAATTGTGAAATACCAACATTAAACAAATAACAGGGCCTTCTCTACAGCATGGCGTTATGCACTGCAACCAGCATTATTTAAGACATGTTATATTAAAACATAACTTTCATCATTAAACTGAGCTATTTTTCCAGATTTAACACATTCATTTGGCTGTACAGAAGGCTTACAGTCTCTTTCAGCTATTTACCTTCTCTCTCAAAGACTTAACGTTTTACTGTGAAAGTGAACACATTTCCTAACTCTAAAAGATTGACTGAGTATTAAAATTAGGAGAAGTATCAGGAACAGGAATTGTAAAACTATAAAGTATCTTATGGAACGTAATGGGGCAAATGAGTACAGTAAGTAAAATCTTAAGGGGGGGTAGCAAAGAGAAACCTTGATGTACCCACCTTTCTCAACCTGCTAATGAAAAATATATTTTAGGAGATATGAAAACTACACAGATGGAAAAAAAAAAAAAGTCTGAAAACAAATTGGGAATGACAGTGCCTTAAAGACAGTGATATGTTCTGTTTATAAAAGATTCTAAATGAGATCAAATAAATATTCAGTGCTTGAACTTAAATTATCTTACAATACATCACTGAACCCTGCATGTATTTTCTAATCTCTTTTGACAGGTGCAGAGTTTTGCTACCAGCTGTATAACAAATTTTCTGGCAAGATGATTAATGTATACTAGTAACATCAACTAATGCATACTCTTCTTGCCTGAGTTTTACAATGAGAGATTTGCTTGGTCAATATAAGATCATGTCATACCATTTGAAAAGGAAAAACAAAAAATAGTAGTATGCAGTGCAAAATCAAAGCAATTTTGCATAAAAGCCATGGCATAACTTCTCAGATAATGAATGAGTCCGCTAAGCTGGATTCCTGGCAAATCAGACCAACATGAATTTATAGTTTCTGGGGGTAGTATGTTTTACCTACTAAATCAGTCAGGTAGGGAAAGAAGAATAAGACTCTCTAGAGCAGTGCTTCCCAACCTTTTCCTCAGCATGACCTCATTTATGGCCCCGTTTCCTCAGCATGATCCCATTTCCTCAGTATGGCCTCTCACTCAAAACCTGCAGCCCCCCACGCCCCCACCACGACCCCATCCACTGACGTTATGGCCCCAAGTGGGATGATGACCAACAGTTTGAGAACTGCTGCACTTCCTAGGAAAAGCATGGAATGAAATTTACCAATACTACGATGTTCTGCTTTAAGTCTGTACTTGTCAGAGGGGAAAGCTAAAATAACACTGGGTCTTTATTAAGTGTACAGGTTCCCCTTTTAGTCAGATGGCCCTGTGCAGGAAGAATGGGTGACAGGTGAATGCATGGTGAAAAAAAGCTGATAAACTGGTAACACTACCAAAATTTTTAAATCCTATTCATATCTGCAATTAAAGCTCAATGTATAACAATTTCAGAGCAGCATTTGTAACTTACGTATCAGAAGAGTATTATTTGCAAGAAACATTTTGCAGAGGCAAAACTTAAGTAGGTGTGATAAATTTTCCATGTATGCTCTAGAGAGAAACCATCTGAAAAGGGAAGGAGACCAGAATAAAAATGTAGGCACGTTACATAAAAGCACCTTCCCTTGAAGTATCCTTTCTTCTTTCTAATTTTCCATTACATTATCAAACAAGCAAAGCTGAGTGGTGCCTTTGTTTTTGCCAGTGTGAGTAGTTCCAATTCTTAGATTAAGTTATGGAAACTGTATATTAACTACTTGTACTTGTAAACTACTTTTATATTCTTGTTACTAAGCCTAGTGGAAGCTCATTACAGACCACATCTGCTAACATGGGCCTGGGACCAGCAAGCATCTTAAGCACATGCATAATTTTTACTTTAACAGGATAATTCACAGTTTAAAGTTATGCATGTGCTTAGGTGCTCTGCTGGGTTGGGGCCATTGTATTATACACTCTTCCTGTTATTGCCAGAGGTTTTGATGAAGCCTCCACTTATCTAGGGTTTGTGGGATCTTTAATCGATATATAGAAGGCCAGATTCTGCACTTGGATGCAATGTTTCCATTGAGTCCCATGTTATCTATTTGTGAAACGCAAAGGGCAAAATCTGAAAGAGGGATTGGCATGAAAATCATAGTGGTCTAGGGTAAGCAGTGAGCAACTTTTTAAAGGTTTAGGCTAGAGTGACCCAGTCCAGAACACAAGTGGGTTGGTGGGTATTAGAATCCACCACAGACTGACACTTTTCTCCGCATTGGCATAGGGAAAGCACCTACAGCAGGTGCATCTTCCTGAAGTGGCAGAGAAGAGAGACTGCTGCCAGAGCTCCCCACTACTGAAAGCTGCCAAAGTCCCAATACATGGGCTGAATCACATGGGCTGAATCAAATAGCTCCAGGGCCATGCTTTTAGAAACGCTTTAGTCAGGGAAAAGGAGTAGGCAGAACGGCTAAATCTCTCTTGTAGTTGTGGGCAAGAAGAATTGCCCAGACTCAGGCTGAAGTGGGTGGACCCCAGGGCACTGTCTGCCTGTGATGTTATAGAGGAACTGATTTCCACAAAGGCATCTGAGAGAAATGGAGCAACCAGCCACAGGAATGCCAGATAGCTCAAGCAGACCAGAACTTTCTAGAGTTTTAGTGACTTGAAAATACTGAGGAGGGTAGGGGATTGGAAGGAGTTGGGCAGCTAGCTGTAGGGTAGGAAGGGTCAAAGAGACCCCTACCAGCAGTCGGTGCTAGCAGAAATCAACAGGAAGGCTCTTTTTTCTGGTGAGGCCTGCAAGATTATAACAAAGATTAAGGTGTAGCTAGATCAGGCGGTGAGGTTTTGTTTTGCTCTTCTGCCTCCAAATCTAGAGTCCGTTTTGCTTCTATAATCCTTTTTTATAGTATGAAATAAACCTTTTTGCTGCCTGGCCCTTTACTAATTGCATGTGGTAGAAGTGATTTTTAAATGCATGGTACTCCATGCTAGCCATCTCCACAGAGAGAGACCAAAAACTTCTCTTCTAACCCAATGGGGTGGCCACCTGGGGCTGGCAGAGATCTTTGGCAATCCCTCACAGTTGAAGATGATTCTCTTCTGTAAGTGTCTAATTTGCAGGCCCAAAGAAGGCTGACAAAGCTGATCTGGGATCAACAGACTTTGTTGCAACTCAGGCACGTGATTCCATGCAGAGTACGTGACGCCAAATTCATGACTCAGTTTTTGACAGTTTCTGTCACTCCTGCTTTTCCATCTCCTGTTGTCATTATACAGTTTCAAAGTACTAAGATCCTTGCACAGACTCTTCCTTCACTTGGGGAGATCCTGGGCAATAGTCTTCCACAAGTTGATGTTTCATTTTTTAAAGTTGGTCTTGAGAACATCCTTGAAGAGCTTTCTCTGCCCTCCTCTTGAACGTACACCTTGACTTAGCTGGGAGAATAAAACTTGCTTCAGGAGTTTGGAGTCAGACATCTGGATGACTTGGCTGGCTCAGTGAAGTTGATAGTGAGTGATCATCACCTCAATTCTCACCGTGTTTGCTTCAGAGAGAATGCTAATGTTGGTGTGTCTATCTTCCCACTGGATTCAAAGACTCTTCCATAGGAAGCATTGATGGTACTTTTTCAATGATCTGAAGGGTCTCCTGTATGTTGTCTACATCTCAGCTCTGTACAGTAAGGGGGGGGGGGGCGGGTCACAAGTGCTTGATAATCTATGAGTTTGGTGTTGGATTTGATATTGCAATCTTTGAACACCCATTTCCTCAGGTAAACAAAGGCTGCATGTGGGGCAGTTTTGGATTTCTTCGTTGATGTTAGCCTTCTGTAAGAGATGGCTTCTGAGGTACAGGAAATAGTGTTCTTGAGAGTCTCACCATGAATCTGAATTACTGGAACAGGGACTATTCATTAAGAATTTGCTGGTGGAGGACCTTAGTCTTCTGAATATTAAGCATCAGTCCCATTTTTTTTGTGTACTAGAACTTGATGATTGAAGTCAGGATGGTCTAGGTTTTGGCTTGAAGTTGGCTGACATTTAACAGCTTACCATCCATTCAGTAGTTTAGCTCCACTCCAACGGGAAGCTTGTTGGTAGTCAGCTGTAGCATCACAGTAAGGAATACTGAGAAGAGTGGTGGAGCTATGACACAGTCCTGCTCAACTCCCATCTTAACCTCAAAGGTTAAGAGGTCAAAGAAGGCCATATAGAGAGGTTTATGTTGTTCCCTGCATTTTTCCTGCAGCTGTGAAGATCATGTCAGTTGTGCATCTTGATGCCCTAAATCCACATGGAAATTCTAGGAGGAGATATTCAGCAAGTGGAAGGGAGGGTTCTTGCATTGATCTTTCCTGTGGTAGACAGCAAAGCAATCTCTAATTTCCACAGTTTAACTTGTCTCCTGTCTTGGAGACTGTCATAATATGGCATCCTTCATGTTATCTGGGATTTCCTCATTATTCCAAATCCTCAAGATGAGGGCAGGAGCTGTGATGTCAGCTCCTCCCCCCCCGCCCCGCTTGAAGATTTCAGCAGGGATTCCAAGAGTCCCAAATGCCTTGTAGCTCTTCATCTGCTTGATGGCTTTCCTCCACTTGTCAAGGGCTTGAGGAATTTAGAGGTAGTCTTTGACTGGGTGTTGTGGGATGGACTTGCAAACACTCTCGTGAGCAACAGTCTCAACTGAGAATATCTTCAAAATTCTCCTTCCAACAGGCAGAGGTACTCTCATTCCAGTTGCAGGGTCTGGTATATAATGGCAGTAGAGTTGAGGCTTGCTGGGGTAAATGCATTCTCTGTTTGTTCCTTGGGGCAAGTTGTAGCACAGTGGGGAGATATTTGAGTCTCTGACGGACCATCACAGTTGGGTTTACGACCATGGCTTCTCATTTTACTGTTTTTAAATCCACCTCTTTCCTTTACTAACAATTTAAGATCTCCTCTGATCACTTTTCCCCTTTCAAAATCCTTTCATTGTGTTGTTATACATTATATCATTTGAATCAGTACTCGTTCTACAAATGCAGCAATTATGCAATTTGGTATCTGTTCAGAAATAAATAAAAATACCGCCTTTTGGTATCAATATATTTTAGTTTGTTTCATTTCATATTCTTCTGTATGTTTTACAGGTCTTGCAACAGATTTCATTTTACTACATACCTTCTCAGTAAATTCTGTTTATCTTTTCCTTTCCCCCTTACATTGGTTTATTTTAGACAATTTAAAATGAATGAAGAGGCCCAAATTATAGACCAAAATAACAGCTACTGATGATGACAACAACAACAATGTACTCTTAGTATAAAGGCATAAACCAGTTTTTAATAAAAGTGCCAACAAACTAAGGATATGTAAAAGGAATGCTTAAGGCAAAAATCAGGAGCAGATAAAAAGTATAGTACATTTTACTAAAGTCAGTGTGATTAACTTACTACATTAAATTGGGTTTTTAAGATAAATGATTTGGAATTAAATACTATTTAAAAAGCCCCCTGTTGACATGTTAGCACCACGTATGCTATTGTTTTTCTTTCACAGGAACAAAATGGGAAAAAAAAAGTTTTCCAACATTACATAATATCCTCTTCTTAAATAATGTTTTAGCCATTTCCCCCTAAAAATCAAGATTCCCTCTTGTACAGCACATTTAATAATAAAACAAATTATTGCATATCACCCAGGAAATAGAAATTTCTTCTGATATATTTTAGAGCTGTTATTGAGTATTGTACAAATTATGAATGAATATATTTTATTTAGAAACATGTTATTGACAGAAATCTATCAATAGTAATGTGGGTATTGTCAACAGCCTGTCAATATTAATGTAATTATGATTAAGGGGATAACATGGATTTTAGCTATAATACCAAGTAACATCTCCTACACTGCTGCTATCAATATAAGCATTATTATTGACCTGTTCTGAGACTCTCAGTACTAGATGTATTACCATTAGGCATATTTGTCAATGCATTCCGCCTACAAAAATTCTACATTTAAATTTACAGGCCTGTAAACTTTGCCAGCAGAAATGCACAAATCCAAGTAATCTCTGGGGTGTCATTTCTCCCCTTGGCTATTTTACTGTGGATCAGTAATAAACTAATTTCCACTGTTCCAATGTCACTACTGTCTTATCCCAGCTTTCAAGCACATTCGACAGAAAATAGACTATGCTTTTCATATATTTATGTGCAGAAACATCAAAGCAATATTTTAAAGGATTTATTTCCCCCCTTGAAATATATTCAAAGAAAATAGAATTGAAGTCTAAAGTATGAATTCTGTTCATTACTATCTTAATTAAAAATCTCATTCAGAATGTGGTCCTGTACACTTTAATAGGGGCAATCCCATTGATTCCAATTTAGAAAGGATCAACCTCTTTTAGACTGTCCTTCTCATGCAGCCAAATAAATGTTACAATTTCTATTGCATAAGAAATAAGGGATAAAGCAATGCTATCCTGGTGGAAGTCAGAACACCTGCTGCAGAAGAAATCTTGTAGTGAAATATTCATGAACATTTTGAAACCTTGTATTAATTAACACATGCAGTCATTACTTCAGCCATTACTTTACTCATTTCTGTAGGTAGGAAATGACTGTCCAAGAAAATAAATTACTATAGAAATGACAACAGTACTAAAGTTTGAATTTGAGTTTAAATTTTAACTCAACAGTGAATAAATCCTAAAGGAACTCTGGACTACTAAAAGAACTGTGAACTATTAACTAGCACTGAGATTTGAAGTCCATTGTTGACAAATGGACACCTGCGGAATCGAAGGCAGATGGATGTGATGCTGGTCACATTACTTCCTTGTGTGCAGATGGCTATAGAAATTGGTGTACCTTAATGAGTCTGACAGGCAACTTTGACTTTTGTAACCTGGAAGAGCTATTATGATTGTTCCTGTGAGATGGTCTAGGAGGACCATGCTGCCTTCTCGTGGGGCAAGCCTCTCTGCCTGAAGCCCAGGTATGTGAAAAAAGGAAGAAAGTACACATGACTCTTCAGGGCTCCTATAAACTTTGTGTGAAGCCTGATCCAATGCACTGGAAATCCAGCGCATCAGACCAGATTAATTGAGTCTGCTGGAGAACGGAAATTGATGTGCTCTGGCAGCCTTCCACATCATGTGAATCAGCGTCACTGTGCCTCTCTGTGCTGAAAAAATGGTGGTGGTGGGCTTAGAAATAAAACACATTTGATGAGCTTTAGTTCAAAATGCCCCACTGCCATTTTTTATGAGCAGGGACATGCAGCAAAGCTGATACATGCGACTAGCAGGCACTTTTAATTAGTGTGGCTCACTAATTAAAGCATCTGGTGCCGCATCTTGCGGCACATGCAAAAATGCCCTTGGAGTCTGAGGATGCCTAAACACGGTATTGCACTATGTGAGCAGTTAGTAGCAGATTATAAGGCCCCTTGCTGACATTACACTTAAGATGTGATTAACCATAGTCACAACTTAAATAATAATCCAGCCACATGTACACTCCATTAATGTCACGATATAACCAGGAACAAGCCACAAAGTTAGTACACAAAAAAGTGTATTTTTTGTGTAATAACTTTGTGTCTAGTTCTCATTGTGCCATAAATTGTGCATGTGGCCAGCACCAGAGCCATGAGGCACGGCAGGAAGTACAACAGTTGGGATCCCATTGCACCTGTAACTGAACATCTGTCAGCAGCCTAAGAGTTGTTTTGCTGTGGAGACTGTAAGTAGTCTGACGATGAATGTAACCTATCGCTTAATGGCTTGTAGCTTAATACTTTTAGTGAAAATATAACATTGGTGGCATTGTGTGCAAAAGAATGAAGGGCATGTAAAATGTTGCAGATGCGGTGCTCTTTTTGTGAAATAGGCTAAATGCTAGCCTGCAGAGCATGTGTAGGTGGTTCCCATTCAGTACAGTTCAAAGGAAAAGTGCAAGTTCTAGTGTTATGTTTGGAGTGCAGAGTTGCTAACAGGGTGAGTGAACGAAATCACAGGTATGATCTATGTTCCAGAAGATTGACAATTTTTTTACATGGTGGTTACAAAGATTTTAAGTGAGAGAAGTCTGGAATGTCTCTTTCTTCTCTACCCCCTGCCTGCCATGCAATCCTAACATAACACTACTCAAATGAAGTCAGCTATGCCCAAGTTCCAAGCAGTCGTCTTTCACTCTATTCCACCCACTTCTTGCCTAGGGGTGGCATGTACTCAAATTTGTATTTCCAGGCTTTTAAAATTGCTGTTATGACCAATCTAGATTCTGCTTCATATGAGGTGGGAGGCCTCTTTAGATCCCATTGTGTGCACAGAAGATAAGAGAGAAGTTCAAACCCTCCAGAATTAGGGTGACCATATGTCCCAGTTTGGCTGGGACAGTCCCCAGTTTCATAGGCCATCCCAGACAATTCATGAAAACTGAACCAAAAGTTTGCGAAATAGGAGTAGGGGCAGAATTGCAGAGCACAGTTCAGTGGGGATGTGAAGTGGTATGGTGTGCCAGACAAGTGGGAGGGGAAGAGCTGCTGCTGCATGGGAGCAAGGCTGGTGGACTGGAGTGCTGCCCTGTCCATCCTTCCCCTTGCTTGCAGCTGCTGCTCAGGTGGAGCTGGGATGGGCACATGTGGGTGCGGTGGTGCCTGCTTCAGTGGTACTTCCCCCCTGCCTGCCTAGCACACTACGCCACTCTGCCTCCCTGCTAAACTGTGCTCTGTGCCCCTTCCAACCTGCCTCTAGCAGCGCTGCTGACTTGGGCAGGGGTGGGGAGGCCATGTGCAGTGGCCTAGATTTCCTTAAACATAATATGGCCACCCTATCCAGAATGAGAGGGACTGGGACACATTCAGAGGAGCAGGGTTCCCCATCCTCCAGGTTCCACATAATAGCTTCACATCTATACTTATACTCTTTACTGAACCTTCTTTTTCCCAAACAGTAGTGGCAATATATGCCCTCTTTGAGTTGGAGTAAATAAATGTCAAGAGACTGAGGCGTTTGTAGACCTGAGCAGAACCTTGGCTTGATTCCTTAGGTGTGTTTTTTTTTTTTTTTTAAGTTGGTAAAATTTATTAACTTAAAAAATATTACTTTGAGAAAAGCTCTATTTTGTGAATCCTTGATTCAAATGATTAATTAGGAAGACAAATTCTACCTTGAACTCCAGTAAAGGCATACCAAATTTCAAAGTCATCTGAGGAAGGAGGAATTTGATAGTCAGCCCATAAACAAGAGACTTTCAGAAAGACGTTAAAAGGCCTCCTCTGCTCAATGTGAAGTGCTCAACTGAACAAGAACAATCCATGGAGATGATTATATCCCGAACTACTCATTTCATCACACAAGTACTATGTTAATGGCATTTTTTGAACCTGTGACACATACAGAAAATGTCTGTTCAAACTCCTCTGTCCAATCCCTATACTTGTGCACTTTAGGCATGTTTTTAACATGCCTATTCTTACCTTTGTTAAGGGCAGCTAGATTTCCCATTCTCATTCTCAAATTCCAAAAAGACAAAGCCCTGCAGATACTAGCTCATGGAGGGAAGGGGAGCTTACAACCTACTGGTTGCTGCAGGTCAGAAGTCTCCCCCTCTACAAGCGGTAGGGTGTCAGCTTTCCAGTCCCTTTGCAACAATGGAAAAGTTGGATGCTGTGAAGCAGCAGGCTCTGAAACAGAGGGCTCATTTCTGTGTAAGAGTGATTCTCCCATGTCAGATCACAACTTTTCCAGCTGGATCAGACCTTGTTGCAGGCCAGATCTGGCCTGTGGGCTGTAGTTTGCTGACCTCTGGCTTAGATGTTCTCTCCAGGAATGGGGACCATCCCAGATTCTAGATTTCATAAGGGAGAGATGGAGAGGGACTTAGACACTCTAAAGGATGAACATCCCTTATAGCTCATGACTGATGACAGGTACAATCATCTGCTTCCTTAATTGTTCTGCAACCTCACATCATTTTCCCATGTTCTCTCTCTCCTGATTGGAGTCTTCCAACCTCTCCATGTCTGTGGCCTCACACCTCTCTCCTCTATTTCCCCTGACCCTTTCACTTTTATCTCTGGTCCCCTGCCTGGAAGCAGCTACATTTAGTTTCTTTTTGAAAACAGCTTGACAAAATTCTGAAGGCTGCTTTGTGCTCAGTTTACATTCCCCCGAAACAAATTAAAAATCTCTTTGACAGAGGCAGATTATATCAAGATGCTTTCCTTGCTTTTTTTCTCCATTCTAAATTTCTGCCAAGGATCAGATTCAAACTGACAATGGCTGAGTGTAGGTCAGGTTCAGTGGGTACTACATGTCCCCTTGAGCTATATAGCTCATATGAAAACTAGCAGGCTAGAAAGTCTTTCAGCTACTCTGTCCATGCATGCATAGTATAATATATTTGGCTCATGAACTAGGCTTGGAGATATCCAAGAGACCTGGTTTAAATATCATCTTTAATTTTGTTTCCACAAAAGAATAATAGGTGCTAGGCACTAACTGGAGTAAATGTGGAATGAATTACACCAATTTAAGCATAATGATTAGAGGTATAGTTTGACCTCTCACTTCTCTGTAAAAAATAATTTATTTTTTCAGAGGGAGCTTTGCTTGGGAATCTCTTATTCAAATATCTCCAGTTTGGAATTAAGTCCATCCCACCTCCTTATAGGGAATACCAAATTTTAGTGTTATTTGCATAAACATGTAGATTTTTAGTCTCTGGGGACAAGAACCTTTAAACAGAGAGGCTCTCACCCTAAAGTCTACAGTGGTTTCCATTCTAATCTACCATTTTAGCCACTTACAACTTTTATTTTTCAGGCTGAATTTTTTTTAAAGAACATTCTAAAAATGACAGGGACACAAAATTTGGCCAAGATTGAAAGCATGTACTTCACTTTTTAAAATTATAGATGGTTTTAATGATTTCATTTGGAGTCAGCATAGGAAGAAAGAGAGGGTTTTTTCCCCCCTCATTCTAAGGAAATCTTCTAATCTCCACTTGAACAACTCTTCATCCTAAATGGTTCAAAAGTTAAAGTCTGTTATGAAAATATCCCTTATTATGGAGAAGTACATTAGTTTTCCAGTAAAAGACAGATTTAGGCTGAGCATGTCACTATCCTTTAAACTGCCAGGTTGCACATACACATGCAGACTACACTGTTTTTTTTCTTCTAAAGGCTTGATGTATGCAACTGAAGTGTATGCTGTTGATGTGTGCAAAACTAACTTAAATGTGTGGTGATCACAAGGCTGATGAACATTTTACAACGTTTGTGGAAGCAAATCTTAAGAAATGTTCCTTTCCTAAGATTTGCTAAAGAGGGTCTGTCTTCTGCAGGCTTGCTATAAGTGCTTAACTGATTCCCCCTACCCCAAATCTGATAAGAGGAGTATGACTGGGTACCAGTAGTACTAACTGTAAATCCAGAAGAATTTTGAATTTCTAGGGTACGAATTATTATTATTACTATTGCCATGGGATAATAGAGCCAGGTGGAGTTGAAATGTTGGATTTTTTATAAATCTCTTTAGAATGAGGTCCAACAAACCTAATGCTGAAACTGGATTCATAAAAAGCCAACTGTAATATTAGTGATGCACAGAGTAAGAAGTAATGTATATTGTTGATAACTAGCAGGCAAGCAGGAAGAAGAAAATCATCAGGCAAAACACCACTTATTTTAAGCTAGCAAATATCTACAGAGCCTTTAGATATTAGATGCTGAAGTTACTACACTATAATCCATCTCCAATTTAGAGTTAACATTTGTGCAGATCCTGGGCCAAATTCTGCTTAGGTCAATAAAAATTATGTCTATTGCAGAGTAGATTAGAAAGCACATTGCTTTATTTTAATATAACTTAGCTGTCTGCTTTATCTTTTCCATTACTGAACCGATTATTTTTATTGGGCTATCTTAATAAATCTGCATGTGGGCCTGTTTTTAAATGGAAATAACTAGTCAATTTAACTGAATGTGTTTGGGTGCAAATTAGATGCACAAAGGTGAGCGTGCCTGTTCGTGTCCACATATGTGTGGGGGGGGGCTGTCTTTGGAATTACTTCAATAAGGATGATAGAATTTAGTGAAAGTAAAGGCTCTTGCTCTTCCCCACATTTTGTAATTAGAAATCCTTGTTGCAGTACATTGTGCACTTAAGTTTGTGTGCCAAGACACGTTAAATGTGATCCAGATTTCAGTGCATTTTTCCGATTCTGAATCTTAAAAAAGTATTTCACATAATACCCATTTTGTTTAACTTTGTGGCACTGACAGAACACTGCACATTACCTTGTTTCACTTCCACCCCTAACCCCAAGATTCCCTCAAAGTGCAGGTGTTGTGTAATGTGTCTTTTACAGATGACAGCTTTTTAAAGACAGGGGAAGATCAAGTGCATCTCTTGACTTGCCACCATTACAGTTAGTGTCACCAGCGCAAATGGAGGTTTAAGGATTAGCGGCAGTGTCAACAGTATCAGAATACAGAAAAGTATCCCTCTGATCTTATGATAGGAAGTCTCCAAGGAAGTCCTAAACATTTATTGATAAGTTTTAATTCAGCTTTTTTTAATAGGTCTGTAAGTATATTTGTTTCATCTGAATCTTGGATTGCAATAAGTATCAGAAACACCACTCTGTCTGAATTGCTATATTTTTATCATTTGAAGAGTCAGTCACATTAAAAAAACCCCAGTGTCCAAAGAACATTAAAAGTCTCCAGAAAATTATGAGACTTTAAAATGAAATGATTACTTTTTTGTGTTTTGTTGCCTAATCAAACTGGTTTATCTTGCAGCATTTAGTTTTAGTTCAAAACATGTTATGTTTCTCTCTTAAGTAAACAGTTTCTAAATAAAACAGAGAAGCTTTCTTTCTAGAATCATAGAGAATTAAAGTTTAAATATTCAGTTCTGAAATAGAATTATCTGCACCTGAACATGAAATATCTATATTATAGGCCAGGTAATTTTACCCATACATAGTGTAGAATGCACAATTTCAACTGTAAAATATGAATCCTTCATATTTGGGGGTTTCATACTTTTATATATAAAAGCCACAAATCTACAACCATCTCCTGCAAACAATTCTTATAGAAACTTGTAAATTATATGCTGACTCAGTTTTGCACTGTTTTTTAATTCCACAATTCATGTGGGTCAGACTCAGTTTTTAATCTTCTGTAAGCCACTAGCATGAACCATTCATGACATCACATCTACCAGTGGGCCTTTTAAACTGAAAATAGATTTATAGTGTATTCTAAGACCCATTGCTTGAGAGAAGATATTCCTCAAACTAGGATAACAGAATATCTGTGAGTGTTTGGGTGTAGTTTACCATATTAAAATAACAATGATTCCTTTCAGAAGCTCTTGCTTGTTTTAGTTTTTTGGATATCAGATGCCATTTACAAACAACGATCTAGGTATGTGTGTCATATTTGGTAAAAGTGAGGTGCCCCCTGTCCATTTGGCAGCAGTGGGGGGCACAACTCCACACTGCGCCTCACCTTAGTGACCATGGCGGTGCAGCGCTCCCTCCTGTGCTGGGCCTTGCCTGCTGGGCCATGGAAGCAGCTCCTGCCTGGTGCTGGTTCAGTTTGGCTGCAGCCCCGCACCCCACTATGGATGGAGAAATCTCAGAAAGTATGCAATCTACCTGTCCTACTCTCTGCCATGTCATGTGTGCTCCCTTCCTTCCCACCTCATTGCCTATCCCCCACATACACTTACCTGGAGGGACCTGTAGGAACCATTTTCTACCATACTGCCTGCTTGCCACGTGCATGTGTTTGTGTGCACATGCATGTGGTGCCCCCTGTGTCCCACTCCCCCCGCCCCTTGCAGGTTGGAACTCTGCTAGTCGGCAAGGGAAAACACATGGTTTCCTGCATTTTTACCCATTAAAGGAGGAAGTCTGCATTTTTCCCCAGTAAAGGAGAAAACCTAGATCCCTGATAATAACAAATCAGATACAATTCCATAAAACCGGCTAGTTCAGCTGTCAGCTAAATTGTAAACTTATATTAGCAAGAACCACACTGTTTGCATGGAATTATACTAGGCAGAATTATTTCTAATCAATGTTGTGTTTCCATATTCAGTACCAGCTGAAGAACAATGGCACTTTGTTCCCAAAGTGGGCAAGTGAAGGGGTCTTACTCAGAGCTTTTAATTGGTTAATATTTCTTCTTGATATGTCCTGGGGAGGGAGAGGGTCAGGTTCAGTGATGTACCTAGAATAGCAGAATTTGAAAATAATATTGCTTAAGTTGGGAAGAATGGAAGTGGATGCAAGATGTTACATAAAAGGATTATATTAACTTTTTAAACATTTCCCCAAAATATATTCTTTCTTCCCAACTGCCTGCAAGTCTGTCAATAGCCCAGCACTTATGGAGAATACTATAATAACAAATGTGAGTGCAAATTCATGAGGGATTAACATACTTAGTAATGGGGAAAAGTTTCAAAATAGTTTTACAAGATTACTGTGAAAATTTGCCAACCAGTCTAAGCAAAAAATCTAGCCTTCTGCTATTTACAAGAGTGATAAAAAGCTACTAACAGTACTTAATTCATCCACAGGAAAAGACAGAAAACATTATTCACCCCCAATGAACAGGGCAGCAGAATTTTGGAAGGATGATAAAAATAGTGAGTAAGAAACTTTTTTGGAAAAAGTTATGACAACATTATTGTTTATATTTGAAATGTTTTGTACACATGAAAGACATCATGTGCTTAAAATATAATACATTTCTTTGCTAAAAAATATGGATTATACAGAAGTACATGTTTTGTACTGTTTACACCAGGCATGCCAAGTCCTTTGCCTCCTCCCCTACTTCTCTCCCTGGCCAGATCCATACCACTGGGTTCCTCACAGGCCGAATCCAGACCCACTGCTGGTCGCAAGGTGAGCAAGTAGCATCTGGGAGCGATTAACACAGCCACTGCTTGCCCCTCCGTCATCAACATGTATTCCTAACATGGATACTGGGACTTGACAGTAGGCCCTAGCCCCATCCTGAATTCCTGGTCCCTTCAGGAGCCCCAGGAGCCAGATAACACTGGATCTGGCCTGTGGACCACATCCTTGATACCCTTGTTTTGAACATTCAACAATAACAATCACAACACAAATAAGAAGGACCACAGGCTTTTTATATGAAGATGAACATACTTGTGAAAGTTGCCCTAATTCATTTTCATTATAACAATTTACTTGAAATAGGATGGACCAATGTGCACTGGTTATTATTCTTGAATCTGCTGAAGTGCAAGAGTCGAATACTTGACCTATGAATACATTTAGGATATTTAATCCAACCTACACAACCTAATGGCCTAGTTGGATTGCACACAAAATAATGCTTTCATTAAAATGTACATTTATAACCCTCTCAGTTGGGAAGTTACTCCTCAAACTGAATTGAGTAGTTTATAAACTGATGTGCATATGAGTCTGAGGCAGTTTGGAATAAGTCATCTATAGCAGGAATTCCTTTACCAGCTAATATTCTCATTGCAATATTGATCCCAGGTCCTGAGAATAACTACTACACTATTTCACTACAAATCACTCCACCAGATAAGATAAAGTGGTGATGAAATCCACAAAGGAGGGGAAACTGGATAAGAGAATGGAAAAGAGGGTGGAAAAAGAAATAGAAACCAAGAAAGTACAATACTAAAAACAAAGTCTGAATGTGACAGAAATAAAGATGATCTTAATGTGAACATATCTGCTTGCTGATCAAGAAGTGCAAAATATTGACACCTGAATATACAGACCCAGACTCAAAGAAGTATTTAGGCAGCTAACAGCATGCATTTCAACTGTACTCAGGTTTTGGACTGGGCCTTAGTTACTACAGCCAAGCTATTTGTCCTTTGTGCAAAGCTCCTTCCCATTGATACTGGCAGGTGGGGAAGAGGCACGAGACAGCTTCTCTGGATTGCAGGAAACACAGTCCTAGATTTTAAACCTTGGACAATCACTGAAGATGGTCTTTGGTGGTCTCCAAAGGTAAGTCTGGCCCTGGAATAACGTGGCTTCACTTTGCAGTCCTTTCACATTATCCAGTTTGTCTCCAGGAGCCCTGAATGCTGAAGATCACACTCACTGCCCCTACCTGCCCAACTACAGAGGAGCCCTGCATACGGAAGGCATTTGATGTGCTGCTGCAATCCCGCAGGCCAAAGGGAACAAGGTCGGGATCGCAGGCTGCGCACTGTGCCTCCCCCCCTTGGGCAGGGGGTGAAAGCAGGTGCCTGGGCTGTAGGCGCTAAGGGCTGCCAATGTGAGGAACGGGCAGGCTCTATGGCTGCTTTACGCTGGTGGTGGGCGGCAGAACAAGCCTCAAGGGTACTAGCGCGAACGGCCCCCAGCCCGGGTCCCCATAGCACCCCTCCCCTACTCAGGCTCTGCCCCCCACCCCCAGCAGCCCTCCCCCAGGACCCTTCCCCACGCAGGCTCCGCCCCCTCCTTAAGCAGGCTCCACCCCCCGCCCCACACTGACCTCTGCTGCGGGCCTGGCACCCGCCTAGGACCGGGGCGGCTCGGCAGGCGCTGCTGTTCTCCGGCAGGCCGCGTCCCCACGGGAAGCTCCCCCTAGGTTGGGCCGGGGTCGGGGCCGGGGTAAGCTGCCAAGGGAGCCAGTTTGCAGCCTGGATCATAGAGGGTGCCCAGTCCGCCGCGTGCCAAGGGGCGG
Organism: Caiman crocodilus; assembly: GCA_030014935.1. Taxonomy (NCBI): domain Eukaryota; kingdom Metazoa; phylum Chordata; order Crocodylia; family Alligatoridae; genus Caiman; species Caiman crocodilus. The sequence continues at coordinate 51,141,600 of JAGPOW010000261.1, read as the reverse complement.
GGAGGGGCGCTCCCCAAACAGGAAATACCATGGAAGGGCCGCTCGGAGCTGTCCTAGAGCGGCCCCGAGCGCCAGAACATCATGCAACGCGCATCACCGGGCTGCTTGATTGGCAAGTGTGGGGACAAATCAGAGGAAGAGGCTGCCAACGGGGGAGGGGGGGAGGGGAGTGGGACCGCGAGTTGTGTCGGGGGTGGTGGGGGCCGCCTGGGGGAGCCCGGCCGCTCTCGGGGGGGGGGCGGTGGCGAGCGGGAGTGTCGGGGTGGAGCAGAGTGGAGTGAGGCAGCGGGTAGTGAGGCGCTTCCCCGGCCGTGGCGAGAGCGGTGTCGCGGAGTGCGGCCGCCCTGAGGCTGGGGGAGCCTCACTGCTACCGCCGCCCGGCTCCGCCCGGCCCGAAGGAGACGCTGCTGGAGACGCCTTCCTGGTCCTGCAGCCACGTTTCCTGGGGCCCCAGGACGCCGGCTGCTCCCTTGGCAACAGGCGCTGCTCTTCCGCTTTTCCGGCACGCTGGTGGGGGCTCCCTTGCCCCTGCCTCCCCACGTGTGACGTAGATAAAACTCATCAAACCAAGAACATGGTGGTTTTGGGGTGCCCCCTCCCCCGCCAGCAGTCAAGGTCATCTCCTGTTTTAGAGTTCACAGCAACACACGGGGGATTTTAAAGTCCTGTGACTGGTTGCCCCAAACAGAGGCACTAAGGAGTGTGGCTGGGAGCAGGGCGGTGTCCAGGAGGCGCCCGGCGTGGTCATCAATTTGTTTTTTTGGAATCGGTTGCGATATGTAACCCCGTGGGGCACTGGCATCAGGACCCCTGTGCAGGAAAGACAGGATGACTACTGTATGTGTTACCTCTGTGCTGATAGTGAAGGAGATGCCCTGGTGAACTTCCAGGTGCCTTTTTTACACAGGAAAGCTCTGGTCCTTCACAAATGTATGAGTGTTTTTAGACAGAATAGACTAGGAGTAGTTAGTTTTTAACTGAGGAGCTCCATTTAACTGGGTAATTCTCTAGCTGGGCTTCTAATGAAGCTTTGACCTGACTAGGCTCTGTCAATTCAGGATTACTTGGAGGCATAAGGAACTCTGAAAGAAGGTAACCAGCCTTAATGAGGTGCTAAAAGCTTTGTTCAGCCAGCTCTTTCCCCCCAAAACAAAGAGGTCTGTGTGTTTTGCTTTTGCTTGCACGCACAATTGATCTGCCATGCTTCCTTACGTGTTCACTTTTTGGTTTGTGTGGTGTGGGTTTTTTTTTAATTTTTGAGAGAACCCTGTAACTCCATTCCAGGATGGGGTGTGAATGAAGATACACACTTAACAACCAGGCTGGTGTTACAGATTAAATAACAGATTAAAGTAGTGCATTTACAGCATCTAAAGAAGTAAATTGTCACCAAGAAAGCTCAGGGCTCTCTCAACCAGTTAATCTGTAATGTGCCACCCTGTCCTACCAGTAGCCAGACTGAATAGCAGGAAATGGATGGTTTTAGTTTCTTCTAAAACAGAATAGCAGAGAGTCATTTTTAGGTGTGCAGGATGAGAGGGGAGATATGATTAAGAGAACTACTTCCAATTCCTGTTTGAAACCTAGCTTTTTACCCAGGGCAAATGTAGACTGCATGATTAATTAAATGATTTATTTTTCTTAGTTCAGAGATGGCCAGTTTTCAGCTGAGTTTTAGCAAGCTGTTGAGGGCCACATGGGTAGCCCTGCCCCTTGACATGTGCTCCACCCGCTGGTCATGGTGTTGGGACCAGAAATCCCACCCCTAACTTCTGGCCTTTCCCCCTTGCCTCTGGAAGTACTCCTTTGGGCAAACCCTCTTCCCATCTTAGAACTGGAAAAAAAACTCAAATCAATTATATATGAAAAATCAAATGCCCATAATAATGTATTTTAATTAAAAAATGTGTTTCCTGATTTGTGTGTGTGTTTGTGCTTTATATGTAGAAGTGATTGCATAATATCTCAAAATGCGGGGTCCCTGCCATGGCTTCCCCTGGGTTCTACTGCTGCTGGCTCTTGTCATCTTTGACAGGCAGACAGGGTAGATAAATAATCTGGAACATTTAATATTCAGGGGCCCCATGGTCTGGATAGAATGGCCTGGTGGGCCAGGTGCGGCCCACTGGCCGTATTTTGCCCACCCATCTTAGGCAATCCCTCCCATTTGAGGACAGTTGTTTTTCATGATAGTCTTAATCTGTGTGTCCAGAGATGGGTCCTGAGGCGTATTCAGGTTTGAAAGAGGTCTGCTGTAGCTTGGAAATGTGTTTCCATGTGGGGTGGATGACATTGGATTCTTGATTTGGTCTGTGATACTCTGTTTCTGCAAGTCCTGCTTTTCCATCTGTTGTTGTGAAGTTTCAAACACTGAGATCCCTGCAGAAGACTCTTCCTCCATTCAGGGTCATCCTGGGTGATAGTCACACACGTGTTGACATAAATGTTGCATTTTTTAACGTTGGCTTTGAAGATATCTGTGGAGCGCTTTCTCTGCCCTCATCTTGACTGTATGTTGTGACTGAGCTGGGAGAATAAACCTTGCTGGAGTTGGACATCCAGCTGACATGGTGGCCCAAAAAAGTTGTCAGGTCACCATCACCTCAATACTTCTGTTTGTTTGCGGAAGGACACTAACATTGGTGCATCTATCTTCCCACTGTATTCGGAGGATCTTCTACAAGCAGCATTGATGGTACTTTTCTAACAACTTTAGATGTGTCCTGTACGTTGTCTATCTCAGCTCCATATAGCAAGGAGGGGTTCATGACTGCTTGGTAAAAATGAGGCTGGTTTCAGATCTGATGTCATGATCTTTGAGCGCCTGCTTCTTCAGTCATCCAAAGGCTGCACTTGCATATATGAGGCAGTGTTGTATTTCTTCATTGATGTCAGCCTTCTGCAAGAGATGTCTTCCAAGGTATGGGAAATACTCGGTGATCTCCAGGTCTGATTGTAGATTACCGGAGCTGGGGACTGTTTCATAGATTTCATAGACATTAGGGCTGGAAGGGACCTCGCAAGATTGAGTCCAGTCCCCTACCCCAGGGGCAGGAAGTCAGCTGGGGACATAGGATCCCAGCAAGATAAGTATCTGATTTTTTTCTTGAAGGCGTTCAAAGTAGGTGCTTGAATCACCTCCCATGGCAGGCTATTCCAGACCTTGGGGGCTCAGACTAAAGAAATTCTTCCTTATGTCCAACCTGAAATGGTCTTGCAGGAGTTTCTGACCATTCGATCTGGTCACCCCTTGGGGTGCTCTGGTGAACAAATGTTTCTCCAGACCCTGGTGAACACCCCTGATAAACTTATAGGTGGCTACTAGATCGCCCCTGAGCCTGTGCTTTTCCAGGCTGAAGAGTCCCATGGCTCTCAGCCTGTCATCATAAGGTCTGTTTTCCTGACCTCTGATCATGCGCATGGCTCTCCTCTGCACTATCTCAAGCTTCTCCACATCCTTTTTGAATTGTGGAGCCCAAAACTGGATGCAGTACTCCAGAGCTTTGGCCTCACCAAGGCCGAGTACAAAGGGAGAATGATGTCCTGGGATTTGCTTGAGAAGCATCTATGGATGCAAGCCAGCATTTGGCTTGCTTTACTAGCTGCAGCATCACACTAAAGGCTCATGTTCATCTTGGGGTCATGCTTGACCACCAAGTCCCTTTCATCCATAGTGCTAGCCAGCATAACACTGCTAAGCCTACAAGGATGCTGCAGGTTATTCTTCGCAAGGTGGAGAATCTTTCATTTTTTGGTGTTAAACACCATCAGGTTCTCATCTGCCCATTTCCTGAGCTTGTTGAGGTGAGCCTGGATCGTTCTCCTCTCCTCAGGTGTGGATACTTTACCCCAGAGTTTAGTATCATCGATGAACTTGGCCAGTCCGCTTCTGACTCCAATGTCCACATCATTAATGAAGATGTTGAACAATATAGGCCCTAGGAAAGAGCTTTTAGAGACCCCCACTAGTGACAGGTCAATATGATGATTGACTTTCATCAAGCACCACCCTCTGGGTCCGACCATGGAGCCAATTCCCCAGCCAGCGGATCGTGGTGAGGTTGAAGCTGTAGTTAGCCAGTGTTGCCTAGAGGTGATCATGAGATACCAAATTAAAGACTTTTTTAAAGTCAAGATATACAACATCAATCTTCTCTCCCATGTCCAGGTGATAGGTCACCTGGTCATAAAAGGAAATAAGATTGGTCAAGCAAGACCTACCCTCAACAAACCCGTGCTGGCTATCCATCAGTATGTTGCTGTTGGCCAGTCTGTGAAGAATGGCCTCTTTGATAATGTTTTCTAAGACCTTCCCTGAGAGAGAGGTCATGTAGTTTGTCTGATCCACTTTCCTCCTTTTCTTGAAAATAGGTACCACAGTGGCCTTCTTCCAATCTTTGGGCACTTCACCAGAGTGGCAGGAGTTCTCAAAGATCCATGCTAGGAGCTGAACTATGATGCTAGCCAGCTCCTTGAGTACCCTGAGGCATAGATTGTCAGAGCTGGCTGACTTGAAGGTGTCCAGCCTCTCAAGATGTTCCTTCATAAGATCCGCATTGATGGAGGGCAAGGAATCTCCCTCATTCGGGCCTCCCTGTCCCGTGATGGGCAGAGGCATTCTGTGGGACTAGTGAAAGATTCATGCTGTTCATTAGGAGCCTGTTGATGGAGCACTTTAGTCTAATAAAAGTTAAGTATCAGTCCTATTTTCTTGTATGCCTTGGTAAAGATGTTGACAGTTGCCTGAAGGTCTGCTTCTGAGCTAGCACATACTACAGCATCATCAGTGTACTGGAGTTCAATGATTGAAGTTGTGGTGGTCTTCATTTTGGCTCAAAGTCAGTTGAGATTAAACGATTTACCATTCATTTGGTAATTTAACTTCACTCAGGCTGAAAGCTTGTTGGTGCTCAGATATGGCACTGCACCAAGCAATATTGAGAAGAGTGTTGGAATGATGAGACAACCTTGTGTAAATCCTGTTTTAACTTCGAAGGATGTGTCCAGATGACCATGAACATTTGGTTCCCTGGGAACAAGTAGTTGGCAGTGCACCTTGCGCTTCCCACTACTTGTCCCTGGGGAATGCTTGTGCCACGTGTGCTCTGGTGTCTGGTAGGTTACCTCAGGTCGGGTAGGGGAGGCTGGGGTCAGCACTAGGTCCTGGGGGCCTCCTAGAGGTGCAGTGGTGATTCCGTTGTGTATATCCTGGCCAGCAGCTGTAGTGTAGCTCTGGGTAGCTTTGCTCTGCTTTTGAGGAGCATGTGCTGCCTGTGTGTGCACTGCTCTGCTTTTTTTCATGTGTTTTTTTGACCCCTGGGAAAATAGGACTGACCAGGGGTCAAAGAACCCATGGAAAAGAAAAAACAGAGCAGTGCACACTGGCAGTGCTCTCTTGCAGAGTGGAGAACATCTAAATGTGTGATATGTGCTGCCACAGACTTGTTTGCAGTGCCACGGGCCGCATAGCTGTGCTCGTATGGATGTGGCCAAAGGGATTGGTGATAAATTTATGACTGAGTACCACTGCTTGCATATAGTCATGGAACAGACAGAGAATACCGACAATTTCAGTGAGCATCCATATTTCAGAAGAATTCTCCACAACACTTCTTGGCAGACAGAGCTGAAATCTTTCATGAGGTCAAAGAAGGACATTTAGAGAGAGGCTTATATTGTTCCCAGTATTTCTCCTGAAGCTGGTGAGCTGTGAAGATCTTTTAAGTTGTTTCTCTTGATGCCCTAAACCCAGATTTTGATTCCAGGAGGAGCTCTTCAGTAAGTTGGGGGAGATGGTTCAGGAGGGTTTTTGTAATGGTCTGTCCTGTGGTAGACAGCAAGATGGTCCCTCTGTAGTTTCCACAGTTGGATTTGTCTCTTTTCTTGAAGCTTGTGACAATCATGACATCCCTGAGAGAGTCTGGGATTTCCTCACCATTCCAGATCCTTAAAATGAGGGTATGAAGCTGTGATGTGAGCTCCTCTCCTTGTTTGAAGATTTCAGCTCTCAGCGTCTTGTTCTTCATCTGCTTAATGTCTGTTCTCACCTCATCTAGGGCTGGAGGGCTTCTGAAACATCTGACTGTCTGTTGTGGGATGGAGTTGAGAACACTGTTATCAACTGCACAATCTAAATTGAAAAGGTCTTCAAAATGCTCCTCCTAATAGACATTGATGGCTCCCCTTTCTTTGATTAGGTCTTCTCTATCCTTAGGTTTCAAGGGTTTGATTCCTGAGTGCTCAGAATGTAGATGGCTTTCATGGCACTGAAGAGACCTTACATATCATACTATTTGTTTGTCATATTGTGGGTCCTACTTTGGACCTCTTCCTTGGCTTGTTGGAGATTCAGTTTTTTTTGCTTGGAGTTGGTGTTGTTTTGTCAGGCATGAAAGGTCCTGCACTTGAAATCAATCGACTATTGGATCTCCTGGTCATTCTTATCAAACCAGTCTTGATGTTTCCTGGTAGAGAATCCAAGTGTCTCTTCACAGGCACTGATGACAGTGGCGTTGAAGGCACTCCACATGCTACTGACATCCTTCCACTGTTGTTGAATTCACCAGTTTTTCAGTGAGATAATGGTGGAAGATGTCTCTCTTGCTTGGGTCCCTGAGTCCTTCAGCTTTGATCTCCCATTAGCATAGCTTCTGCTGCAGCTGTTGTTTGGGAGTCAGTCTGAGTGATATAACCAAGTGGATGAGTTTGTGATCAGTCCAGCAATCATCAGCTCCTAGCATAGCTTGGGTGATTTGGACACATTTGTGATCCCAGGTATAGATGATGCTGTAGTCCATCATGTGTTAATACTTAGACCGTGGGTGTTGCAATGAGGTCTTGTGCCTGTTTTTCTGGTGGAACATGATGTTGGTGATGGGAGTCCATGTTCTGTTCTGTTCTGTTCCATGTCAAGGGGAGGATACCAGTGAGGTTGACCTTTCCTATCCTTCCTTCCCAATGGTTTCATTCCAGAGGTTAGAGTCTCTTCTGACTGTTGAAATCACCCAGAAGAAAAAATCTATTTTCCTCTGGAATGTCAGGAGGAAATGGGATCCACCTGATGAAGAAAGGGAAGAGCCTCTCCGCAGACAGGCTCACTAACCTATTAAGGAGGGCTTTAAACTAGGTTTGCCAGGGGATGAAGACCACAGCTGTGAGGTAAGTGGGGAATTGGGTAACATGGTGGAAGTAGGAATGGGCAACAGGAGGTGTTCCCATTCCTCTTCAGACATCAGGGCAATTGGCTAGTGACCGTAAGTGCCTGTACATGAATGCACAGAACCTAGGGAAAAAAGCAGGAAGAATTGGAAGTCCTTCCACAGACATGGATCTATGACCAAACTGGAATAACAGAGACTTGGTGGAATAGCTCGCATGACTGGAGCAATATCATGGATGAGTTAAACTGTTTAGGGTGGACAGGCAAGAGAGAAGAGGAGTAGGGAGTTGCACTTTATGAAGCACATGATGTGTCAGAGCTCCAGTATGAAACTGGAGATAGGCCTGTTGAAAGTCTTTGGGTTAGGCTCAGAGGGGAAAGCAATAAGGGTGGTGTGGTGGATCTCTGCTATAGACCACCAGACCAGGAGGATGTGAATGAGGCTTTCTTCAAATAGCTGGTGGTTTTCCAATCACAATCTCTGGTTCTCATGGGGGACTTCAGTTACCCTGACATATGCTGAGAGGGCAATATAGCAGTGCACAGGCAATCCAGGAAGCTTTTGGAGTGTGTTGGGGACAATTTCCTGGTGCAAGTGCTGGAGTGCTTTTCCTGACTTGCTGCTCAAACAGGGAAGAATTGGTGGGGAATTCAGTAGTGGATGGCATCTTGAGCCACTGACCATGAGATAATTGAGTTCAAGATCCTGAGGAAAGCAACAGAGTAAGGACCCTGGACTTCAGAAAAGCTGGCTTTGACTTGGTCAGGGAACTCACGGGCAGTATGCCCTGGGAAGCCAGTTTGAGAGAGGAGTCCAGGAGATCTGGCTGTACTTTAAAGAAACCTTAGTGAGTGTGAAGGAACAAACCATGCTGATATAAAGGAAGACTAGCAAGTATGGCAGAAGTCCAGCCTGGCTTAGCAGGAACTCTTCAGTAAGCTAAATCACAAAAAGGAAGCTTATAAATGGAAACTTAGATAAACAACTAGGGAGAAGTATGAGTATTGCTTGGGCATGCAGGGATGAAGTCAGGAAGGCCAAAGCGCCATTGGTGTTGCAGATATTAGAGGATGCGAAGGATAACAAGGGTTCCTGCGAATGTCAGCAACAGGGTCAGGGAAAGTGTGGATCTTTTACTAAATGGGGATGTCATTACAACTTAGTGACAGAGATTGCAGAAAAAGTTGAAGTGTACTCAATTTCTTTTTCACCTCTATCTTCACAGGCAAGGTCAGCTCCCAGACTACTGCACCTGTCAGCAAGTTTGGGGAGGTGAGCAGCTAACAGTGACAAAAGAACAAGTTAGGGACTATTTGGAGAAACTGGATGTGTACAGGTTCATGGGGTCAAATGGGATGCACACAAGGGTGCTGAGGGAGCTGGCCAATGTGATTGCAGAGCCACTGGCCATCCTCTTTGAATACTCATGGTGATTGGGAGAGGTCCTGGATGATTGGAGAAGGACAAATATAATGCCCATATTTAAGAAAAGGAAGAAAGAAGAACCAGGGAACTACAGACTGGTAAGCTTCACTTCGGTCCCTGGAAAAATCATGGAGCAGGTCCTCAAGGAATCTATTTCTAAGCACTTGGAGGAGAAAAAGGTGATTAGGAACAGTCAGTGTGGATTCCCCAAGGGCAAGTCATGCCTGACCAACCTGATTGCCTTCTGTGATAAGATACTTGGCTCTGTGGATGCAGGGAAACCAGTGGATGTAGTATATATCCTGAATTTAGCAAGGGTTTTGATATCCTATAGCATTCTTGCACATAAGCTAAGGAAGTATGGGTTGGATGATGGACTGTAAGGTGGATGGAAAAAGCTGGCTGGATCATCAGGCTCAGAGGATAGTTGTCAGTGGCTCAGTGTCTAATTGGCAGCTGGTATCAAGTGGAGTGCCCAAGGAGTTGGTCCTCAGGTGGGTTTTGTTCAGTATTTTCATCTGTGACTTGGAAAATGGAATAGAGTCTCAGCAAGTTAGCAGATGACACCAAGCTGGGGGTAGTAGAAACACTGGTGGGTGTTAGGATTCAGAGAGACCTCTACAGATTGGAGGATTGGTCCAAAAGAAATCTCATGAGGCTTAACAAGGGCAAGTGCAAAGTCCTGTGCTCTAGGATGGAACAATCCCATGTAGTGATACAGCCTGGGGACTGACTGGCTAAGCAGTAGTTCTGCAGAAATGGACCTGTGGGTAATAGAGGGCAATAAGCTGAATATGAACCAACAGTGTGTCCTTGTGAAGAAGGCTAACAACATACTGGGCTGCAGTGATAGGATTGTTGACAGCAGATCCAGGGAAGTTATTATTCCCCTCTATTCAGCACTGGTGAGGCCGCATCTGGAGTACAGTGTCCAGTGTCCCCCCCAGCCCCTCCCACTACAGAGAGTATGTGAACAAATTGGAGAGAGTCCAGCAGAGGGCAGTGAAAATGGTTAGGGGGCTGGGGCACATGACTCCTGAGGGAACTGGGTTTATTTAGTCTCCAGAAGAGAAGACTGAGAAGGGATTTAATAGTAGCCTTCAGCTATCTGAAGGATAGATCCAAAGAGGACGGAACTAAACTGTTCTCAGTGTACCGAATAGGAAAACAAGGATTAATGGTGTCATGTCACAGCAAGGGAAATTTAGGTTGGATATTAGGAAAAACTGTCTCAATAGGGGTGTGGTGGAGCCCTGGAATAGGTTAGCCAGAGAGGTTGTTGCAATCTCCATCCTTAGAGGTTTTTTAAGACCTGGACAAAGCCATGGCTGGGATGATCTAGTTAGGGATGGTCCTGCTTTGAGCAAGGGATTGGACGAGAGGAGTTCCTGAGATCCCTTTCAACCCTAATTTTCTATGATTCTATGAAAGGACTGGTGAGGATTGGCTGATAATTCCTCCTTGGCTTCCTGGTGGTGCTGCCAATACTTGTTCCTTGCTGCTTATTTGTCAGAGTTACCCCTGGTTATTTCACAGCTAACTTTCCCTGAAGGTCATTCATTCCATGGTCTGACACATGTGGAGGCACTGGGGAACAGTACATCTCTGCCCCACAGAGCTAAAAGATTAAGAACTAAATGATTAAATATCTCACAACTACCTGCCTACCATGCTTTCTCCTAACTCTACCTCAATTTTAACATTTTCTTGAACTGTGGCCATCAGCTGCTGTTCTGTATGCTTACAGAATCTGAAATAACTAAAATCTTGGTCTGCACTGTGTCCTTGTAGCCTATATCACAGATCAGGTCAGTCACTTTGCTGTTATTACTCTTCACAGGGTAGAGAAGTATGTTTAAGGAACTAGAATGTGAAGAGAGAATGGAGGATGGAAGAAGAAATTAAAAAAAAAAGGAAAAAAGTATTGGGCAAAGTCGTTGTTCATGCCTAGCCTTTCTTTCTAGCTATCTTGTCACTTCTCCCCTGACCATCCTTAGACTCTTAAAGACATGATAGGAAAATGTTCCCACAAAAAACATCTTCCCATTTGTCTACTATTTTAGGTGATCAGTGATGGTTTAAAAAGGCAAACAGTTTCCATGGCTTTAATAGCCTGTGTATCTGTCTCAAAGCCCAAGTTGCCACAGTGCTTTCCTAGACAGTACTTTTCATAAACAATATTAGAATATTTGACCTTACACATGACCTGATGATTAATGGATAGGTTGTACCAGTTTTAATGGGCCTCTTCTCCTACATGTGACTCCTACTAAGGCTAATGAGAGTTACACATGTGCCTAAAGGTTGGATGAGACTTTGCAAGGTGCTGTAATATTCTGTTGTATAAATGATCTCACAATTGCTGAGGTACTCACATTGCATAGAAGCAATGAAAGCAAACTAATTAAATCAGCCTAGTGTATCTTGGGATTGCAGAGTACCATGCATATATAATATGCATTTTTGTTGGACTTGGATATACCTAGATACATAGAGCTAAAGCTAAATTAAAGGTAGAGGTTGGGCCCTAACTCTGAACTTACTTGCTTTTGACATTTTCTGTTATCTTTTTTTCACTTAGTACTTATCAGGTCCTTCTAGTTAATGTGGTGGTTGTTCTTTGAAAATATAAAATAAATCGTTTGAAATGAACTTGAATGTAAAAAGTCAAGTTTGCACAGAACCAAAAATATTTAGTGGATTTGAATCCTAAGGAAGGGGTTGGCTACCGTCTGTACAGTTATATAAAACTTAAGGGAAAAACAGCTTTTTCTGCATGCAGATAGTTTCTAGTTTTTTTGTTGTTAATGAGATAGTCAGATACCCTATAAGACTGTGATAATAGTTCCTTCAGTTCATATTCTGTCAAATGCAAGTGCTTTTATGAATTTGTTGAATCACTTGTGTGATATATATGTTATTTTGATTAAAGTTTTCATCATATAAATGTATCTAGTTAATCTAATTGTCTGCTACTGTAGTTTGAATAATCTATAACTTTTTCTTCTTCTGTTCTTCTATTAGGAAAAAAAAGTAGTTATTTCTCTCATATTATAGGGGTAAGTGATTTTATTGTAAACACATTGTGATGGGGAGCCAAGTTAAGGCGGGTCCCAACATCAACCCACCTACCTGTCTTACTGGGGCAGTCTATCAAATCAACTGGCCTGGCATTTCTGGGGAACTACCTCACCATAGGCAGCCCCATCAGGCCATCTTTCCACAGCAGGGTGCGGTTTCAAGTCAAACCCAGGACCAAGAGCCTCTGGTCATTTCCATTGCTCCTGCCCTTACCTCCAAGATGTTCTGAGCAGCAGCTCAGCCATGTGTTGTTATTCTGGCTGCCAACAGCAGACACCTGCCTCAGTCCTGAGAGTGTGGATCTAAAATGGAGGCAGCTTAGCCCCCTCCTATCCCAGGGCTCTCCTGTAGTCATGTGACTGCCTCATTAGGGCTAGCCCACACCTGCAGGCTGCCACGTCAAAAGTGCCCTGCCACACGCACATTAATCTTTCTTTAAGAAAGTTCAAAATGAGAAGTAAATTTAGCCCATGTGGGACTAGTTTCTGAATAGATGCTCATCCACTAAAATAAAAAGGAACCTGTTCATTGTGTAACCTTGACATATAGTGTACTTTAAATTTCCATATTTTGTAGTTGATTATAGGGGTACTTACAAATACTTACGCACTTGTCTTCTGCATAGAAAGACGTGAATGTGTGTATTTCAACCTTGCAAAATTATTATGAAGCTCTGTCAAGTTAAACACTGTTTTTGTGTAAAATTATTAATACCTTGGTACTGAAGTTAGACTCAGAGAATCTGGGTTTAATTCCTAATTTTCTTGCACATATTGGTAAAGGGACTTTTTCACTACTCTAACAGTTTCTTAAGTAGAAAATTGTGCCTATATTGGGTCCCATTTCCGCCCTAACCACAGTACAGCTACAGCAAGGTTGGCATCGTTTCATTTATCTTTAAGCTTCATCTATGATTAATAACAGTCTTATAGCCTTAAAATTATGGTAATAGAAAAGCTGTATTTTTCACGATAGTCTTAAAAACTGAACAAAGAATATAAAAAGTATTAACTGAAGGTGATTTTTGGCAAATAGAATTTTACAAGGGAATTGGTACAAAATACATACAGTATACTATGTCTGATAAGTTATACAGGTTTCTGTGGGCTAGAAAAATTATTCAGAAATGTGGCTATTGTACCCCTCCTTTATCTATGAAAGGTTAGGATGCTATGTCCCTCTTGTTGTGTGACAGGTTTGGTTGTAGGTAGGTATAAGTGTTACATTTACATCTATGGTACAAGGTCACCTCAGGAGGTGAAATAACTTTAGATCGATGAAGAGTTAATCTGATTTAGCAAACACATGCATTCACAGCATAGCCTGGGCTGGAAGACCCTGATCAAGTTATTTTTCTCCCCCTATTTCCCTCTCATTGGACCTACTATCATTGCTTCCCTCCTAACAAATTATTTACCTTGGGTTGTCCCAGCAGCTGCTAATGCCTGCATGTACTGTTCCTAGTTCAAGTTTAATTATTTTGCTTGCCCCTGCTTTAAGCAAAATACAGACCATGGGCTGAAGCTGGCCCATGAGGCCATTCTGTCTGGCCTGCAAGGTCCCTACATATTAATTTTCTAAATTTTTATCTGCTCCTGGCTGTCTGTTAAAGATGACAGGAGCCAGTGGCAGGGCCCAGCAGCAGCAAGGCACCCTCTCCTTCTCCTCTTTCTCCCCCCCCCCCCACCCCGCTAGAAGCCTCTGCCTAGCAGAGGCTTGGGACCCTGGGGCTGTTATTGCCTCCCTGTGCTAGAGAGGGAAATTCAGATAAGAATGGGTGGGGCCAGACCAGCAGGGGCTTTATGGAGCCAGCCTCATGCTCCCACTGCCCTGCTTGGGGCCCTGCTGGTGCTGGCCCCAGGACACTGGCCCCAGGACACTGGACACTGTCAAGATCTGCCTGGATCACCGTCCTGTCCCCAGATATGGATGCTTTATCCCCCAGAGTTTGGTGTCGTCATCAAACTTGGCCAACCCTCTTCTGACACCCGTGTCTACATCAGTGATGAAGACGTTAAAAATTTAGGCCCTAGGACAGAGCCTTGAGGGACCTCACTGGTCACAGGACACCACAACGATTGACTTCCATCAACCACCACCCTCTGGGTCCTACTGCAGAGCCAATTCCCCAGCCAGCAGATCGTGGTGTGGTCAAGGGCACAGTTAGCCAGTTTTGTCAAGAGGTGATCAGGAGATACCAGAATGAAGGCTTTTTTTAAAGTCAAGATATATGACATCAATCCCTTCCCCCTTGTCCAGGTGATAGGTCACTTGGTCATAGAAGGAAATGAGATTGGTCAAGCAAGACCTACCTGCAGCCAACCCATGCTGGGTATCCCTCAGCATATTGCTGTCAGCTAGTCTGTTAAGGATGGCCTCTTTAATCTTTTCCAAGACCTTCCCTAGGATAGAGGTCAAGCTGTTGGGCCTGTAGTTTGCTGGATCTACTTTTCTCCCTTTTTTGAAGTTAGGTACCACATTTTCCTTCTTCCAATCTTCAGGCACTTCGCCACAGCACCAGGAGTTCTCAAAGATCCATGCCAGGGGCTGAGCTACAATGCTTGCCATCTCCTTGAGTACCCTTGTGTGCAAACTGTCAGGGCCGGCTGACTTGAAGGTATCTAGCCTGGTCAGGTGTTCCTTCACGAGGTCAGCTTTGATGGAGGGTAAGGAGTCTTTCTCCCCTGGGCCTCCCTGACCCATAGTGGGTAGTGGGGTCCCATGAGACTGTTGAAAAACTGATGCAAAGTACCCATTATGCAAATTTGCTTTTTTATGGCCATCAGTTGTCCCATCAGGTTTAGCAGGGGTCCAAAGTTGCCCTTGCTTTTTCTCCGGCTCCCCACATATCTAAAATAGGACTTTTTATTGTCTTTGATATTTGTAGCTAGCTGGAGTTCCATCGCAGCCTTGGCTTTCCTGGTTTGCTCTCTGCAGGTCTGCTGTTCCAGACCCCTTCCTTGTTTAAATTAAACCAGCATCCCCCAGCATCCCACATGCTTTGCAGCCCTGGGCTGTGCTGTCTGCTCCAGAGAACAGAGCTGGCCTTACCCTTCTCTTCCCTAGTCAGAGCTCTAAAGGAAACTGCAGGTAAAGCAGGGTCTGCTTGGATCCCCTTGACTTCTCCTCCCCTTCCTTACGCTGCTTGCTTGCTTGGGGGTAGCCATGTTCCCCCTCAGCTCAACACTCTGAAAGGGAAGGGAGGGCTGGTCTAGCACCCGCTGTCTTATAGTCTGAGTCACTGCAGGCATGTGCCTGCATTTCCTTAGTCCAGAGGGAATATCTTAACAGTTGCAAACTGGTTCAACCTAGGCAGGTAGACTAACCAGCAAAGATTGAATCAATTCAGGCTCAGGCTTTTTGAATGCTTCTTCTTAGCCCAGTAGTCCCTTCCAGTCTTACTTTTTTGTGATTCCATGATTCTATGAAATACTTGTATGCTAGCCTCCAATCAAAGTGTTTGTCTTTTAGCTATCATTTGCAGATTACTTAGTTGAATTTTATAAAATTAAAGTTATCTAATTTTGCATCTACTTTATCTTTGAGTTGATTTTTGATTGCCTTCAAAAAGGCTGTCGTCTACATTATTTTATTTTTTTTGACAAGTGTTAGTTAATCGAGCTTCAGAGTTTGGTCAATACACTAGGTCTATCTTACAGATATTAATTGAGTCACTGAAAGATTATGAGACTTTACTTAAGGTCATATGGTAAATTTTTGGAGGAGGAAACAAATGTTGGGCATTGATTCCCTTTTTTTCTGATTAATAGCCTGATTCTGCAACTGTTATTTTACCATTTTTATATGTTACTGAAGGTTGCACAGTCATATCCTGAATTTCTAGATAATTTTTAACAATTGTGATTAAGCACATTGTGGTTGTTAAGTGTCCCTGGAAAGGGGCTTTATTAGATCAGATTTTTGTTAATTCACCTGTAGAGATGTATGGAGAGTCATGTCATCCTTTATTGTGGATTCGTTGTTTGTAAATATTTGATTAATATATTTTAATTATTTTGTAAAAGAATTAAACAGATAAAGTTATATGGCATAATAATGTTTTCAGTCTGATCTCATTTTTGGTAATCAGCACTGCACCTCAGAAAGGAAAAGTCAAAAGTAGTATGGCAGTTAAGTGGGCCATGAAAAGATTAATTTGGAGAGTGCTTATTCTAATTGGTTTTGGCCTAAAAATCCTTATTTCTAGTACTTTCATCTGATATTGTTCTTGTTTCTTTTTTTTCATTCTTTGCAAGTGCTTTGAGAAAGCAGTGCTATCTATCTAAGTTTCTTTTTTTATAAGCCAGTGTTGTTCACAGCTGTGAGAAGGGGACTAATCTGATTCTGAATCAAGGTATGTGATGGATAAAAAAAGAAATTCACCTGTTATTCCATGCTAAAAGAATAGTGAATACTTTTTCAGTTAGAAGAATTAATGTGTTCAAAATTACTACAACCATAAGAAAATGACCAGTTTGTTATGATGTTCACATCCCAGTAAAGGAAGAGTTTGTATTCGACTGTTGATGCACTTATATGCTCAGAATTATATTCAATGATCAGGGATCTCCAGATTTGCTCTGGAAATTCATGACATAGTGGCTTCTTTAATTTTGGGGTTTCCTCTATGCACTCCCTGGTGCTAATTGACGTAGGGGCTCTGTTGCTTGCTGCCTGTGTCTAATGCTTGGGAGGCAAAAACCATGGTTTTAAATATGCTGTAGTTTTTGTCTCCTGGCTATCAGGTGCAGATGGTGAGCAGCAAGTGATGGGGCATTCTCCACCCCTCAGTGGCAGAGGGGCACTTGGGGGAAACTTCAGAATTAAAGAAGCCACCCAACTGCACACTTCCAGATTTGATTTTTGGAGATTCTTAACAATCATTCACCAATAATGGTGGATGCCAGTGAAGGTAGTGAATAAGGGGTAAATTAATCTAGATATTTCTAGTTCAGTGCTCTTGCTCTAAATCACCCTCCCCTGCCATTGTTGGAAGCAAGATACTAGGCTAAATGGACCATTGATCTGACCAAGTATAGCACTTCTTATGTTCTACGTATCCAAAAACATGTATAAACTTCAGAGCAATGGGTGGGTTGAATTTAGGGAAAGCTCTGTTGTATTCTAATCTCAAGAGTAACTTGCATCACATTGATATTGCATCACAACAATGTTTTATAGTCTCTGCCAATTTAAAAATCAAATTGCTGTTAGACCTTATAGAACAACACATTTGACTGACAGGAATGGCTGTTATAGATGGATGTGATGTTCTCTCTCTGTATAACAAGGTTTTTGACTGACAGTTTAACAATGGTACAATTTCTATCCCATATATTCTAAATGATTATTATTGCAGTACAAAACATTTTGCACTAGCTGTGTATAGATAACATGTATACTTTTTGTGTAGTAACATTCAAGAAGATGAGTTTTTGAAATCTTAGAGATGGTAACAATTAATGAACGCTCTATCTCTCACTTATAACCAATGTCAAGCATTGCTATTGTGGTACATGGTGATGTGGAAAACATTCAGTACTTATCTCCCAATGGAGGATCAGCACAACTCCTTGACACATGCTACATACAGGATGAAATAAATCTCTTTTAAGAAATATTTCTATCACTCTCCAACCAAAGGGTACTTTTGCCTCCTTGTAATCCCTTTCTCAATGATGCATTTCTCTGTATCACTTTAAATTCAATTTTAATTTGAAAAGTGACTATGTAAAAGTGGTTCCCCTTTTATGTAACAGAAGTGCTCCCTATGTTGCATCCCAAGGTGTAAGGCTTTTCATTTGAAGCATAGCTGAAGAAGTGGAAAATAATCTTTTGTTCTTTTTCATTTCTTATCCCTTTCCCTAATAGGCATCTCTTCCCTAGATTATTCACTATGCCCTCTGGCAGATGTTCAGGTAAAGGCCTGATGAGATCTGATGCGCATTCCCAACAATTGCTCTTCCTGTCATGCTACTTGTGCACAGCAGGAAGCATGACTGTGGGATCAGGGATCAAATCACAGTCACTCCCTATTGCCAGTGCAGCAGAAAATATACATGTACATCGATAAGAACCCTGTCTGTATTTAAGGTTATTAGGCTCTTCTAATTAGAAGATCCCTCCCATGACATGGGCCTATGCCATAAAGACTGCTGTACCACAGAGACAGCTTGTGCACAGATGTGCCATGCACCCCGTCCCTTCACCTCCCATTATGTCCCCACTGCTGCGCACATGCTGCGGGAGTTCTCATATCTGCCCACTCCCAGCCCAGTGTGGAAGCTGGAGAAAGGATGGAGAGCCTAATGGCAGCAACAGAAAGCAAAGGAGGGTGCTACCCAGACCAGGAGACTAGGGGCCTCATCTTAAATCAAGGGGAATTAAACAGCAAAAACTGCTCATCTGAAACATTCAAGCCTGAACTGAGGATTTATGTGCAAAAAAAAAAAGCTGGTTGTTACATAGTCCTTTAGGTAGAAATCCAGCCAACTCTTCCCTGAGGTTTTTTGCTCACCTATGGCCTTTATTCTAAATAAAAAGATGTTACAGAGAACTCTACCTATCACTGAATGGACTGTAACATCTTGATAGTTCTTACCATTTCTTAGGTTACTTTTTCTGGCATTTTAATGCCATTAATGCCATTTTCCTGTATAGTTTGAAGAGTTCAATGATTTTTATTTTATTTTTTTTAAATAATCTCATCACTGCAAGCTTTCAACATGTCCTCAGTGACTGTCTTCACCTGTAGATTTACCATTTTTCTTGGTGTTATGAGCTATTTAATACCGGGGGTTTTATTTCTGTATCATATTCGGTAGTCTTGTGGCATCGGCCTATTTAACACTTCTTGACAGTTTCTACCTATTTTTCTCTCTCTCTCTCCTTTTTCTATTATTAGTCTCTCTTTTATCTTTGGATGTCTACACTGTAGGGCTGTTGCCAGCACTATGGCTGTTGGGCTTATCCTAGTGATGTTGCAGCACTGTTGGCTGCAGGAGTTTTTCTCTAGAAAGAGCTATATACCTCAATTCTCTTGACCAACGGAAGCTGTCTTCTGCTGGTGAAGGCAGATCCATGCTGGCATATTTACCTGCTGAACTTTGTTGATTATAGGGTACAATATTTTATACCCATAGTTGATGTAACTTTGCTAGACCTTTATAGGTAGGGATATACCAGAATTGTAATTTCACAATTTTCACAGAAAATGCAAAATCAGGCATTTTCCATGATGATCGGAGAAATCTGAAAAAAGGAGCCCTGCATAAAAGCTCCCTGGGCAGTAGCCAAGATGGCTCCTCCCTCATCCCCTAGCTCCTGATTGGGCAAGGGGACTGCGCTCATGCAACCTCTCAGCTTTGCAGTCCAGGCAGACAAGGACAGGCTCAGCCCTGCTTTTTTGAAATTTGCAACTATCGCCACCCAGCCTGGATGGGTCTATCCCAAAGTTAAGTGGGTACGTACTGTGGAGGATGGGAGATGGGCCCAGGGGTAGCAGGGCTGGGCCCATGGCAGCAGTATGTCTGGGCCATGGCAGGGGTGTGGGATTGGGCCAAGGGAAGCAGAGCTGGGGCAGGGCAGGTGCAGTGGGAGGGGATGACTGTGGCCTGGCTGGAAATCAGTTTTTGGAAATCAAGGCCACACTTGCATTCTCCATTCTATTTTCTGTGAAATTTTTTGTAACTAAGCAGATGTCATACTTCACTTTTTTATTAATCAGAATATGTAGTCAGTAGAAGACTTTATTTTTAATCTCATTACTTTAGTTAATGCTGCAAGGACCCATTGAAAGCATACCTCAAGAAAACAGAGGTTGAAATCAAGAGCTGTTGACTGACCCTAGTGGTGCTGCAACCTCAGCAAAATGGCATTTCATTTCAAGGTAAAGCATCTTGTGCTCGAAGCAGAGAAGAGAGAGTGGAAGAAGAAAAATGAGAGAAATCCTTGTGTACAACCTACTTTCCCCTGGGGAAAAACTGCAGCTTCTGTGGACGGGTCTGTGGTTCAAGGACTGGATTTTTACGTCACCTCAAGACCCATCAGTGAGCTGTGGTAGAGATAATACTTGAATCAAGGGATTCTGATGACTTTAGTTGTCTTGTAAATATCATCGTATAATTGTCTTTTTTCATTTTAGCTTCAATTAGAGGGATAGCATTGCTTTATTTGTATAGTAAGCTTCTGAGTATAATCTTTGGTGTAAGGTGTGTTGTTTATTAAATGCTGAACTATAGAATAATAATTTCATTATTTATTAAAAAGCTTGTTTGTGCTTTGGAAAAAAGACAAGATAAACTCTAGATCATAAGTTCTTTATTTTCCCCATCATTCACCTGGGGTAGCATGGAGTCATAAATGGCATTATAGTTACTTCATGGATTTTGATCTTGCACATGTGGACTAAAACATTCTTGAGGTCCCTTACCCTATGATTCTCTTGCTCTGTAATACTGAGTAAATAAAATATCCACTTCTAGGCTAGAAATCAGTTTTATGGAAGGATCTGAATAATAAAAGATGGTTGTTTGGCAAACAAGCTTTAAATAGTACAAGGACCTGGAATTTTTCTTGGTCAGTGTCCAAAATCTATATCCATAGGAAATTGAGTAGTCCATTACAGACCCCTTAACCTTTTAATTGCATCTAAACCTCTATTAAAAATAAGAAATCTCTTTTGTTTTCCAACAGTTGGTTGGGACCACTCTTTCAAAAGGTTTGACTCTGTTCTGTTTAGTAACTTTTATTTTAATAACTGAAGTTAATAAATATTAACTTATATTGCCATATGAATTTGCTATGACTGTTTAGAAAAAAGTAAAATTTTAAAATGTGTAGCAAGTTGATCTACTGAGAAGGGAAATTATGATTTTGACTAGAAGTAAATACTGATATTTTGAAATAGATCATTTATGTAGGATTTAAGAATTCATATTTTTACCTGCAATGAGATTAATGTGCATAAAATTAAGGCTTTAAAAGGTGAGCACAGAATAATCTAAGTGACAAGAATAGAATATTTATTCAAAAAATTGAAGATTCTGAAAGAGAAGCCAATGACAATTTCTCATTTGAAGGTTAGACTACTGGGAACTGACCAGATAATTAATGTAAGAGCATTAATTGCTGTATATAAACTCATCTGCAAAATTTTTATTGTGGTTAAAGCTTGTTCAGTTTTACAGTTTTGTATTTGACAGGGAGGTATTTTTGTATGTTTTTGTTGAAATGTATATATGAATATAATTTTTTTGCTTTAAAAGTGCACTGGCAATACTGATCTGAAAAATATTCATTGAACTGAATTAAATTAACCACAATTCTTCCTAATATTTCTCAACCCTCTTCTTGGCATTTCAAGAACTTTGGTTGCATTATATTTTTAAATGAATTAAAAGGCCTTAGAAACCTACCATATATTGAACTAAAGAACTAAAGGAACTAAAGAAGTTCATTGTATTTAGTATAACAAGGAACATAGAGATGACTTAATTCAAGTCTAAAATACATGTAGTTTGGAAGAAAATTTTGGGTAATAGAGAGTTTTTTAATCTCTCAGGTTGTATCCATATGTGCGTGGATGTTTGGTTCCACAGGGACAACTAGCAGCAGTGCACCTTGTGCCACTGCTAGTTGTTCCCAGGAACCTCTGTGCCACATGCCCTGTGGCATGTGGGTGGCAAGTTATCCAGGGTAGAGTAGGGAAGGCTGGGGTGAGCACTGGGCTGCCCCCAGCAGCCTTACCTGGGGACCTACAGGCTTCCTGGGGTTGCAGCAGTCGTGATCCTGCTGTGTGGAGCCTGGGCGGCAGTGGAGTGTGGCTCTGGCTGGCCCGGCTCCAGTTCGGAACAGCGTGCACTGCCCTTGTATACTTTGTTCCGCTTTTTTTTATCTAAGTTTTTTTGACACCTGGTTATGCGGTATGTGGTACCGCAGACGTGTCTGTGGCATCACATACTGCACGGCTGCACTTGTCTGGATGTGGCCTCAAAGATATAAAAAGTCCAGTAGCAGGAACATGTAGTAGGAACATTAAACCAATTCAATCTAGAAGTAAGTGTAAATATTTTACTGGGGGGGAAGGAGGTGGCAAAAATTATCCCTTGTAACAGATTGTGTAGGGGTATGGTAAATTTTTCTTCTCCATGGACTGAGACCTTGTAATTGGGGAGATGCTTGTCTGTGCCAATAATCCCCAGAGCTGTGTTGCCCAGAATCTCATACTTCTGGCAGAGTCATCCATAGTGAACAAAGCTGAGACAAACCACGGTGTGAACCTGAAGTCCTCAATGGTGAATTAGGTGGAAGAAGATGTCAGAATTTCCGTGGCTGTAAAGATGGAAGAAAGCTGCATCAAGATGGAGGTCTCCTGTTGTCTAGGATTCTCTTTTGCCACTAGGCTCACATTTCCAACTTGTCAAGGGCATGTAGTTGTAGTTGTTGTTTCTACATACCAGCTTCTTCATGTCATAGTCACAGAAAGGCCTCTACCACTGGAAATACATGGTCTCTTGTACCAAGCTCCAAAATGGATGAGTGGTGACAGATCCAGGACTAGTGAATCCAGGAGTCTCCAGCCACAAATCTGCATGCAGACAGAGGTAGCCTGATGGTCATCTTGCACCTGGGTTAAGACAGGGTGTTATTTGGCAGCTGCTGCCATGACTGAGCAGTCCTACCAGGATCCCCTCTGCTCACTTCACCTGACAAAGAGGCTAGAAAAAGTGCCCTAAACCTAGGCTGTTTTACCTGCTTCTGACTGAATAACTGTCCCGTGGGATCACTCTTCTCTTCAGTCAAAAAAATCAGAAGACATTGATGTTCACAACTTGGAATGAGTAACAGCATGACTCATAAGGAGATGCTTAGGGAACTGGGCTTATTTTGTCTACAGAACAGAAAAGTGAGAAGGGATTTGATAGCAGCCTTTAACTACCTGAAGGGTGGTCACAAAGAGGATGGATCTAGAATGTTTTCGGTGGCAGAAGATGACAGAAGCAAGGAGTAATGATTTCAGGTTGCAAGAAAGGAAGATTAGGTTGGATATTAGGAAGAACTTTCTCACTAGGAAGGTGGTGAAGCACTGGAATGAGTTATCCAGAGAGGTGGTAGAATCTCCATTCTTGGAACTTCTTAAGGCCCAGCTCAACAAAGCCGTGCCTGTAATGATCTAGTTGGAATGGCCCAGCAGGGTGTGGACTAGATGACCTCCTCATTTTCTCTGATTCAATGAATCATTGCACCTTGGTGGATGTCCAAGACAACAAATTACCAGAAAGAAGATCTGCCATTGTCTCCAGGGTACTAGCAAGATACAACTTTAAAATTGCAGCTTGGAGGATCAGTTGAGGGAAAAGGGTGGAGGCTGCACCTTTTTTCTAAAAGGGAAAACTGGTGCAGGGCAGATACATTCATGGTGTCAGCTTTGCCATCAAGAATTCATAGATTCATAGACATTTGGGCTGGAAGGCACCTTGAAGATCATCAAGTCCAGCTCCCTGCCCCAGGGGCAGGAAGTTAGCTCGGGTCATGGGACCACAGCAAGATAAGCATCCAGATGTTTTTTGAATGAGTACCTGCACCACTTCTGGAGGGACTCTATTCCAGGCCTTGGGGGCTTGGACAGTAAAGACAATTTTCCTTATGTCCAGCCTAAAACGGTCTTGGAAGAGTTTATGACCATTGGTCCTTGTTATCCCTCGGGGAGCTCTGGTGAACAGACATTCCTCCAGATCCTTATGCACACCCTATATGTACTTATAGGCAACCACCAGGTCCCCTGTGACTGCGCTTTTCCAGGCTGAAGAGTCCCATGATTCTCAGCCTCTTTTCATAAGGCCTAGTCTCCTGCCCTCTGATCATGTGTGTAGCTCTCCTCTGGACTCTGTCAAGCTTCTTGACATCCTTCTTGAATTGTGGAGCCCAGAATTGGATGCAGTACTCCAGCTGCAGGCTCAACAAGGGTGAGTATAGTGTGAAGATGACATCCTGAGATTTACTTGAGAAACATCTGTAGATGGAATTCCCTGGAGGCATTAACAAACATCTTATGACCCTCGATTTTAAGTTCAGTAACAGCTAGTACCCTGTCTTCATGAGTGTGTATGCTCCAATGCTTGAGACTGACAACGATTTCAAAGAGCAGTTCTACTCCAACCTTGATCGCATGCTGACTAGCACTCAAGGAGGAAACAATCATTCTTTTGTTAACTTCAATGCCAGAGTTGGATGTGACCTGTGGCTCTGGAGTGGCACCACTGGGAAGGAAGGATTAGGGAAAGCCTACTCCAATGGCCTCTTTCTTCAGAGAAAATGCATGGAGCATGGGCTTTTCATCATGAACACCACCTTCAGATGGAGACAGGTAAAAGAAACATCCTTGCTCTAAACATTAGCACTTCCTCGAGTATGTTATTAGAGCCTGTGATCAAATTGATATCTGTATCATATGAGCCATGCAAGAAGCTGATGGTTGTTGGACAGATTGCTTACTTGTCGGATCCATCATGAACATCCAGCTTGCTCCAAAACTCCAAAAACAGCCAAAAGCAATGCAGAGGACTCTCAACACCAAATCACATCAAGATCCAAAGGTCTGTATTAAGCTCCAACAGTGTCTCTGTGTTCACAAACAAAGGCAACATTAGGGAACTTTGGGAGAGGTTTAAAACTGCCATCCATGTGGCCTGTGCTAAATCCATTGGCTATATCACCCATTGACACTAAGACAAGTTTGATGAGAGCAACACCAATATCCAAGCCCTGCTGCACTGGAAGAGAAGGGCTCATTCTGCTTGTCAAGATGACACCTTGGCCAGGTACAGATGTTTAAAAACCCCATGGTGAAAGTAATCAAGTTACATGCTTTACTTTGAGTGCTCTAGGTTAGTTCAGGAGTGAACAGAACACACGCTCGTCATTTGGTGGGAAGGGTACACAGGATGCCTGTACCAGCTGAAGTTTGGGGCACTCTTGCATGCCTGCCAGCATGCCCTGCTGGTTCCTTGGGCTGCTGGAGACTCCTGAGTGCAGTTGAATAGGAATGTCACCCCTGATTAGTTGTCTCCACAACCCTGCTTCTCTGTCAGCCACAGGAATTGGTCAGCCTCAGCCAGGCAGGGAAGGGGAGAATGCTGGTGTCTGCATCCCTGTGTCTGTCTGTGTATGACAGAGCAGCAGTAGGAGGGGAGACTGCTCACCAGCATTTCCACCCCACCCCTGCCTCCTGCCTGGCTGTGGCTGCATCTGTGTCCTGGTGTCTGTGTCCTTGCACAACGGAGCAGCAGGGGAAGGTGTGACTGCCTCCCTGAATGCATGGGTATCAGCATTCCCCCTGGCATGCCTGGCTGCACCTAACAGCTGGCTTGAGGCAGAAGGTAGGGCTAGGGATAAGCAAGGATGCAGCATTGCCCCAACTCTGTTCTCCATATTTTTGACAGTCATATTAGTTCTTATTAAGGATCGTCTTCT
>JAGPOW010000261.1:51102587-51113689 GCA_030014935.1 Caiman crocodilus | reverse complement strand
AATAACCCCTGCTAACTCCCTCAACGCTCTGGTGTAGAGAGCATCTGGGCCTGCTGATTTGAACATATCCAGCCCCTCCAGAAGCCTTTTTCTGCTTTGCTGCAGGCCCTTGTCACCCTGCTCTGGATGATGAATTCCAACAAGCAATGATCGCTCTCACCCAGGTGGTCAAGGACCTGGAGCCCCCTTACCAGATCATTACCTGTGTCCAGGACCAGGTCCAACAGGGCATTTTCTCTGGTGGGACTGTGCACGTCCTGGCTTAAGTGGTGGAGGTCCTGTATCTCAGCCAGGAACCTCCTGGAATGGTCTGACCTGGCTGATTGCTCCTCCCAGCAGATATCCGGGTAATTTAGATCACCCATGACAACTACATCCCTTGCCTTAAGTGCCTTTGCAAGCTGAGCTGAAAATTCCCAGTCCAGCTCCTCTCCTTGGTTGGGGGTGTCTGCAGTAGACCCCCACCATTAAATTCCTCTCCCCATGACCCCCTTGTATCTTGACCCAGAGCACTTCAGATTGCCCCTCCTCTGATTCCATTTTGCTGGCAGAGGATGTGTATTGCTCTTTGACATAGAGTGCTACACCCTCTCCCTTCCTTCCTTTTCTATCCTGGCTGCAGAGCCTATAGCCCCTAATGCTAACTTCCCAGTCGTGGGATGAATGCCATCATGTTTCTGTAATCCCTACTACGTATGGGTTTGAACTGGCTACTCTGAGGGCGAGTTCCTCCTGTTTGTTCCCCATACTATGAGCATTGGTATACAGGCATCTAAGGTCTTGCATAGCTTCACATGCCACTCCAATTAGGAAGACTCCTATTAGGATCCGTGTTTCTTTCCTGGGCACTCCTTGCATGTGTCACCTGTCTTGCTCGGGTGGTGTCTCCATGTCTTCCTGCAGCCCCCTCTCCCGGTGGGGATGATGATGATGTCCCAAGGTTTCTTACAGCCTTATTTTCCTGTAATTCTATTATCAAAGAGATTTTTTTTCTCTTTTCTGGAAAACTATCTGAATTGCATAGTGGGAATGTGTCAAGATTATTTTACAAGATTTCAATGATACTGCTGTTGCTATTCTTACCTTATGCTAACAGAGATTTCTTTCTTATGAAGTCACTGGGGATAATTGTTCCTGTCTCATTTAAAAACAGCAGTTTCTGAATGATTTCTCCAGCAGAACTAGTTACTTAAGCTTTCATAGAATGTGTTCAAAGTAGAAGTTAGAAAACTTCTCTTCTATACTCACTGATATCAACTCCTGTTATGATCATCTAAAAATAATCTTAATCCTTATGTATAGATCAAGATCCTTTGTGGTTCTTGTGACTAAAACATAAAATTCCTTAGAGAGAGGTTTGACTCACCAAACATTCATACAAGGACCATGTCACAATGTAGTTATTTCAGGTACTTTCTAAATCTGGACTCTAGGACAGCATTATCCTCCCAAAAGAAGGCTTTTTAAATGAAGTTAGAAAAGACAACTGAAAAGTAACAGAAATCAGTTGCACTCCTTCATGTGAAGCAACTTTCAACATACTTAGAATTTTTACCATGTTTGTAAAATGTATTAGGATTCTTGGACTGAGTGTGTTAGATGAGTGCCAACATACTACTTACTAGAGTTTTCTTTGCCTCAAGGTCTCTTTCTCTTCTATAAATCCAAGCCCAAAGACTATGTAGAATAACTACTGATCAAGCTATTAAGGAAATTCCAGGGGATAAATAAGCATGGAAAGATTTATTCTTTTTGCTGTTCCTTCAAAGATTCAAAATTACTTTAGAAACTTTTAAATAATGACAACTGACACGTATTAGGCCATTTTATGCTGCTGAATTCAGGAAATACTTCCCTACCTGTTCCTTTTAGATTTCTTTCATAGAGTCACAGTCAGAAGGGACCTCAGCAGATCATGGAGTCTGATCCCTTGCCCTGGGTAGGAAAGAGCGCTGGGGTCAGATGACCTCAGCCAGGTGCATATCTAGCCTTCTCTTAAAGACCCTTCAAGGTAGGGGAGAGCCCCACCTTCCTTGGAAGCCCATTCCAGATTCTGGCATCCCTTACTGTAAAAAATTTTTTCCTGATGTCTAACCTAAACCTGCTCTCTGTCAGTTTGTGGTCATTGTTCGTAGTTACTCCAAGGGGTGGCCTGAGAAACAGCACCTCCTACTCCTTGCTGCTCCCACCCCCCATGAATTTATAGGCGGTCCCAAGATCACCTCTCAGCCTTCTCTTGTGGAAGATGAAGAGATCCTGGCCCCTCAATCTCTAAGCATAGGGCTTTGCCTGAAGGCCCTCGTTTGAACCATCATGAGGTTGTCCACATCCCTTTTGAAGTGCAGTGCCCAAAACTGGATGTAGTATTCCACCTGCGGCCTGACCAATGCCGCATAGAGGGGAAGTATCATATCCCTGGACCTGTTTGTCATGCACCTGCTAATGCATGATAAAATGCAGTTAGCTTTACTGATTGCTTCATCACATTGATAACTAACATTTATCTTGGTGTCAACAGTGACTCCATGATTCCTTTTCACTGCTGTGCTGCTAAGAAGGTCCTCCCCTAGCCTGTAAGCATGCTGATGTGATGCCTTCTCCTTAGGTGCAATACCTTGCACTTGTCCTTGTTGAACTGCATCCAATTCTGTTCTTCCCATTTTTCAAACCTGTCCAGTTCTTCCTGGATTTGTTCCCTACCCTCTAGTGTGTTAACTTTTCTCCCTAATTTGGTATCATCAGTGAATTTGGACAGAGTGCTTTCCACGCCCTCATCCAAGTCACTGATGAAGACATGGAATAGCACACATCCAAGGACCAAGCCCTGTGAGACTCCACTGCTCATATTTTTCCAGGTTGATACTGACCTATCTACTACCGTTCTCTGGTTGCGACTCCTAAGCCAATATGCCACCTACCTGACTGTAATCATCTGTTTCACAGCTGCTCAGTTTATCTGTGAGAATAAGATAATATAATATCAAAGACGTCCTTAAAATCCAAGTAGATGACATCTACCTCGATTCTTGCATCTAAACATTTTGTGACCCACTCATAAAAAGAAACATAGTTAGTCAGGCGGGATCTACCTGCTATGAATCTGTACTAGTTGTCCTTCAGCATTGTTTTTTCCTGCTGCACTCCCACAAATGTGATCCTTAATAATTTTTTCAAAGGTCTTCCTGAGGATAGAGGTGAGACTAACCCATCTGTAGTTACCTGGATCCTCCTTCCTCCCCTTCTTGAAAATAGGGACCATGCTGGCCCTTTTCCAGTCTTCTGGGACTTGACTTGAGCATGAATAATGCTCAAACAGCCATGCTAGTGGTTTTGCTATGACACTAGCCAATTCCTTCAGTGCCATTGGATGAAGATCCGGGCCTGCTGACTTAAATACATCCAGCCCTTCCAAGTGTCCCTTCACTAAGTTGGTGCTAATGGTTGGTGGGCTGGTTTCCCTTTTGTACCTGTCTATGATCCAATTGGGAGATTTGTCCTGATCTGTGTTCAGTAATACAAAGGCAAAAAACTCATTGAAGAGCTCAGCCTTGTTCCACCTATCTGTCCCTAATTGCTCTAGTTTATCCTGTGGGGACCCAATGCTACCTTGTGCCTTTTTTTTTACTCCCTATATACCTGAAGAAGGCCTTCTTGTTGCCAGCCTAAGTTCCATTTCTGCTTTGGCCTTTCTGACTGCCTCCCTGCAAGTGTGGGCCAACTTAGGTATACTCCACCTTGGTAGCTACCCCCTGCTTCCACAGCCTATATACTTTGTTTTTGCCCCTGGATTTCCCTGTTCAACCAAGAGGGTTTTTTGGCTCCTTTGCCCCCTTTCCTGCACAATGGAATTGTCTCCTCGTATGCTTGTAGGATTGTTCCCTTTCTTGGCTCTTCTTTTTGCAAATACTTGATAATAATGCTTACTTAACTATACAATGTATTACTGAAATTATGGTGTAAAGATTAAATTTGTAAAGCACAACTGTAAAGTAAGTGTTTATATTCCTTTTTATATATGAAGATGCTAAAAGAACTGGGGAGTATAGTCTTTAAAAGTACTTGTGCACAAGTATGCTTGTTTTTAAGGCTCTGGAAAAAAAGAAGAAAAGAATCCCCACCCAAACCTGATTTGTTGAAGCTGAGATTTCATGAATGTAATGAAATCATTTTGAGGTTCCAGTTGCTGCAGGTTAGCCTATAGTTGTTGACATTCTAGAGGAAGGCAGGTCTGCTTCTATATGATAGATGAATGGATTTAGATAGGGATGTTTAGTGATATCTGGCTCCACTATTTATATTACTATCCATAAAGGTGAAATTGCTTGTTACATTTAGACTGTACTATATCTGTGGAATGCTAAGTGGTGTTAAACTTGGTATTAACCCTTAAGGCATAACTGCTAACAGCACATTCTAAGTTTAACACCACT
Source organism: Caiman crocodilus (assembly GCA_030014935.1). Taxonomy (NCBI): domain Eukaryota; kingdom Metazoa; phylum Chordata; order Crocodylia; family Alligatoridae; genus Caiman; species Caiman crocodilus. Next base: position 51,109,259 of record JAGPOW010000261.1, on the reverse strand, counting down.
TAGCATTCCACAGATATAGTATGGTCTTGCCTGCACAGCTCTGCCTTGCCACTAGAAGGCAGGTGGTATACATGGGCTGATGCTCCTAATTAGGAGCCAGGATACCTGAACCCTATCCCTGGTCTGGATGGGGAAGAAGGGCTGGAAGAAGTAGGATTGCAAATTGATCATTTTGTTGTCTCCATGAAGTAGACTGAAGTTACCTAACACAAGCTGGGTAGCATGGCCCAGCATTAACCCTCACCTGAAGTGGTGTAACTTGAGATCAGAGAGCACTTAGCCTGAGCTAATAAGCTTTAACATACAGATGCTCATATTGTAAGTGCCCTTAGTATGATCTAAGTGTGATGTATAATTTCACCCGTAAACAAGCTGATTGTTGGAAGTAAGTTTCACAACAGGGGTGTGTGGCTGTTTTGTCTTGGATTTTTTTTAAGGATGATACCATGGTAACTCAGGCCAGGTTCATGTGGGGGAAAAAAGGGTAAAAGGGGTAAAACCATGTATGAAAAGAGGCATGATTTTTTTGTTTTGTTTTTGTTTTTATGCTCCAGCTGACATAGCTGTGTTGAGAAGACCTCTGATCTATCTGGAGCACCAATGACAGAAAACTTCATTTTGCAGCTAGCATAGCTATGCTTGAAGAAATACTTCCTCAGTTGTAATATGTCACATTTATGCTAAGTGGTGACATAGTTTCAGTGGTAAAGTCTCTAGTGTAGGTTGGTCCTCAGTATTTGCTCTTAGAGCAGATATGGACTTTCTGTTTGTTTTTAACACAGCTTCTCCAGGATTAAATATCCTGCTGGCTAGGTCACAAAGAGTGGTAATCTTGATTTTTAGCTGTGCTGTGTGTGAAGTATGTTAGTTCCCAAGTATTGGTGTTGCACAGTATGAGTTCCATTTATGGAGTAATCTTCTCCCCATGTTGGATGCTCTGCTTGACTCTTCCAGGCTAAGAAAGCTGACAATCATGAGAGCTATTCATTGGCTAGGCATACATTATGACTAGTTTCTCATGTTTGTAGTACAGCAGCTAATTTATTTCATCATCAAGGTGCATTCGCAGAGCTTTGGAGCTGTCCAAGTAGATCCAGGAAAGGTGCTGGGCTTGTACTTTTTATTGTCTCTATTTTGTGAGGTTGAAGGAAACCAGAGTACTAGTTTAATTCATGGAATGTTTCTGGTCTGCATTTACAGAAATGTCTCCTTTCATGTACTTATGACAATTTTATTAGGAATGAATTTGAGATAATGCTTAGAACAGTTAACAGGCAATGACAGCCCTGTTGTAGCACAGGCAGTAAGTAGGCCTTGTATCTCATTCTGCAATTTAGATGTGTCAGTGGCAAGTTAAGTGCTAACTTCCTTTGACTTCTCTTCTTTTTGGAGGATCTGGATATCCTACTTTTCTGCTCATGCATATCTTCATGGGTAGATGGAATTTAGAGGGCTACAAAAAGCGGGAGGTCATCCAGCATAATTTCATGTATTGTACCCTATTCACATCCCAATGCAAAGAATTTCCTAATAAGAAATTGTTGAAATGAAATTATTGCCGTTGCATATCTAGAGGTAGTGGAATGTATGTCACTGCCTTGCTTGCTTAACACGTTTTAAGAAGAGTAAAGCTTTGCTTCATGCTCCAGGTCACCATCATCCCCTCTTTTAGTTTTCATGTTTGGGTTAGGTCTTTTGACCTTTATGACATTTTTATTGCCATGCCTTGATAAATCAGACTTACAATAAAGGCATCTTTAGTTTGTGTTAGGAGTTTACCATTACTAGTGTAAGGTGTTCTCTTTTTGCATTCAGTTTTCAGTAGTGTCTGGCAGTAATAGTAGCCATATACTTTATTTGGTAGAGGTTACAGGTTGTTTTCACCTCTTACCTTGATTATTGATTACTCATAGTGGATTCTCCTTAGAGTGTGATTTATACTCTGCAACTGTCTTGCTCTTTTTTTACAGCCTAGGTCTAAGGGTTAACTAAGAAATCTATTTTACAACCAACAGTGGTTTTAATGTATACAGGACCAACTCTGAATTCAAGGCTAATAGCTGTGTTTCTATCTGGGGACTATATTCTAGAGCTTCCTTTCAGACAGAAATGCCAACAGGGACAGTCAGAGCTTTCCTTAGGTTAATGGTCTGATGTACCAGAGTGACTCTTTAGTAAGTTTAAAAATGAGATTTCTGGTGATGGAGAGAATTTTAATATGTCCAGAAATATTCCTGTCCATAATGATTACCCAGCTTACTCACTCTTAGCAGTATCATGTAGCTCAGGGCTGTCAAACTGTTCTGCAGCCTGCTGGCTCCCACCTGGATGCCATTCCCCACATTGATCCTGGTTTTGCAATGGTGACCAGGGTGTCTGGGAAAGGGCAGCATGAATGGAGGGTGCTGGACAAACTCCTGTGCCTTGCTGCATAGGAGTATCATAGGATGAGGGGGAGAAGCCATGGTCAAGGGGCTTGCATAGCAGCATGAGGTTGGCTCACGCTGCTCACATGAATATGGGGGTGGAGAAGGGAGAAGGTGGTGCAGGTCCTGAGAGCCTACCTATGTGTAGTCCTTGCATATGTGATAACTCGCAAGGCAGTGGGGGCTGAGGCTTTTCAGCACCCAATCCCTTGGATTGCCCCTGTGTAGCCTTTCTTGGAGGCTGCCCCACCACTGGCAGCCCTACCAATTTCAGCAGGGTACAATTTTTGGTCTTACCCAGGACCAGCATCAGGCCTACCTGTTTTCCCCATCTTCTTTGCTGGGCCTCCCTTATCAGTTCTGCACCTCCTCTGGGCTGATGGCTGCTGGGCCTTCTGACTCTAGCTCCATCTCATATCACCTTTACCTTTGGGCCCTACTCGCACTAAGGCCCTTTGTTCTTGAGCCCTCCTCCTCAGATGGCTCAAGTAGCCATCGTCATCTGAACCTTAACTCACCCTGACCCATAACTCTTAGCTGTGGTCTCTCTCTGCAGAGACCTTCAGCCTCCCTGAGGCCCTGGCCCCACTATCAGACCAGTAAAGACACCAGACATTCCAGCTCTGGCTGCCTCTTGCAGTAGGTTCACACCCTTTGGCTCCTCCTGGGTCCTGACCCCAGGATAGGCCAGCTAAGGTCATTGAAGTCCACCTTCTCGGGCTCCCTCACATATCTCTCCGTCTCTCTACCAGGTTCAAAGTCCTACCAAGGTTGTGCCAGCTCCACTGTCTGGGTTCACCCAGGTCTTGACCTTGATCTCAATTGCTCAGGCCCCTCTCTATGTCCACCTGGTCACTCCCTTGACCTAATGACTCTCAGTCCTTCTCCCAAGACTGGCTTGGCCTCTCTCTAGGCTCCTTATGCACACCGCTCCTTCCTCTGGGCAGACCAAGCCCCTCACTAGACCTCTTGTACGTGTTGCTCCTTCTGGACACATCTGGCACCTCTCTGGGACCTGATCATTCAATCCCCTTCTCATCTTGGCCCTTGCTCTCCCAGAGCTGGCCTGGCCTCCTCCTAGGCTTCTGCACTTAGCCCTCTTTCTCCCAGGGTGATCTGGTCTCTCTATACTTGGCCCTCTTTTCTGGATTGTGGACCCCACACTGGGTCCCCAGGACCCTCCTCCATCCCCATACCTTAAACCTCTGATATCCAGGTGGTATACAGGAGCTACAGTCTTCTGGCTGGGTGGTGTTGCTCCTCTAGCTCCTCAAATACTACTACCATCTTGCTCCCAGGGTCTGGGTTTTATGTCCTGTGTCAGCTCAGCCCCCATCCAGTCAAGCACACTCCCTGCAGTCATGTGGTGCTCCTGATCAGCCTCACCTGTCAGCCCCTGGGTCTGCTGATTAGGCCTGACCCCACTTGCCCATAGCTCCTCAGACTGCCTGACTTCTTATAGTGACAGGCACATTAGGTGCCCTGCCAGAGTGCATAAGAGGTTTCTGTTCCTGACTACACATGATTCGCTGTATGGATTCAGCCATTCATTACTGTGTTTTATAACCAAGTTTTCCTGTATGATAAATGAAATTTGGAATAATATATTTTACCTCCTTTTTTATACTACTTCGAGATCTATGTACAGAAGTTCCTAAATGGAAATACTAGTATTTATGTTGCACTTTCATTCACTTTTGAATTGTGTTTTTAAGATGTTGCAACTTTGACTTCTAGCCTTCTACATGGGTTATTAGTAACATCATCATCTTCAGTAATGCCTTCCTGATTTGAAGAACTTCTTGCAAGTTTTGTTACTGGAGGAAAAAATTACATGAGTATCAATATTTCATTTACATATTATTTGCAATTTCTTGACCTTTTAAACAAGTAGCCTAAGAATTTTCATTTAGCAGTTAGTAACTGGAGTTACTTGATATTATTAGCCTTTTATTAATAGAGTATTCTGTATTTTGTTATATAGTCACTGTTTTTCTAAAGAACAGTTGTGTGTTTGACATCACCTTGGCATTAGCTAATACTAAAACATATAAACATCAATTTTTATAAACCTATATTACAGACTTCTGCACATTCTATTTACATTTCATCATGAATAATTGCAAGTTTTCATAGTTTAATATTTCAGAAAAATTGTTTGTACATCATGATAGCAGCATTAAGAATACATCAGGATTTTTTTCATTTTTTTTTTTTTTTAAAGTTTGTTACATGTTTTGAGTAGTTTCTTAATAGTCAAGTATTCTTTCTGCAGTTTCCTGAATAATATCTTTGCAAAAAGCACAGGATGGGGAAGATGTTAGGATTTGTACCATACAGAGTTCTTGGCCATGGGTTCTATTTTTCTTATCAGTCTCTGGCTAATAAGTACATGATGCTGTACTCTTGGAAACAGCTGTTTAAAATTTTGTCTCTCACAATCCTTTGAGGTCCTTTTCTGTTGACAGGAAAAGGCAGGGTGTGCCCTCTTCTATCTTTCCTTCAAAATATACTTGTTTATGGTGTTCTCCCTAGCAAAGAACTCAAGTGCTCTTCTCTCTGCTGTTATTCATATCCTGGCCAAGGTAGGTGACTTTCCAAAGAATAAGTTGTTACTTGGCATAGCTGTGAATTATAGCAGAAGCATTGAGCATCTTATTGGAGAATTGGGAAGATAATTTGATAAAACATGGCAATAATCTAGTGTTGCTTAAATGAAAACTTCCATTTTGTTACACACTGATGTTGCAGGGCCCCTGGTTTATTAGGCCAAGTAGTGGGGTATGTTTTTCATGGCTGAAATAAAATGTTTCATTTCTAGTTATCAGAGAGCATCCTTATACATGCTTCAGGAATCGTCATGTAAAGCACGCTTTAATAAGAGTGGCTCCAAGAGCTGCTCTAATTAAAGTACCTGCAGCATCTTGTGTATTCAGTGGCCCATGCTTCAAAATGAGCTTTAGTTAAAGCACCTCTGCCACCATTTTGAAGCATAAAACACAGAGGCCACTGAAGTGTGCTCCAGCAGACTTTATTAATTAAGTCTGCTCTGAGGCACTCAAATTACAGCACGTCAGAGCAGTGTCCCTGCACACTTACAGGCACCCTCATTTTCATTCTTTAATGTACAAGTTGATTTATTTTTTGTAATACTTAGTATTGCATTGAAGTAATTGGACATAAGTTGATAGAGGGTACTCTTCCAAGCCGACTTTGTTCTTGTGGAGCAAATTAATAAATGCAGTTATTTGCATTTTGGGGGTGTTGGTTGTAGCTGTGTTGGTCTAAGGCAGGGGCAGGCAATTATTTCAGATGGAGGGTTGCTTACCCCATTTTGGAAGGCTGTTGAGGGCCACGTGGGTAGCCCTGACCCTTTACAGGTGCCCTGCCCCATAGTTACCACCTTTGGTCCCAAGACATTGGGACACGGTCCCATGTCCCAGGGCCAGCACCAGTGGGGCCCCAAAGCAGGGCACAGGCTGGCAGGGGTCTGTGGAGCCAAACTGGGCTGCACCAGCAGGGGGAGTGGAGAGCTGGCCCGGTTCCATAGAGCTCCTGCCAGCTGGGACCCCACGCTCCTGCTACCCTGCTTTGGGCACTGCCACCACTAGCCCGGGACACCAGTGAGGGCCCCATGCTCCTGCTGGCTCCCTGCCCACTCACTCCCAGTGTCCCCCAGCCGCATGGTACAGGCAGGGGGCAGCGCAGCCCCAGTCCCCTGCTCGCTGGCAGGGAAGTAGCTGGTACAGAGTGCAGGGAAAAGCGGCCCCTTGCCCGTCCTGTGGCTGGTGCTCCCTGCTGCAGGTACTTGCAGCCCACATTGGGCTATCCTGAGTAGGCACAGGCAGCCCCATGTGGGCTGAAAGTGGCTGCAGCATGGGGCGCTGGCCACGGGATGAGTGAGTGGCTGCTTTTCCCCCGTGCTCAGCACCAGCTTGTAACCCATCCCTGCTGCCAACCTGGGCTCTGTGCTGGCGCTGCACTCACCTGTCAGGGCTGCGCACGGTGGCAGCAGCTGGGGCCCCCCTGCATGCCACGTCGGGCAGTGTTGGCTGCTTCTGCCCACCTGGAGCTCGTGCATTGGGCAGCACAGAGGCAGTGGTGGCAAACAGTGCCTGGTATGGCAAACGGGGGCACTGCAGCTGCTGTTGCCACACGCAGCCCCGATAAGTGAGCCCGGAGCTGCGCGGGGCCCAGGTTGATAGTGGGGCTGGGTTACAAGGTGGTGCTGAGCATTGGGGGGGGG
>JAGPOW010000261.1:51074698-51089102 GCA_030014935.1 Caiman crocodilus | reverse complement strand
CAGACCTGTCAGTCTCACCTCGGTTCTGGGAAAGATCTTTGAGAAAATTCTCAAGTCCCACATCTGTGAGGGACCGGCAGGGGACTTTATGCTAAAGGGTAACCAGCACGGGTTTGTTAAGGGCAGGTCCTGTCAGACCAACCTGGTCGCCTTCTATGACCAGGTGACCAAATCCATGGATGTGGGCGTCCTTGTCAACGCAGTCTTTTTAGAATTCAGGAAGGCATTTGACATGGTCTCTCACCACATCCTAATTACAAAGATGGGGAGTTGTGGCATTGACCCCTACACAGTTGAGCGGGTCAGAAACTGGCTGACGGGACGCTCCCAGAGAGTAGTGGTGGATGGGTCTTACTTGACCTGGAGAGATGTGAGCAGCAGGGTTCCCCAGGGCTCGGTCCTTGGGACCGCGCTGTTCAACATCTTTGTCGCTGACTTGGACGAGGGGGTGGAAAGCAAGTTATCCAAGTTTGCTGATGATACCAAACTATGGGCTGAGGTGGGGACACCAGAGGAGAAGGAGAGGCTGCAGCGGAATCTGGGCTGACTGCATGAGTGGGCGGACAAGAACAGGATGCGATTCAATGTGGACAAGTGCAGGATGATGCATCTGGGGAGAAGCAACCCCCAGCACTCATACTGGCTGGGAAGCTCCCCTCTTGCTAGCATGGAGGTGGAACGGGATCTTGATGTCATTGTTGACGCCAAGATGAACATGAGCCGCCAATGTCAGATGGCATCCAGTGATGCATTTCGAGCCAGTCCAAGGCGGTGATTCTTCCCCTTTATGCGGCATTGGTCAGGCCGCAGATGGAGTACTGTGTCCAGTTCTGGGCGCCGCACTTCAAGAGAGGTGTGGACAGTCTCAAGAGGGTCCAGAGGAGGGGCACTAGATTGATATGCAGGCAGCAGTATAGGCCTTATGAGGAGCGTCTGAGAGACCTGAACCTGTTCAGCCTCAGTAAACGGAGGCTGGGGGGGGACCTGGTGGCAGCCTATAAACTGCTGAAGGGAGATCAGGAGGAAATAGGGCAGGCTCTTTTTTCCCAGGAACCACAAGGGGTAACTAGGACCAACGGTCACGAGTTACTGGAGAGCAGGTTTAGGTTGGACATTAGGAAATACTACTTCACAGTTAGGTGGCTAGGATGTGGAACCAGCTTCCTAGGGAAGTTGTTCTTGCTCCTACCTTGAGCACCTTCAAGAATAGATTAGATAGGTACTTTGCTGGGGTTCCGAGACCCTGGCACTCATTCCTGCCATTGGCAGGGGGTCAGACTAGATGGCCTGCTTTAGGCCCCTTCTGACCCTAGATACTATGATACTGTGAAAAACTTGTAAGGAACAACAGATGAAGATAAAAAGAAAGGAGATATAATGCGATGGTTGTCAGCACGTTAGACACTGTTGTTTTCTCTGTGCAAGCATCCAGGATGTTTCTGCCTTTCTGAATTATGATCTGACTTCCTACATGCCAGATCCTATGCCAAAGTAGCAGCAGTGGATCCTGGTTTTGGCATGTGATTGAGATGCAAGAGACATGGTTCTCGTTTCTTTAAGCCAAGGCTATCCAACTTCTAAGTGGATGCGCTCCCAGGGGATGCTAAGATGGCAGCTCTTACCTCGGCTCCCTTGCTGTACTATGCCACAGGCTCCCCTGCCACTGTGGACTACGCTGCCCACCCTCTGGCATCAGAGCAAGAAGCAAAAGGTGAAGGAGTGGAGGGGAGCTTTAAAATCCCAGCTGCAGCAGCAGCCAGAGTAATATGGGGTGTGAAAGCTGAGTAGGAGCCCAGCAGCTGCCCATAAACCACCTATCAACTGTATGTGGCCCATGTACCACTATTTGGACAGCCCTGCCTTATGTTAGTGTTTCAAGTTCTTTGAAGTTTTGAGTAAGTGTCACTATAATTGTTACTTTGAGGGGACATTTTCAAACATATTTACAGATTTGAGGGTAAGGAATTTACTTTTTATTTTGTTTTGTTTTTTAGTGAAAGATGTGGTCCTTATTTAATAAAATGATTCCAAGAAGTAGGACAATTAAAATCCATCACATAACTGTTGTATTTATGCCTTTATCCAGTTTGTTAAACTTCGAAGGATACTGAAAATTTTAATGTAGTATAATTGTCTAACTAGAGCCCCACTATATTCTAAGTTATCTATAAGAAAAATGGAGTCTCTTTTAGCATGAATTTATACATAAGTATTTGTGAGGCCCTGGTGATTTTCAGAAAGGTTAATTAGCCATAACTCCTAAAAGTTTGGGGTCTCCCACAATTCTCACTTGCCTATTGTTTGTGGGTGGGTTTTTTTTTTGTTTTTGGTTTTTTGAGGAAACTGTTTTTGACTGTTGTCTTGATTCTTACCCTTTTTTCCTTTTTGGTGGGTCACAGAGACATTAATATTTATTATCTACCTTGCCATAATTCTAGGATTAATTACAGTCTTATACAGTAGTTTGAAAATATGAATCTTTTATAAAAGTAATTATAATCTTCCTAGGAATCATAAAGGACCAGAGAAAAAGCAAATATTGTTTTTCTTCTGTTCTAGGCCTAATGTCTACCCAGAGGGAGTGAAGAAGCCTTATGATAAACAAGGGGAAAAAAGAAATGGGGCTGGGGAAATATTTCCAGATATGTATTTTCTTCAGTGAAAAAAAGATAATTAAACATTATAGAAGATAAAAAATATTTTAAAGATAATTAAATAAAAGCAAGGTACCTTAGTAGCAATGAATATTAGAGGCTTTACTGCAAAGCTTGGCTTGCGGACTATACATCATGGTAAAAATATTTCTGCAGGCTTTTTTTCCTGAAGCCAATTCATGAAATCCAAACAAGATAATAACTTGTCTTCATTCTAAACTTCTGTACAGTTATGTTTGAGGGATTTTCAGATTTGGTATTCAAAAGACTAAAATAGTGGTACCCCCTGTAGAAATAGTGGTTAGGCAATATTCAGGGGTCATGTGCATTGTTTGTGTTAAATGGAGAAATTCAAGATAGTGCTGTAATCATATTTATTTACAAAGAATATACAGAAAATCCAGTTTCTCAAAACATATTAAAAATCAAACAACAAAGGAGATTTTTTTTCCCCTTGTAGGCTCTTTCCAGCAAGGACTTCACCCAGAAAACTTTCAGCTTTTTCTGCAGACTTAGAATATAAGTGCATTTCCCAACTGTGGAAAGCTGATTTGCTTTTCTTTTGTGGTGTTTCTGCAGCTTCTTTTTACACATGCAATATGTAGCCCTTGTGTTTGGGTATAAACAGACACTCTCAAGAGAACTAGATTCTCTCTGGCTGGATATGTTCCACCACAGCTGATCTGCTTCATTGGGTGAAATGCATTGTCCCACATCTAGTAGGGGTCCGATCCTGCTGGACAATGGGTGATGTGTTTCTTGTTTACAGAGGCACAACTTGGAGATTCCCCTGGGCACATCTCTGTAAGTGAGGAAAGCCAGGGTTTTATGCTTGCAGAAACTTGCCTTGCATAATCTCCCTGCAGTGTGCATCTGTACATTTCATAGATTTCATAGACATTAGGGCTGGAAGGGACCTCAAAAGATCATCCCAAAGGGCAGGAAGACACCTGGGGTCATAGGATCCCAGCAAGATAAGCATCCGGTTTGACCTTGAAGGTGTTCAATGTAGGCGCTTGAACCACCTCTGGCAGCAGGCTGTTCCAGACCTTTACTCAGACAGTAAAGAAATTCTTCTTTACGTCCAGCCTGAAATGGTCTTGTAGTAGTTTATGACCATTTGACCTATTTGTCATGCTTTGGGGCGGTCTGGTGAACAAACGTTCCCCCAGATACTAGTGGTCACCTCTGATAAACTTGTAGGTGGCCATCAGATCACCCCTGAGCCTGCGCTTTTCCAGGCTAAAGAGCCCCAGGGCTCTCAGCCTGTCATCGTAGTATAAAAGGAGAAGGCCAGGCAGGCTCTCTGGCACTTGAAGGGCCTGATCCTGCATGGGAATTTCTGGGACATGCAGTATTAGGCACCTCAAGCCCCAGAAGTGCCTGTCTGAGGCAGCTGGAGAGTGGGGACAGCTCTGGGTTGCACCATAAGGTGCATAGATGTCTGACTCAGTAAAGCAGCCAAAAACTATTACCACCTTTCTTGTGGTCACAAATTTTTAAGGCATTTGTGCTGTGGCAAGTGGTATGGACATCTGTTAGCTTGGTCTTTGTGTCGCCAAAAAGAAAATAAAAATTATGGCAGCGCATAGGGGATGTCTGTTTCTACCCTTTGTGTTTAGCCTCTAGTGAAACCTTGCCTTCCATCCTGATTCCCAATCAATATTTCATGTGGTTTATGTTATGGGTGTTAGCTCTTATTTGTTTCAAGTCCCTTATAAAGGAGCTTAATGGCTTTCCACAATCATCCTGAATGAAGGGAAGATATTGCTTACCAGTACAATGAGTTTGCACCCAACTTCCCACCTCTGCCCCTTTTTTAATAAAGTTTGCGTCAATTCAGTGTACCAGATACCTATGTTTTCTTCTGTATTACAGCATAATATACAGTCATTGGTTGTTGCTCTTCTCCCTTAAGCCCACTGCAGTGTTACCATGCTCTATTTATGAAATGTTTTAAATACTTTTAATGAAAAGGCTTTATATAAATTTAAAATATGATTACAAGTTTTCATATGGCTGCAGCATATTGGAACAGTTGTGCTGTTTAGCATAGTGGCAAGGAAATTGATTTAGTTTAATGCTAGCAAGTGGAAATTGTAATGTCTTAACTGGGGCGGCATTAGCATAAATTTAGCTAGTGCAAACTAGTTTAAAGGCAAGTAACCAGTTACTAATTAGGCATGACATTCTCATATTTGACCTGTGCCTTATACAACTGGATTCGGGTATGTTCAATCAGGGTTGACAGAGCTCTATTGGTCTTGGTCAAAGGATGGCAGCAGTCCATGGTATCTAGCCAGATAGTTAATCATTATTTACATACTCTATTTTCAGAGCCTTGCAAGCCAACAAAGCTTTAAATTCATGGTGATAGTAACCCTTTAAATTGATTCTCAACCCACTGAATACCATTAGCACCAAAGGAAATTGGATTTATAAAAGCAAAAATAAATTTCTATTTTAAGATGAGATTAAAGCTGTAAACACTCAAAAGATACATTAGGTTTGTCTAAGAGGTGTGAATCCATTATGGTATTTGACATTGTGTAAATATTCTATAACCTAAAGTGTTTCTCATTGCTAAAAGCAGTTGAACAGAATCTCAATACCTCATATCTTTTAAATAATAGGAAATATTTGAACTTGATTATGTGAAGAATAGAAATAATTTTACTTCCAAACTGGATACATAGAAAAGTAAAAGTATACACTATAGTTTAGTTCTGTCTATGACTTTTCTCTGACAAACTGAAAGGGTAACATGAGGCTCTGTAATGAGATGCCTTCATGTGATTAAAACAGCTAACCAGTTTTCCCAGCCCAGGAAGGTGTCTTTTACTTTATCCAAGACTCTAGGTGATATATTATTCTTCAACAAACTGAGAAAAACTTAGCTTTAAACAAGAGTTCCCCTGTGTGCTATAGACTATTGCCCTCCTTGGCTCCTTTTTTTTCAATCCCCTGATTTGGGGTTTTCTGCAAAAGTCTGTTTCAGCCTGGTAGCCTCTGCCTACCTCCAGTATGCCTGTGACAAACATCACATTTATTGAGTAGTTTATATGTTAATTGCATGATAAATTGTAACAAGCCACATGTGCAAGAAATTCATGGCAGAATGAACTGGCAAGCCAACCACAAAGATATTTCACATTTAATATGGAACTTTTTTGTGCTGGTTTATATTCTATTTTAAATTGAACATGTTGCATGTACATGGGCAACTGGTGCCTTTTGAGTTAGCAATCGGGGGGCCCTGGCAGCTGATATCACTGACTGGAGGATGGGAGAGTCCCCCAGCAGCCAAACTCACTGCCAATCTCGCTCACTTCCAGAAGAAGCATGGCCACTCTTGCTGGTGGACTCACTCCCCAGCTGGTGCTTACAGGGGGAACACTGGTGCTCCTGCCTGCCCCCCTGTCCATTGACTAAACAGGGAGTGTGACCTGACAGAGGGTGCACCAGTGCTCTCAGGGGGTGCATGTGCACCCCCTACATGTTGCCACTGAGCATATATATTCCAAACTGGAGTGCTTCTCTGCCTAATCCTGATGATCAACTGATTGTCAGGATCAGGCAGAGGGCAGCTACCTCATTTGGAATGCAGCTATTCCTGCCTGATCCCACTGATTGGGCAGAGGGGACAGTCCTGGGGTCAGAGACATAGGCATTCCATTCTTGGTCTCTGGGGTCTGTTTGGGCATTTTGTTTGAGGCCTGGATCATCAAGATCAGGTAGAGAGCAGCCACAGCTTCCCAGACCCCATCCCCAATGCCACACTCCCCTCTATACACTTTGAAAGTCTAGGTGTGGGAAGCCCAGCATTGGGAACCTGATCCCTGGTGCTAGGCTTACTACATGCTAGCAGTCGCATCATTTGCATCTAAGGAACTGTATTTTCCATCTCCAATGTTTTGCCTCCTGCCTGCATGGCAGAACATGTGATTTTTGGGATCGGGGATAAATTTCCTCAGAACATAGACAATTATATTAATATCTGAAAGGGGCCATAGGAACATCTGAGTATGTCCCATCTGTCTGTGTTACAGGCCTATTGATCTTAAAAGGAAAAGACACTTTGTTACAGCTTGATCTTATAGTCTTAATGAATGCCAAGTAGTGTTTAGGCACTGTAGTGCTGAACTCAGTATAGGAACCCACAATGAATATATTTTATGCCAGTAGTCCCTATAAGGGACTTGTTAATCTGTGCATAATTTCTTATTTGATATAGGGTAAAAATGATATAACAGACAATGACTACTACATCAGGACATTGAACATGAGAAAGGGAGATTTAATTAGCATTGCCAAAGGACTTCTTTCAGATAACAGACTTAGAGGAGGAGGGGATGAATTACAAAATTAGATCTCATATCTGGGGTGATAAAGATGGAACAAAATACAATCCTAAATTACTTTGGAGCACTGTACCTATATGCAAAAGTGGTCCTGTTTTACCTTGAACAGTATTTAGAAAATGCTTTCAGCTAAGAACTAGGAATAAGGTTTGGTTCTTTTTGGAAAGATATTGTTATAATAGGAAAGTTAACCTGTGTAAGGTCAAAAGGGCAACAGTTCATAATTGGAGAAGGTACTTAGAAGTAGGGCTGCGCGAAGCTTCGGGTGGTGATTTGATTCAGCCCAATTTGATGGCTGTACCTCTGAATCCGAATTGAATCAGGGGACCAATGTAAAGGTCTTAATTGATTCAGAGCTCTCCAAATCTTTGGAAAATATTCAGAGAGCTTTGATTTGGACAGTTCCCAGTGGCTGCAGCAGGGAGCTGCAGCCCACTTCAAGCTGGTAAGTGCTGGGGGAATAGGGAGGGAACCATGCAGGGAACCCTGCCAGTCCTCCTGAGCCCCCCTGCTCCCCCAGCCCCCACCGTGGCTGCCCCCACCCACCCCAACTTAGTACTTTAATAAACAAAAAGTTTAGGTGCTTATCGGGTGCTGCCAGGTAGAGGGGTGATCCCTACTGCCCCATGCTGTGTGGGGAGCTCTGCACAAGCCCCCTGACCTCCCCCCAATTGTTCCCCCAGCCTGCCCACAGGTGCCCTGCCTGGGCCAGATCCATCCCTTTAAGAGAAAACAAACAAGAAAAGCCCTGGGACTTACTGCTCCTGTGGTGGCCTCTGGGCTTCAGGGGCTCATGCAGAGCCTCCCGCATGGTGCGGGCACTGTGGGGCAGTGGGGATCGCCCCACCCATATGGCAGGAGTGTTGAGTCTGGGGTTTGTTGGTTTTCAATTTTTTTCCTAAAGGGCTGGAGCTGGCCCGGGTGGGGCAGCCATGAGAGGGCTGGGGGGGTTGAGGGGCTCATGCAGAGCCCCCCATGCAGCATGAGGCAGTGGGGACTGCTTGTTGCCTGGCAGCACTCACTGAGCTGGGGCTTTTTTTTTTAACCAGTGCCAGGAGCTGGGGCAGCGATTGCCAGGCTGGGGGAGGGGCAGGGGATGGGCCTGGCCTGGCTGATTCAGGGATTTGGCAGGAGCCGACTCAGATTCAGCTGAATTGAATTGGGACAGTGATTTGAATTACCGAATTGAATCACTGTTCCCCAAATCGAAGTCGATAGTCTAGGAGTCAATACAACCTATGCTAGGAGGAAGAAAAAGCAAAGTCTTTTAGTTATAAGAAGAGATAGTAAAAAGAGGGGCATGGGAGCCAAACCTTACTCTTAGTTCTTAATTGAAAAGCATTCCCCCATGTAAGTTGGTCTTTGCCTAACCTGTGCTGCAACAAATGGATGTAAAATGCTTTAGACCCATAGACAATATTCAGATAGGGAAGATGGAATGGTATTAGTTGGGAAGAACTCTTTGGTGGGGAAGGAAGTGATTAAATAGAAGATAATCTCTCTGATTGAATTCCTCAAGGAATAGTTGTAGGACCAATCTTATTTCAAATTTTCACTAATGATTTTTGGTATGAAAAGTAAAAGAGTCCTAATGAAGTGGTTTATGGCATAAATTTGGAAGGAATCATCAAGGTAGCAGAGGATCAGAAGATCCAATAAAAAGGATTGGGATGATCTTGAGTACTGAAATACTAGAAAAGGGCTGAGTTTTTAAAAGTACAGTATGCAAGTGCACTTAAAGACCAAGAAGAATTTTTCTGTAATCTGGGAGCCCATCAGCAGGAAACAACAGAGAACGATAGAAAAGTGAGTTCGTCTAGTCCAATCATAGGATGATTATGAGTAATGAATGTGACAGCTGTGAAAAGGGTAATCTCCAGGTATATGAATACAGCTGTTTTAGTTTGAAGTCAAGCACCTAAGGTACCACCCTGTCCTGCCTTCTGTCAGGATGTTGAGGAGGCAAAGTATTTCCAATAGACATAGGGAGCAATTTGTGTCATTGTAGAAAGCCCTAATGAGATATCCAGAATATTGTGTTCTGTTCTAGTTATCCATGTGCAACAAAAATGAATTCTAGCAGAAACAATTTAGAGAAGGATTGTCAGGCATATAGAGAGCCAATCAATTGAGAGGAATGTAGAATATTTTCACTTTTTTGTTTCCTAGCAAAGCAAAGTTTGAGGGTGGGCATGATTGCTCTTAAAGAAGGGAAGGAGAAGAGCTAGTTAAGTTAAAGGACAGAGGTGTCATCAGAACAAATGGATGTTAGATACCCATGTACAGTTTAGGAATTAGATGGAGGTTTCTAATAATCAGAGAAACACAAGGTTAGAATAATTGCTTGACAGGACAACAATGGATCAATACCCCTAACTAGTTTTGAGGTGAGGTTTGATATGCATGAATGGGATTTTTTTTTGTTATGATGCCTTTGACAGCAGGGGATTGGACTTCATGATGCAGGGGCTCCAACTGATGCTTTCAAGTCTTAATTTATTTAGAAGTATCTACACAGGTAAATTCTACTCCTAATTTTGAGTTGGAGAATTAGTTGCAGAATAAGTAATCTTCAGAAAAGTAGCGGTTCCTCAAAAGTGTAGTTAAGGATGCTAAGAATGTTATTAAAATGCACACTATGGAGAGAAAATAATTTATCATGAAAAAGCATCAGACTCAAAACCCAAGCTTCTGGAACATGCCCGGCTCTTTCTCACCTCAGTGGGAGTTGAGTGCTCAATAATTTCCCAATTGATTTGAAGCCAGTAAAGATATAGTAGACTGTTAACACAATTGAATTAGTATAAAATTAAAACAATGAGTAAAGTATTTAAGTGCTTACAATTATAAATGTGTTCTAAGGTTCTAGAAAAAATTCATAACAATCAAACATACATGGTTTTTCAAATAGTTCAAATATTTTCATATAAAGATGGCATCATATACAAACACCTATGAGATTGAGTTCTGAGTATGCAATCTTGATTTGCATTTCAGGATTTATATTCCTATAGATTGACCTTTAATGTTCCTTTAACATTTTGTATGGAATTATTGCAAACTTATGTTATGTAGAAATGACAATAGATGGTATTTTCAGTTCTTGTATGAATTTCATGCAGCAAAATGCTGCTGTTATGGTACCATTAGTACATCTTCCTGGATGAAGTTTTCTGCATCACAAATGTTATTAACTGCCACTGTAAAATTCTGGCATGTACTAAATAAAGGGGTGAGAATAAAAATAAGTACTTAATACAAGAATTGAAAATACATGATAGTCTTCAGGCATTGCAGTAGTCGCAAATAATCCCTCCAGTCTCAGATTTAGAGAGGCAATAATGACTTCAGAAATGCTAAGTGGCAGGTAGACAGTCTCCTTTTGGTTATATACCTTCTATTGTTTTGGTATGAACAATTACCATGTCAAAGGACTTCGCCAACTGCTTTAAAATGTCATTAGTTTTCTTAAATGAAATGTATCACAGAAAATAGCTTAAGTGCTTAATTTCAGAAACCTGAATAATATACGAAGGACCTACCTTGGGACACGCAGTCCTTTAACATTTTGTTTGCCCTTGAGATTTAGAAGAAACTATATCTACAGTATTCATAATAAGTAGCAATTTAACCAAGTTCAAATTAGATGTGAACAAATGGATTAACAAGAACCTCATTAAAATTTTAATTTCCATTTCATTTATCACATTTAATAGAATCAACTCTGTTTCAGTGTGGGGGAGGATTAATTTCCAAGTGTAACATTAATTTCTCTTGTTTTTTATAAATAGATTGAATTTTATTGCAAAATGTACCTTGTCTAGTTTTGAGAATGTCTGAAACAAAACTTATACAAGTTCTGTACATAAGATAAAAAAGTATTAAATATTGACAAAATAAGTAAAAAATAAGTTTTCTGTAGATTTTTTAAAAGTGTGCTTAATTTGAAAATACCTGGTAGCACTGAATATCTTTAATTTTACTGTTATGGTAGTATATGCTTAGCTTCTCATGTGTTAAAAAAAATATTTAGAAAATTCAAATCAATCACATATTGTGAGAGGAGAAAATATTCTTCAAGAAAAGAACAGTAGTAAATATTTCAGGTAAAAAAATTAACTACTAAATGAAGACTCCTTCAAAGAAAAGTTAGAAAGCATTTTGAATTCCTTGGATGAAAAGTATAATAAACATCTGTAAACCATTATTATTTAATGAAACTATTGCCTAATTTCAAAAGGAATTACGTCTATTACTGAGAAAGAGTATATTACTTTCTCAGAATCACACAAACAAAAGTGTAACAACAGCAATGCAATTTTTGCAAAACACTCAGTTTCAAGAAGAGAGATTCAGAATGATAATTGCAGGAATCGCACAATTGCAGAAATGATCGCATCCCTTGGGTGGTACATTAAATCTCATTTCTTTAGGCAGAAACTTTTTCTGTAGCCAAATTAATCCATTTGCCCATTGCAGGGTTTTTTCTACTTTTCTTCGAAACATCCAGTATAATCACAAGCAGAAACAAGATAGGGCTAATTGACCAAGGCCATTGATCAGTTTGTTCATTTGTGTGCCCAATGCTATATCCCTTTTACCAATAACTAGATAAATAAAAAGATAAATCATTTAAAAGCTTTTCAGAATGTGCTTTCAAGCATGAGTATTTTTCATTTTGGTGGTAGGCTTTTTCATTTTTCTGAACGCTACTGGAAACTGTTGAGAGATCCGCCCCAAAAAACAGAAACGTAGGCCTGGAAAGAGCTTCCCAGGGAAATGGAGTCCAGTTCCTCTTGTTGGCAGTCTATTGTTAACCAAATGAACCATCACCTGAAGACTCCAGTAGCAGCAACCATTTGGAGCAGCAGAGGGAACAATTCCTAGCCTGGGGCCTGCAGGTTAACCCTTTGGGGACCTCCAGTTGGATAGCACTGTTTTCAACCATTGAGTCTCATAAATTCAGTGCCTTTCAAAAATAGAACCATAGGTGAAATAATTTAAATAGGTTTTCAGCCTACATTATTCAATACATTAACAATAAAATTGTAGTAAATGTAGTGAAGAGGCCAAGTTTGAATTAGGAAAATTGTTAAATATATAATTATATAACTTCTTTTCTAATACCTGGCTTGGGCAAAAGAGAAAAAAATGGTTTCCAAATCAATTTGTGAGCTACCATCAAAACACATGAAGATTAATTAAAAATAAAACTGACATTTTAAAAACTGGACTCCTTTATCACTACAAAATGGGAAATGGAGCATTTAAAATACTACAGCATACTCAAATCCTGTTTGCATGTAATAATAGCAATAGTATTATAATAGTAATATGAATATAAACAGTTAAACTGTTTACTCGTTGTATACATGAACTGGAGCTGGGAAATACATGTACAGCAAATATTAGAAACTATTTAAGATATGATTTGCACTTAGTGAAGACTGTAGGGAATGTTTATCAGGTAATTATTTAAATTAATTGTTTAGGGAAATAGGCAGTGAACATTTATATGTCAAATGCATCTTCTAGTTCTAGTCACTGTTTTTTTCTCCTTGACTCTTTTATATCATTGTTCCAACCTGGAAGGAACTATAAACAAAATGTGTGTATCAATCTACTGATACAGAAGCAAAAAGGACTATAAAGGTCAGTATCTAGTGAAATTTTACAGGCTTTTATGTGCAACTAGTTTGCATGCAAGACATGAGGATGAGGATGTCTTGTCTCTTAAAGGCCCTTGTTTCCAGGATCCAGTCATGGATTGTAACAGAGTTGATATGCTGCTTTGCATAAATTTCAAGGGAAATCCTCTTCAATAAAGTATTGAATGCCTTAGGAGAAAGAAGGCACCTCAAGAGGATAGATTCAAATAATTTGTCTAGATCTGGTTAATCTCTTAAATGGAATATTTTCTCAGATCCATAATAGTCTTGGTAAAAGACTGAATTCTGATGAGGAGAGGTCCAAAAGCGGCCTCATAAAAGAGTCTTCATTTAACGCACTCTTATTTGGAGGTACATAGGCCTATGGTGATGGCAACAGTTTTTCTCTGTGCCTTCTTTTACTATGGTGATAATCCTGTTGTGGTATTGTTGGGGTGACATACTCATAATGATCCAGGAAAAATATGAGAGACCAAGATTTTTTATGGGTTTGGAAGGACATTGACAAGTCTTTGTGTACTAGTGCTCTTCCCTAGCTCTCTGGGTGAGAAGCAGACCCAGCAGAGCTAAATAGCAGATGGAACAAAGGTTCATGTAAAACTCCATAGATAAATAAAACCAGGATATACGAGAAATTATCAGGTAGCCAGCAGATAAGACAGGTAAGTGGAAAAGCAAGACTGTTCAGGAGGGTTGTTTACTGTCTGTGAAGTGGATTGTAATGAGCTGTGAAGTGAGAGAGAGAGAGAAAGTGTTAAGTCCATGGTCCTTATAGTCCAATAGGTGAATGCATTTTTATTTGCAGGCTTGTCTTTTGAAGGCCCTTGGATATCAGCCCTCAATTTTGTAAACTTTCTTTGAGCATGAGAACTTTGAGATCATACAGGAAGTGTTTTTATCTTTAAAAAAAAGTTGTGTTCTAGCGTATCTGTCCTTTATCTTTTTCCTGTAGTCATTCTGTTGCGTAGTTTTTATCTGATTTCATCCATGTAGTTTCTATGAGCATTTTTGATGCACTGGATGAAGTATAACTCATTCTGGGATAGACATGTAAGATTAATGGATTTTTTGGGAGGAAGAAGTGGGGTGCTGATGTGGCAGTAGAGATGAATTCATAGATTTCACATTTATTGTTAAGGCACAACATAGCCCTATTGCTCAGCAGGGAGTTTGCTTCCAATGCTAAGCTGAGCAAGGTTATAGGGCTGGCTAAAGGCCAGAAGTGGGGAGGTGGGGGGAGGGAACAGGACTATTTTTCTCAAGGTCTGGCCCTTCTTTGAGTATAGACTGTAATTGTTTGATGATCCTTCTTGTTGGTTCAAGTGTGGGATGTGGAGGTGACAACCAAGGGTATGTAGTTGGTGGAAGTTTTTTTTTTTTTTTTTTGAGTTCTAGAAGATTGCTACTCAGTGTTTAGGGGACTCTTTCAAAGATATGATCTATTTCTCTGGTGGGGTGTCCTTACTGGTTAAAGGGGAGACTTAGATCAGCAGAGACTCCCTATGCCTGATGAAGGGGGACTGTACCTGAAAGCTTACTAAGAACTTTTTCCAACTATTCAGTTGGTCTAAGAAAAGTATTGCATGTACCCAAAGAACCTTGCCTGCCTTGCTGGGTAAAGCCAGTTTTCAGTTTAGTGAGATGAGTGTTGTGAGTATTGTTATCAGAACAGATGTTTGGAATCTTTTCTGGCTTTGTGGATGTAAGTATGGTGATCTGT
>JAGPOW010000261.1:51045355-51060050 GCA_030014935.1 Caiman crocodilus | reverse complement strand
ATGAGCCCTTTCACCTATTTTCCAGTGTATTTCGCTGTTTGTCTTCAAGGCCCCTTGCCTAGTACAGCTGTCTCCTCCTTATCACTGCAGATGGGCATATTTCACAAAACAATCTTCCAGTCTCGCCTTGTATCCTGTCTTGGGAGGATGGCTCGAGGCCATTTATCATGCCTTTAGAAAAATGGCTCGAGGTTATTCACAACAATATCATCAATTCTTTCTACCTATGAATCACTAGTTATATCTTTAATATTTGTACCCAGCTGTTGATAATGTGCCAATTGAAAATATTCCTGAATATGTGGTACGCTCTTCCACCCCCTCCATGTGCTCAGAAGTTGGCAGGGAGCCTGCAACACACACAGTGCTGCTCCAACTTTGTGTGACTGCACTCTCTGAACTCCTTTATTTCTGAGATGCCCATATAATTCTCAACACCTCTGAAATCTGGTACTGCCCCACCTACAATGGGACATGTGGGCACTATGAATTTGATTGCATCTAGGATGCTACTACAGGAGAAAAATAAGAAATGATTCTAGAAACCTTGAAAAAAATCTTTTAACATAGAATTAAATTTGCTTCTGAAATTATTAGCTAGACAATTTTAAAGAGCAATAAAATTATGACCACATGGGTTGTTTTAAATCTTATGTTATTGGTTTTTAATTTTACTATTGTTATTTTCCAGTTTCTACAATAAATTTAAAAGCATGCTCATGGATTTTATCCCTCTGCTACACTATGTCAAGGAGTGACATTTACTTCTGACTTGATTTTTGCCTGTGAAATCCTAAAGCAAACGGAAAGTAATTTTATTTTTTTCCCCAATGGAGAAATATCCCTAGGTCCATGTTTAGTGCAATCAGAATTCTCACTCTAGCCATGTAAAATTCCAGACTGTTTTCTAAGAATGTTTAAAGATATTGCATGGGTTCCTTGAAGCTTGATTTTAATACTTCCTAGAGTCTAAGAAATATGCAATGAAAATTTGCATTACTTAAAGCCAAGGATCAACAGTGTCATACAACAGGAAGAAAAGGGTGTTTGAGTATTAAGTAGAAGGTGGATCATGAAATAAAATTAGTATGCCTATGCAAATGACCTAGCTATGACTTCATAATTTGTAATGGTATTCAGCTTGGCAGTGTTTACACTTGTTAATGACTTCTTTTATGAGTGATAATTGATCTGCCTCATTATCATATTAAATCCTTGATCATATGCCATTAGTTTGGAATGTAATAAATGGTCTGTTTGATTTTTAGTGTAATGAACTAATTAGACTAATTAAAATCAATATGTGTGCCAATATTAGAATTTGAATCAAATGCTGCTAATGTCTGTGTTGGCTAAAAATCAGCAACTCAGTAAAAAGTGTTCTAATCTTGATTTATGAGCACTTGGTGAACGTGAGGTAGAATAAATTGCTTGTAGTGGTAGAGGCAGCATTAGTGAAGTACAAGATACTAAGTGCATTGTCAGGTCAGCAGTAAGGGCATACTTACATGTGTAGTTATGTGCCCCCTTAAACCTTTCCTAATATATTAGGTCACACTACAAAAATTATTTAGTTTAACTGTTGTAAAGTATAGGTAGCTATATCTATGTGTGTACAGAGACAAACAGTACAAACTGCAGAGTGTTTAAGCGTGTGTGTATATATATGTATATATATGTATGTATATATATATATATATTTATGTTTTAAACAGTTTGTATATTTCCGTAGATAATCACAAATGCAAGTGCTGTAAAAATGTTAATTAAACAAGTAGCATTTTCCAACTTAGTAAACTACTATTATAATAACACGCTATTCATTATCAGCATCCTTTGGTTTTTATTCCTATATGGACTGGATTCATCGGCTCCTCACCTCTGGTTTAACCTGGCAGTTCACATAGCTTTTGAATCAGCAGCACTTCCATTACTTTCACTGGAAACTTTAGATTCTTAGCCTATCTGAATGTCAGGCCTGTGTAGAATAATTTTTTTATGATCTGACCTGACTATTTAAAATACTGGTAATTCATTAATGAGGATTTCAGAAATGCATGATTTAAAATTACAGAGGTGTAGGTTGTAGTCATGTTGGTCTAAGAACATAGCGCAGACAAGGTTCTTTTTCCAGCTATTTGAGTTGGTCTAATAAAAGATACCAGATTTACCCAAAGAGCCTTGTCTGGTTTGAAATTACTTGTTCAGCTAATTTAAGAACACCTTAAATAGAATTCATACTGTTAACTTTGCACTTAAATAAATGGCAGCATCATTTTAGTTTTATCTTTGACTGTATAACCAGAACAAAACAATTTTTCATACCTCTTTTATGTACTATACAATGGTAATCATATATGTTAAACCAATTTATCTTTCTTATGGTTGTTATTAAGTTCAAATAGGACACTGGGTTAAAGTTTTGATGCAATTAATTGAATACTTACTAAAAGTAATGAATAATTTGTCAGATAAAGTAAAATCAGTGATTTCTAATGTGACTTGCTGTACTAATCCTCATCGCACTCTGCATTTTACCTCTTTATATTAGATTTGAACAGTATTTTCCATATTTTAGGTTGTAATCTATCTTCTTGTTGCAAAGTATATGTCTTGATCAGCAACTTTATAGTAACAACCATGTGTGCTGTCTCAGTTGTAGTGAACATGCATTGGAACAACAGACTATACTTCAGGGAGTATATGCAGATTGAATACTATCCCACAGACAATACTTTGTTTTATGCCTGAAGCAGCATACCCTGACAACATAAATGAGATTCTTTTTGTCTGAGATGTATTCAGCATGCATATAATCAGTTCTGTGATCCAAGGCACATAACCAATGTCCTTGATTCATATAAATGTGTTGGGTGCCTTGAGGATTAGTATGGGCTTGAAACATCTACAATTGTTTCTAAGGTGGCGCAAGTTCAGGCATTTTTATACATAACAAGGAAGAAACAATTTTTTTCTGTCCTTCAGCTAGCAAAAGTGAGAAGGAAAGTTATTAAATAAAATATTTTTCCCTCTTTACTTTGGTATACTACAGCCCCTGCCTTTTAGAGGCTAAGGTCTAAAATATAATTCTAACCTACATCATACAGGGAAGTGGGACACCCTTATACCAGCTGATGACAACCAGGTTTTGGGGGAGAAATCCAGACTCCACAGAAATCATGGCATTTTTTATCTTTGAGTTCAGTTGGGCTAGATTTTTATCCCACCATTTGCCAGTGCATGTCTTATTACCATTGTTGATGGTAAAGTTTCATGCCCAGATGGTAAAGTTTCATGCCCAGGACAGAACTCTTATGGTTTTTGAAATTGCTTCTCTGGTTATGAAATTACTGTCTGTGAAGACTTTCCTTGATATTGCTTTCTTTGATGATGGAAATAAGCAGTGGCTTTGAAAAATGAATTGAAAATTTGAGTTATATTAATTCCTTTTAACTTGTAACAGTATTTCCTCTCAGGTATGAAATAATATTTCACTGATCTATACTTGAACTTTCTGTTGGAAATATGAAATTTGATAAGGTAAATAGAATTTACTTGTATAGTACTGTGGGTGAGGTTTTACTATATACTTATTTAATCGCTTTTTAAATATTTTCAGTGTTATTTTATATTGTATTTCATATGTATCCTAGCATTTTGCTTGTTTTTTTCATTCTACTGCATAAGCAACAGAAGTTTTCAGTGACTAGTCTGCTATATAGCCCTAATCTTTCTCCTGAGTGATTAGTTAATTAGGAGCCCACAGAACTCCATGATCTCTACAAATTTTTCCTTCCAGTGTGTATAACTTTGCATTTATCAATTTTCTTTACCATCATGCTACCCATTAATGTAGTTTTATTACATCCCTGTAAAATTTCTCAGAATGTTTGTTAGTGTTGCATAATCTAATCTCAAATCTGGGTGTCATGAGTACTTGAATCTTCTAGCTGACATTCATCCAGTTGTTGAGTTCAGCAAAGCTGTTGCTAAATGGTTCTTTTCTGGTCTGACAATAAATATAGTTGTGAGTATCATTAGGGTGTGCTGTCATTTTATTCTAGTAGTTTTAAGAGGATGGAGAAAAAAATAGATTCCTACTGGAATCTGCAATTGAAAGAAGCAGGTACCAGAGATGGCTCTTAGGATGAATTGTGAAAGGACTGATTTGATTGTTCATAGCTCAGGTCCACTAACTGTTTCACACGTTATCATTGACTATAAAATGCTATGGAGCCTTTCAGCATTATGAATATAGATTGTGGCCTCCCTGGTCAAGATGAAGTCACTCATCAGTATCATCAGGTCCATCTTTTGAAATAAAAAATTATGGAAATATAAGAGGTTAACCGTAAACTGAAATTTTTTGTCTATAAAATTATATATAATATGGGTAGCTAAAGTGGAGTTTTCTTCAGTTTGTGTTACCATTGTGTTGCATATCTGTTTTTGGGGGACTTATCACAAAGAGCAAAAAGATAGCTCAGTTTACAGTCTTTGGCTTCTTTACCGAGACATCTAACAAGCATGTAATTTTGTGTCAGGTGGGTAAAACACCAAATAACTGTTAAATGATGTGATAGACAGATATGTCTAGCATATATTATTTTTTATATTTGTATGCATATATTTATTGCTATGTATCCTGGTTTTGGCATGATGGTTCTCAAAGAGGAAGGGTAGAAAAAGCAAGTTTTGACATAACAGTAGTTATAAAGGAACACACCTAATAACATTACAGAGTAGCATGTGCAGGAAAACTGAAGGGCTAGTCTTTGTGTTATTAAAATAACTTTTTGGAAAGGAAAGTATCACATAGACTTCTGAGGAGAACAGTGCTTGATTTGATTTAGTTTTTTGTCTTTGGCAGGTTGCCATGATCATCTGTAAGCTTAATTGATGCTTTTTCTTGTAATGCTGCTCCTTTTTCCTGTTAGAAAGCAGGTTTGTGCAGTCTTAACCTATCCAAATCAAATAGTCTTTGTTTTATTTTTTGACTTTTTTCCCTTAAAGAAACAATTTCTTTTTAAAAAATAACAAGAATTTAATTTTAATTGCCTGTTCCAGCTAATATAAAGGTTCACACTGAATTCCAGAACATGAGAGAAACTGTACTTTAAGCACGTGTGTAGAGTCATGGTCTTTGCTTGACATTGTCCTGAACTATCCTGAGCCCATTAGGCGCTATTTGCTGTGGAGATTATCACTTGTAGTCTGCACCTAAGCAGTCCACATTTATGTAGGAGTGGAACTGGATGCTTGCTCCTTGAGTCAGGGCCATAGAGAACTAGGGACGGTTAGAGAATGAAAGTTCAGGGTCTTACTGGACTCCCTGTAGTTGGAGCTTGCTGTGGAGCTCTTCCCCAGCACATCTGCTTGGTGACAAAGGACTCTCCTGCCTGGCCCCTCCCATTGGGTCAATTTCACCACAGATTAGGGTGCAGGAGACAGGCTGGCCTCTGCTCTTCTGGACTCCCAGCAGGCACAAATTACTGAAGATGCTACATTTTGAAAGGTCTTTATCTGATACTTCATGCAGTGAAGGGTCAGATTTTCACCCAGCTGAACATTTTTGAAGCTGCCTGTAGCTGTTCACTTGTGTTTATCATGGCTGTAGGCTGCTTATGGTGGCCAGATCAGGGAAAAATTGTCACTTCTGTCTGTATGCATAGTGACTGGGCATTCCTCCATCCCTTGTGTTGTCATGGCTCTTTCATATGTCCTATTATCACAGGGGCAATTATTTCAGCTGGGGAGCCGCTTAATGAGTTTTTGGTGAGCTGTTGAGGGCCTCAAAGGTAGTCCCACACTTTGACATGTGCCCCACCACCAGAAGTCCTGCCCCTAACCCCTGACCTTTGCTGCCAAAGTTCCCCTGTCCCATCCTCCCCCTCCCAGAAGCACTCCTGGGGGAGAATTGCCATCTGAACAAGAAAAAAAACAACAAATCATATACTAGAAGTTAAACATCTACTATAATATATTTTAATTTTACTAAAAATTGTCATGACTTGTGTTTTTGCAGTGTATATAGAGACAACTGCGTAATAAGTAAATAATAGATCTTACTCTTGTATTTTGTGTGTGGGGTGTGCTTGAGGGTGGGGTGTGTATATAATGGGGTGTGGTTTGTGAGGGCATGTGGCTGTATGTGTGGTGGCATTGTAGGATATGTTGCAGAGTGTGTATATATGTAAGGGGTTGTGGGGGCAGGGTGTGGGGTTTGTCGGCTGTGAGGGAGGAATGGGGGCTGTGGGGAGTCCCCACACACTCCCCCCCCATGGCACACAGCCCTCACTGCCAGCAGCAGTGGTGGCAGAGGGCACTTGGGGAACTGCTGCCTGGTTGCGCATGGCTCTGGCTAGAGCTGCACATGGTGGCAATGAGCCCAGTCTGTCTGACCCTCCTTTATTGTGCAGGGCTCCCCACAGCACACATGCAGCCATCAGCATGTGTACACCACCAGGGAAGCTCCACACAATGGAGCTGGCTGCTGCCATGGAAGCAGAGGGTGAGGCTCCCTGTCACTTCTGGCAGAGTCCTGGCAGCTGCACATGGTAGGAAAGGCAGCCAGCTCCATCATGTGGGTCTTCCCCTCCCCCCACCCTGCCAGTGGTGTGTGAATGCTGGGAGCTGCATGTGTGCTGTGGGGAGCTGAATTCAGTGGGGGCAGGCTGACCTGGCTGCACTCCTTGTCACCATGTACAAGGAGCCGTGTGCTGGGAGGAGCCGTGTGCTGTCAGACAGCCATGCCATGAATACCCTGAGGGCCCCTGACAGCAGTGGGGGCTGTGCATCATGGGGGGGCAATGGGGGAGGCTCCCCACACCTGCACCCTGCCCACCCGAGCTTCACACTCCTGCCACCCCGGTGGGAGCAGGCTCTGTGCTTCCGCCAGCCCCAACCCCATGCCCCCCCATGCACCCAGCTGCAACTCCTCCATCTGCCCTTGCTGCAGCTTCCCCCTACCCCTGCTGCTCCCCTACCGGATGCCCAGAATGAGCACGGCAGCAGGGAGACAAAGAGGAGCTGCTGGAGCCGATGAAGCTGAGCAGCTCCCTCAACAGCTGCAGCACTGGCAGAAGCAGCCCTGCCCGGAAGCTGCGTGTGCTGGATGAGCTGGGCCCTTCTGCGCCCCAGGGTGGGAGTGAAGCATTTGGGCTAGATGAGGTACAATTAATTGGGTACCCGCAGGCCAGGTGGAATTGTTTGGTGGGCCGGATGCAGACCATGGGCCATATTTTGCCCACTCCTGTATTACCAGCATGGAAAAGGGCATTCAGTCAAGGTCCTTTGGAAGTTTGAGGTGTTGTAGGGCCTAGCTTTGCCACTCATATTCATGTTTAAAATGTATTCAGGACCACAAAAGCTGGCTATGGATGCTGTGGATCAAACTTATTAGGTAGTTGTTGTCACAGCTAGGTTTTAGTTGTTTATAAAGTTATGGCCTTTATATTAACCAAATTATATTTAAATCATGTTATTTTTATTCATGTCAAAGATAGCTTTTTCATTGATATCCGGTCTCACATTTGCTGAAAACCACAGGGCATATATTTAACATTTTAACTAAAAGTTTGGTATACCTTTTAAAAAATTGTAGGTACTTTTGAATTAAAATAGAAGTATGAATGACTACTTTTTATACTAAGTTCCCAAAATGGTACAGACACTTTTGGGTAAACTGGTAATGGTTATATGTGATGCACCCTGTGGAACTTTTCTTGACTGTCACTCCACAAAACCTCTACGAGACTATGATGTAGTCATATATAATGTGTCTTTCTTAATATGTTAAAAAACAAACAAAAGTTTTTATAACATGGACAAAAATGTAGAGTGTAACTGTAAAATTAAATCTGCAAGCAATTATGCTCTCTTCATTAATCCAGTAACCTAGGAGGGCTACATATACATTCAAACAATCTTAGAACATTTTATATTGAGGCAGTTTGATGATGAAAAGAATCACAAAGATGGCTAAAGAACTTTAAAATGTCTACCTTTCCTATGCACATGAATTGATAGAAGGAAGCTTGAACCATTAACAGTCATTCATAAGTAGAAATATATGCAATACAGTATATTTATCTTCAGGAAAAAAGAAATTGGTGTAGGTGGACACATTTCACTAAATTTGGTTGATCAATTTAGTTTAGTTCAACTTTGATCATTTTTGTATTTTATTTTTATATTGCTTTTATGTCTTAACTGTTTTTATATAGTTCCCTTTTAACACCTAGTGCACACAACTGGAACTGTATTTTAAGTTAAAGGATAACCACATAAAGCTTTTTATAAAAAATGTTTTCACACTGGAAACTATGACTATGGTTCATGGCAACTGTTGGAAGCCAGATTAAATGATTACAGTCCAAATATGCCTGATTGCATACAGTATTGCTTTTTTTCTATAGCCAGGCTTTCCATGTTCTTTTCAGAGAAGCAGTAAAGACAAAATGCATTATATGTAGAGATGTTCTCTCATATGCATGAATGTGCCATATAGCAAAAAGTTATGCTCATTGAGTAAGATGTTGAATAAAAATTTATCTTCTTTTAACTTGGCACTTTTCCTGGAAGAAAAGGCTTTCAAAGCAAAACTATTTTAAGAGGTCTCTAATGAAAGGACAGTCGCTTTTTTTAAATTTTTTTTGCTTACATAGCAGGCAGATTCTTGTTTGGGGCATCAGACACTTGTAACATAAATGAATAAATGTTATAGAATTATGTTAATGTAGTGGTATTGTATAGATGTATTTGTAATTTCTTGTAATATTAGCATTTGTATTCCACAGTAGTCTTTCTTTAATTTAATAGCTCCCTCTCATATTGCTTGAATCAGTGGATTATAATTTGAATATGTAAGTATATCTAAAGTTAAGGTTTATGTTTTCTCTACTGCACATCACCAGAACTACTAAGAAATCAGTAGTTTTCTTTTGAATGGGAGATCTATGTTATAGAATCTTTGTTTGGGGGTACGAGAGAGCTACGTCTTCTGAAATATAGTCACAGCAGGAATACGTAGCTGTGAGATAAGTGATGGGTAGAGATCCCTTTGTTAAACACACAAATACATCTGTCACCTGAAGTTCAATTAAAAAAAGTTCTTTCAAAGTTGAAAACCAAGGGCTGGAAGACAGGAAGAATACAGTCATGCTCTAAAACTGCAGAAGAATTGGGGCAACGTCAACGTAACTATTGGAATTTGGATGAGAAATCAAGGCTAAACTACTCAGCCTCTTCAAAGTGTCCTAGGGTAATTATCATGTTTTGTCAGAACCTTGGTTTTAAGTGGTCTATATGATGTGCAGTATGCACAGACATCAGATAGTCTATGTAACAGAAGTCCAAGCACTGAGAAGAGCTGCCATTAAATCCTGACTTTTGTAATTTAAATTAGATGGTGTATCAAATAAAATTAAAAGATCAGTACCATTAATGTAAATGGGATTAATTGAATGTAATAAATTAAAACTATATAATTTATAAATTATAAATTAGTTACTATTAAGATTTTCAGGATTAGGCTCAAAGTTTGTCAAAACTTCTATGCAGTTCTTCATAGTGTAGCATATGGAACTATCAAAGGGAAAAATGTGATATTTTCATATAAAATAATTCAAATACAGTGTGACATAACTAGATTTAGGAATGATTTAAAAGAATAGATTCACAACTTTTTTATTGCATGCCTTCTTTGGATTTGTACAGTATTATGTGTTCATAATGTGTTTACATTTATTATGACTGTTCATATTATTATTTTTAATTTGCATCTCTGCTACTTGATGACTGTGCTTGATTGGTACAGTATGAAAACAGGTAATGGATACAATAGCAGTAAAACAGTCATCATCACTGCTGAGACTAGAACCTCTCCCTCCACTTTGCTTTTTTTAGCTTTCCTCAGCTGGAAAGTTTTGACATCTGCTGATTTGGGACATGGCTGAACAGCTGTCAGCAGTGGGGTAGCTGCTTTCAGCAGCAGTTGGCGGGATGGCAGGGTGCCAGGTTGTACCATCTGTGCGCCTGACATTTCATTCTAATTAACAGTAGGGTTAATTGTTCTGGCAGGCTCAAATGTAGTGTCTAACATTACCCAAGGGAAACATGTACAAGTGCAGGAGTGGCAGGGAGCTGGGGACAGCATTGCTAACAAACCTATTGAGGGAGAATGGTTAACAACTACTGATGATTTTACTAGCTGGCCACATGCAATAAGGCTGAGCTATTTTTTTTTTTTTATTCAGATGAATTATGCCAAGCCTGTAATGATGTAGAAGAAATCAAGCTTCGCAAGGCTGAGACTGCTGCCTTGGGGCAATTGTGAGGGAACAATTTGCATGTTATTACTGCATATTCATACCTAATTGTGTTAGGCTTTGCTAATAGAGCAGAATGACAGTATGAAAAATCGAGCAACTGCTTTATAGCCAACAAAGCTAGTGTTTTTTCCCTACACTATGAGTGCTGAATGATCATTTAGACATTTAGTTGTTCAATATGACAAGTCTACCATTTGTTAGCTTGACATATAGTAATTTATAAAGAAGTATTCTAATTTTACTTTTAGTTTATTCTCATTTTATACAATATTCATGATAGCAATTTGAATGAGGATATTCATAGCTATTGTGAGTAGTTGTGATTCAAATAAAACTACTTTGCATGAAGCATTACTATTTTTTTATGATGTATTAATTTTAATGTTTAAATAGCTTTTTCATATGTTAATATAAACCAGAAGTTGATGAGAAATCCTTATTATACTGAGGCTGATGCACACTGTTTTAGCTAATGTCTTTATATTTCCATTATGAACCCCTATTTTTAGACTACCAGGATTATTATTTGGACTAAGAAGCTGTCAAGTGGTACCATGTGTGATGTGTGTGATATGCTCTAAGTAACAGAAGTCCAAGCACTGATATATACTCAATATACCCAAGGATCTGCTAGTATTTATCTAATAAATTATGTATCTTAAATTCCAAATACAACGTATATTTGCCTTTGTGTGTGTGTGTATATGTGTGTGTGTGTATATGTATATGTGTGTGTGAATGTGTGTATGTGTATGTGTGTGTATGTAACAGTGACGCAGCTGTGCCACGGTTACTAAAAGAGGGGGCACAGCTGCCGGGGGAAAAGACAATGAGGAAAGTGACGAGTAACACAGGCAGCCTATACGAAGCCAAAAGGGGATAATAAAAGGAGGAGGAGACTTACCGAAGATGCCTTCGGGCACGCACTCGTTGAAGAGGAATGAGAAAGGACCCCTACAGTGACGGAGACTTAGAGAGCCCAGGAGCTAGGGACACACATCCAGATGACAAAGGGGAATTTCGGGGAGCGAGGCATCCTTCCCCAGACCACGTCCAGCCGTGAAGAGACAGCCTCTGCAGTGAGTCAGGAACTGAGTGGCGGTGCAGAAACCCCCCCGCCCCAGCTCCAAGGGCTCAGAGCATGGGGATTCCTCGAGCAGGGAGGGGGAAGAAGAGGAGTAAAGGAAGAGGGCGAAGGAGCCCCGACTCTGCTTTGCAGATACCGTAACCCAGATCCTGCACCAGAGGGTGGAGGGAGAGAGAAAAAAAAAAGAAAGTAAAAGAAAGAGAAGAGTAAAGTGGTGAAGTGGTGCTTCACGAGCTGGCACGAGCCACAGCCGGTAAATCCTGGTGTCGGCACTGATCAGCTGCCAATGAGGCAATTAGCGGCTGATCCTCGAACATGGGGCCAACTATCAAGAAGCAAGTAAGTGAAAGAAAGTAACAAAACAGGAAAGTAACAAAGTCGTGCTCCACAAGCCGACAAGCCACAGCCGGAGAGCCCCTGGGTCGACTGTAATCAACCGCTAACCAGGCTATTAATGGCTGATCGCGAAATAGGGGGACAACAAACAAGCCTGCCTTAATCGGTGAAGGCGGGTGGGGAGAACCACTCTTCCGTCTCTCGGCGAGCATCCAGGAGGAGGGTCATCCCTGTAGAATAAACGTTGAATAAAGCACTACTGGTGAAGACCTGACCTGGGTGTCTTCTTTATTGGGGTGCCAGTTTCTAACAGTAATAGCTGTTACTTCCCCCTCACAAATTAGGGAAGATCAAGTTGTGGCAGGTGGGAATTGGGGGGAAGTTACCGGAGAACCAGGCACCCAAAAAGGACACTTGCTCACAGTGTATATATATGTATGTATGTATATATGTGTATATGTGTGTGTATGTAAATGTGTGTATGTGTATATGTGTGTGTGTATGTATGTGTATGTATATATGTATATACCCACACCCACTCAAGCTCATTATTTCCCCACATTTGTTCATATGTAAAAATATAAAACTGCTTGTATACAATAGTTCAATATTTTCCCAATTTTCCATTTGGAAAAGTGACCCAACTTGGCATGAAAATTGTGCCTCTGCTACAGTGCCACCATTCTTAATGTATTTGTCTTTCATATTTTCCTCCTTACCTTCATATTCTCCAAGAAGGACATGATTTACACTCTGGAAAATATTTCAGTCAATCATTTACAATTTAAAAATTTAAATGTTAATCCCACACAAAGTTAAAAAAACACTATATATTTATTTATTTAAATCTTGTCAGAAAAGCTGATGCTAAATGTCATTACTAAATATTTGGAGAAGAAGGCCAACAATTACATAGATCTGCTTATCGAAACACAATGGTTTCTTCATGAAGGTACAGTGTATTATAGACATTTTATAATTACTTCTGTATGAAGTCAATAGAAGAAAAAACTTTTTTTCTTGATCTATTTAGTTCATATATCAGTTATTTCCAAAATAATGTGGTTTGTAAAATAATATGCATTTTAAGTTTTTTTTTCTAACTAGTACTTAGATGTTCTGTCCCTGATATTATTTAAATCCTACAATCTGTGCAACTTAATTATGTAGTAAAATATCAGAAGAATATATTCAAAATGAATTTGATATGGCTATTCTGCTCAGCTAATTTACGAGCTTTCTAAAATTGTGGTTATTTGTTGGTAATTTTATGACATCAGACATAGAACTTTAGTGCCAACCAAAAGTTTTCTTTTTTTGTGGGTAGTAAGAAATTGGATGAAATCATGAAGATTTGTGCTAAACAGCTAAAATTGCAACTTCCAGCCAAGGATAATGTGGTTCACTGCATTAAGTATGATCTTAATAAAACCATGTGTGGCAGACATGTTAGTAGATAAGGTATGTAATTTTTATTTTTTTTAATAAATCGACTAGCATAACTGTAGTCTTTTCAAAAGCAAAGCAGCAAAATGTACCCAGTACAATTTACCTGAATATACTATAAGGAATATTTGAACATCTTTAACAAATCAACATTTTAAAAATGCCTAGAGTTAATATAATTTATTATGCATGGAAAAGATGCTAAATATATTGGCCTTCAGCAGAAAATAATATAATGGTTTGATTAGTTTTAATTTAATTATTGTTGTAAGTGAAAGCTCCCTCTTTTACCACTTCCTCCATCCTTCAGTAAAATTCCTTCTAGAAGTATTATTTAGCCACTTAGTAGGCTGTGAAAGAGGCACAGCCATTAGAAGTTCCTGTTCATTCTCTTTCTTTTTTTTCCTTTTTGAACTTGAACCATGCAGCCTATGCTCAAGTCCTCAGCCTCATGCCCATTATATTTTATCTTTCCATTTTCCCAGCATCTCTTTAGGGTTTTGCCTGAAAAAGAAGTGGGGAAAATGCAAATGAATTAAACATAATTAGAAAAAGAGAGATTGTTAAAGCCTGTGACACGCATTACATTTAAAATGGATTAACAGGTTAACTAGTAACTCGACCACACTTTAAATCTATTTAAGGTATGATACTATAGTAAATGAGTCACAAAGTTATTGAACATATAATGTGCAACAACTTTGTGGTTGTTTATAATATCATGCTTTAGATTGAACACATGGCTGGTTGGGTCATCCCATGGCAATTCCCAACACTCAGTTGAGTATCAGGATCCAGAATGGGGCAGCCCCAGAGTCCAGGACACAGCTGTCCCAGTAGCCCAATCCTGGGATCCCTCTGTACAGGGACTTCAAAATCCCATATGTCACCCAACTGAGCAGCACATAGGGCACTTCCCTGGGCACAGGAAACCCAGGACTTGGTTGCCACAGCCAAATACTGGCATCACTGTATTCTGGGGCCTTTAGAAACCCCAGCTGCAGTTTTGGCAATCAGTTGATTGTCAGCTAGAGCCCTGGACTTGACAGGCTGGTTTCAGGTCCCAATTCAGTCTCTGGCCCTAACTGACAATCAGCTGGTTGTCAGCATTTAAATTTCAACTTGCAGGTGCAGGGGAAGCCCAGGATCATGGTCACAGGCTCCTTATTTACTGAAAAGTAGGGCACAATAGAGATCTAATCCCTAATTCCAAAATATTATTTTGGCCCCCTGTCCACCTCCCCCATCCTGGCTGGGGATGCTGGCTGGATGGGTCTCCAGGGGGTAGGGGGGATGCCTGGGGTGTCCCCTGGCTGCCCCTCTTCTGGCAATCTTCAGGCACTGGAGGGGTGGCTGCGGGAGCTCCAGGCAGAGGTGAGCAGGCTGTGGGGGATTTGGGAGGCAGAGCATGAAATTGACATGTATTTCTGTTCTCTGCAGGGCCAGAAACCTACCGAGGAGCCCCCCAGACCCAGAAGAGCGACTCGTCAGTGGC
>JAGPOW010000261.1:51004156-51045255 GCA_030014935.1 Caiman crocodilus | reverse complement strand
TGTTCAGCCTCAGTAAACGGAGGCTGAGGGGGGACCTGGTGGCTGCCTATAAACTGCTGAGGGGTGATCAGCAGGAAATAGGGCAGGCTCTTTTTTTCCGGGCACCACCAGGGGTAACTAGGACCAATGGTCTCAAGGTACTGGAGAGCAGGTTTAGGTTGGACATTAGGAGGTACTACTTCACAGTTAGGGTGGCTAGGAAGTGGAACCGGCTTCCTAGGGAAGTGGTTCTTGCTCCTACCTTGGGCATCTTCAAGAGTAGATTGGATTGGACTTGGCTGGGGTCCTGTGACCCTGGCACTCATTCCTGCCATTGGCGGGGAGTCAGACTAGATAGCCTGCTCTAGGCCCCTTCTGACCCTAGGTACTGTGAAACTGAAAATTGTGCATCTTGCTTATGCATATGTGCCATGGCAGGAAGTATGATTTTTGAGATGCCTGCTTAGATTTCATTGCACCTTAACCTGAATGTCTGTCAGAGGCCTACAGAATCTCTTGGTCTTGTGATTGTACCATTCAAAGAGATGGGCTACCAGAGGGGACTATTTTAAAGTATAGCCTCTTTGACTTTAGAAATTAGGTATATTTCTGATTTATTCTCGTCCCTTGCCACAGGTGATCAAATAAAACTCAAAGTATTTCCTTTTCTCTTTCCTTTCCATTGGATTATTTCTGCTGTCTTAGTTACAAAACAATCTGATCTTTCAGATTCCATGTAGGGCAGCTGTATTTTCTACCAGCAAAAACTTGTTTTCTCTCAAGATTTTCATTTTGCACGTGGGGTATTGTGGTCAAGCACAACATTTTTCTGGCTAAGGTGTTAGCTTGTATGTTTTGAGATGGCAAGAACATATGCTTCTTGATAATTTTATTTTGTTTTCTTTACTGTAGGTTTTATTCATGTCTTGCTTCCCCACTTACTCCATTGAGATCAGTTGGTTTAGATGAAGGGAAACTAACTTCACCAACTTCCTATCCTGATCCTTGTTTCCTGTTGAAAAAAGGATGTTCCCTTAGGATGGAAAGCATATGATGAACCAGAGATAAACTATAGAGACCATTTTAGGTCAGTATATGATGTACCATATGATGAACCAGAGGTGAACCATACAGACCGTTTCAGGTCAAATTCTTGTTTCTTTTCATTGACATAGAAAAAACAGGTTTGAACCATCAAACCTTAAGCTTTACAACTGAATTAATGTAGATTATTCAAAGCCTGTTTGATTGGTAGTGGGAAACAGTAAAAATATCTGGCTGTTAAGTCAATAAGGCTGAGTAATTTGTGTCTGTGATTTTGATTTTATATCATCCGTTAATCAGAAATTATAAACTGAATCTTGATTTCTTCTTAAAACTGGTATTTGGGTGGAGGGGGAACATTCCAAGCAATTTTGTAAAGTTTATTCTTCTACTTATGTATGTTTCTGCTTGTTACCTCTGCTATATGTAAGGGATTTTGTTACTAATCAGAGAGCAAGGAAGGGAAATGTACGTTAAAAAACCCATTGCTTATAAATAGTGTTCATTTATTCATTTATAAATAGTGTCCCTTTTTCCCCCCCAGTCTGCTTGCCATCTTCCTGCATGTATGGTGGTTTGGAGTAAAAATGTTACTGTGTTTTCCTATCTTATTTTCATATGCTTCTTTATTTTATCATAGAAACATCTAGACTGAGGTAAGCTGCTGTCTTTATACTTGGCTTTTATTTTTTTAAACTTTGTTTCCTGGTAGTTGTGGCAATAAGAGTTTAGAAAGTCTCCTGTAGGATGGTGGTGGAGGAGGAATATAACAAATACAATTAGTGGTAATTTTCCTATCTTAAAATTTTCTTCATGCTGAAAGGCAAATAAATCTTTTCACACTGCCACATCAACAATGTTTAAGTAGGGGTAAAAAGCTTTCTACTTTGTGGGTGAGGCTGATATGGTTTTGACAGATGTGAATGCTTGGCATACTCATCTTTAATTACCACATAGAATTCTTCCATACTCTTCTTAAAGCAAGACTCAGTAAAAACAATCTTTAAGAAATAGTAAAACTTTGTTTTGGATTAAGCTTACTGTAAAAGATGATTAAGTTGATT
Organism: Caiman crocodilus; assembly: GCA_030014935.1. Taxonomy (NCBI): domain Eukaryota; kingdom Metazoa; phylum Chordata; order Crocodylia; family Alligatoridae; genus Caiman; species Caiman crocodilus. The sequence continues at coordinate 51,043,168 of JAGPOW010000261.1, read as the reverse complement.
TTGGCCCTTTTTATACCATGTGTCTGGTCTGTCTGCACATAATAATTGCTATTTAATTTCAATAATTTTTCTCGTTGGATGAAATCTTCTAAAATTAACATTTCTTATCCCAGTGGATCTGTGGATTTGCTACGAATTGAAAGAACATTTAAATATACCACTAACTTGTTGCCAACATGTTAGCATGAATATTATTAACATGAATATTAACAAAAATATTGTTAATATTCATGTTAAGTAAGTTAAGCATTAGCATACTACAAAGTATATGACATTGAGAGATGAACTTAAATCTTGTTGCTACTTTTTAGTGTCTTTTCATTTTGCTTCAATTTGAAAGAAGTAAAAAAACGAGGAGCATCTGTTTGGTGTTCACTCTCTGAATTCAAGAAAACTGGTTAAATTGCTTTCAGAGACATCCTTATAATGAACCTTCATGCAGTTATAGAATTAGCATAGAAACATGCAGAAATTGTAGTCTGAGGTATTGTGAATTCTTTATATTTGGTCTGTGTAAAATCCTACTCTATTTATATGATACACATGAATGAGACATGAAGAAAAATCCAAGTCTGCTTCTTAACTTTGTGCATCTGACTTTCCTGACTAGCAGTGTTTGAGAGTGCTGTAAGGAATTCTTCATTCAACACTCGAGCTTGTATTCTGACCTTGCTGGCATTAAATGTGTAAGAGAACATTGTTGTCTTGGGAAGGTTCATGTGTTTAGCAGTCAGATTCTTTGGAAGTCTTGTCTTTATTTCAGCCAGAGATTTTAGAGGTTTTCTATTTATTCAATTATCATCAACCCAATGATGTCTTTCTAAATTGACATTTTAGTGTGCTTTTCTTGATCATGATTGCAAGCTTATTAGTTGATGCAAATTAGTCTCCAGAGCGGGGGTGTCATAACACAGTTCAGGGGCTGAATTTAGCCTGTGGTGCTGCTTGCTTCAGCCCACTGGTCTACTGAAAAGTGAAGAAAGTTGGCAGGGGTGGCCTACCACAGAATTCAGAGCCCATCAGTGGCAGGACACCATCTCCCTGTACTCTGCAGTGAATACTGCATGCCTTGAGCCAGATCTGTCCCAGGGAATGGAATGAACTTGATCCCCTTGCTCTAGAGAACCATCAGTGAGTTGTCCACATAGCACTTTGGATTTATAGTGAGAGTCTACAATGATAAAGCATAGAGGGAGAGGAGATGTAAACCAACAACAGATTCTTTGGGATATGAACAGAAATCTTGAAGAAGGATGGGGAAAGGGACATGTTAAAGAAAGAGGTAGGTGGAGAACCAGGATTGCATGAGATCAGATGCTAGAAGTTCAAGTTGTCATTCTTCCTGCACTACAGACAATAATGCCTAAAATCCCCAAATGTGTACTCCTCTCTGTTTTGCTAGATACTATACAAATGAGACAAACAAGTGCTTATCACATTAAGCATAAGCAAAGGTTGGGGAGCTGGGAATGATTGCCCTGCACCATTCCTCATCTGCAGTTCCTGGGACTCTGGCTGGCCCAGCCCTGGTTGGTGCTACCACTTGCAACTCCCAGGACTCTGGCCAGAAGCCATGGGGAGCTGCACACCATCAGGCTGGTCTGGGCCACTTCCATGGGGCACTTGGCACAGAGCTGGCCCAACCTAATGGTGCACAGCTCCCCACGTCTGCTGGCACTCAAGCAGGGAGCTGAAGGGAGCTGTGTTGGGCTGGGTTGAGCCAGCTTCATACTACCACATGCAGCTCCCAGCTTTCTATCTGGGATGCACACAACATTGGGCCAAGTTGGCTCTGTGCCTCCATCTGCAGCTTCCTGCTAGAGTGCTGCGAGCCCTTACTAGAGGCCCAGCCTGATGGTGTGTGGCGTCCCACAACTTGCAGCACTCCTTCAGGGAGCCCCGTACCTTTGGGCTGGGCTGACTCCATAGCACCACATGTGGCTCCCAGCACTCCAGCCAGCAGCCACAGGAACTGCACGTCATCAGGCTAAGTTGGGCCAAGCCTGCTATGTGCTGCCACATGCAACTCCTGGCATTCCAGCCGGGAGTCGCCCACCATTGGGCTAGGTCAGGCTGGCTCTGTGCTGCCATGTGCAGCTCCTGGTACTTGGATGGAGCCATGTGCCACCTGGCTGGCAGGGCTGTGCATGGTGGGGGTATGTGGAGGGGGCTACCAAGCACCCCTCACCATACCCACACATCTATACTTGCCTCCCAAAAACCTCACACCTACACTTACACTTACTTGATAGTGGATTATATGACATTGAGCCAGAATTTCTGTATTTTGTCCCTAGGTTTATGAGAATTGCAGTTCCTAAATGAAAGGAAGGAAGATCATGTTATTGCTCCAGAGAGAACTGGAATGTCATGATGGTACTCTAGACTGCTCTCATCTGCTTCAACTCATTTCTTAAGTTTCCTTTAAGGACTGTCACTCTCAAATTTCAAAACTGTTTTAAAGTCTGTGTTACTCCCAGAGGAAGAGTATTGGATCTCTCTTGGATCTGGATCCATATTTACTCACATGTACCCTTTCCCCCAAAATCAGTCCTCCAAAATTGGGGTGCATATATTAAGCAGGGAACCTTATTTTTCTTTCCTGGAATAGAAACAGGGAGAGACTGTGCTCTAATGACTTCCAAAATGGCTGCCCCCTTTGTATGGCTTAACAAGCAGCAGGGGTAGAGTCTAGTGTTAACCCTCTCAGAGCCATTTTTGGCTGAGCACTGTAGCATATGCCTGATGCATTAACTGGGCTGGTGTAAGGCAAGTAAGCTGCTGTATGCACCTGTAGAATCATGATGAGGGATCCGAGTTTTCTGTTTCCCATGGAAAAATAGAAAAATATGTGAATTTTCCCTTTTAACAGAGAAAAAAAGCAAACTTTTCATTTTAACAGAGATACCCGTGGATTTTCCACTTTTGCAAAGGGCTCTCTGCAGGCTGGCAAAGTTCCATCCTGCAAGAGCTTCTTGTAAAAAGGGTGGAAAGCCCTAAGCCTTGTCCCAAGGGGGTGGCAGAGGGGAAAGAGCTGGGGCCTAAGAGTCTGTCAGCTAGGGCTTGGCTTAGACTCACTTTCTCTTCTGGTGCCTTTGAGGTAAGTGGGGCTTGCAGTGGCCTGGGGGCCAGCTGGGGGCCCCCTTTTGTGGGGTTGGGGGTCTGCAGATCAGGGATGGTGGGGGCAGCAGAAGGATGGTGAAAGGAAACCAGCATGGGTTCATCACAGGTCAAATCTGCCTGACAAACCTTATAGCCTTTTATGACCAGGCACACACTGCCTTGACACAGGAACTGAGGCTGATGTCATGTACCTGGATTTTAAGAAGGCCTTTGACACAGTTTTGCATCCTATTCTTATAGGGAAGTTAGGAGGCTGTGGAGTGGATGCTTACACAGTCAGGTGTGCGCACAGTTGGGTGGCCAACTGGCTTGGAGACTGTACCCAGAGAGTGGTGGTGGATGGGTCATTCTCAGCCTGGAAGGAGCTGGGCAGTAGGGTTCAGTCCTTGGAATGGTGTTATTTAATATTTTCATCAATGATTTGGATGAGGGTGTGGAGAGTATCCTCTCCAAGTTTGCAGATGATACCAAGTTATGGGGCAGAGTTAACACAGAGTGGGACAGGGAGCACATACGGGCCGATCTGGACTGATTGGATCAATTAGCAGAACAAAATAGGATGCAATTCAACAAAGATAAGTGCAAAGTACTCTGCCTAGGGTGAAGGAATACCCAGCACACCTATAGGTTGGAGGATGACCTCCTCAGCAGCTCAGTGGCTGAGAGGGATCTTGGAGTCATAGTTGACTCCAAAATGAACATGAGCCAGCAGTGTAATGAAGCCATCAACAAGGCCAGTCACCATGCATTAGCAGATGCATGACCAACAGATTGAGGGAGGTGATGCTCCCCCTCCATGTGGTATTGGTCAGGCCATAGTTGGAGTACTGCATCCAGTATCAGGTGCTGCACTTCAAAAGGGACATGGAGAATCTGGAGAGAGTTCAGAGGAGGGCCACTCACATGATTAGTGGCCTCCATGAAAGACCCTACGTGGGGAGGTTGAGGGATCTGGATCTCTTCAGCCTTCACAAGAGACGTCTGAGGGGAGACCTTGTAGCTGCCTATAAGTTTATTAAGGGAGCACAACAAAGAATTAGAGATGTGCTATTTACCAGACCACCCCTAGGAGTAACTAGGAATAATGGGTGCAAACTAGTGGAGAGTAGATTCAGGTTAGACATTAACAAGAAATTTTTTATAGTAAGGGTAGCCACAATCTGGAATCGGCTTTCAAGAGAGGTGGTACTATTACCTAACTTGGAGGTCTTCAGGAGGAGGCTTGTGCTCATATGACTTCGGTCCTCTTTCCTGCCAGGGGCAGGGGGTCGGACACGATGATCTATTGTGGTCCTTTCTGACTCTACAATCTATGAATCTATTAAAGAGCCAGTGAGGGGGGAAGGGTGTGGTGTGTGGGTGGGGGCTGAGGGAGCAGAGAGGTATCCGCTGGATGCCCCATGTGGAGGGCCAACCTGGCCAGATGGCACGTGGACTGGGAGCTATACATCATCGGGCTGGGCAGGAAGCTGTACATGGAAGCACGGAATCACATGCCATCGAGCCAGGTGGGCTCCTACTTGCCTCCATGGATGGCTTTCTGCTGGAGTGCTGGAAGCCCCACATGGCGCGCAGCTCCCTGTCCATGCACTATTGGGCTGGGCCATCTGGCTCCATGCCTCCAGGTGGGGCTTCTAATACTCCAGTGGGAAGTCATACATGCAGACATGGCTCCTGCCTAGCCTGATGATTCACAACTCCATGCTGCAGTGTTGCAAACCCCACTTGCTGACACAGAACCTATCTGGTCTGGTGTGAAGAGCGAGGCCAGCTCCAAGCCAGCAGGTGCAGGCCCTGGGACTTGGACAGAGGTGTGCATTGCCAGGGGCTCTACCTGCCCCAGCCATGAATGACCTGAAGGCCTGCTGCTGCTGAGCCAGTGGCAGTGGGGGCTGTGCACCACAAACCCCACACAAACGCTCACACCCTCCACACCCTTTCCCAACTCCCTCAAAAAACATACACTGATCTACAAACCCTACATACTGCCATACACACACCCCCTCACAAATCCCACACATCCCTTCACAATCCCCTGACAAAGTCCACACCTGCCCACAAAGCCTACATGCGTACCCGTACCCAGCCCCCCCCAACCATACAAAGTACTTGCATATATTTCTAAAGAAGGTTCAAACGTTCTCAGCAAGTTCCTTGTACAACAGGAATGCTTTCTTGTCATTCCAACCGGATGACAATTGCCATTGTAGCACCACCAGTGCCCCTCCATCCTGCAAGAGGCTGGAGAAATGCATGCCTGGTTTCCACTGGGATCCCACCACTTTACTCCTTGTTCCAGATCTTTGCACAAATTCTAGGAATTAATAAAGCTACATTGTATTACTATTCCTACTATAAAAATCTTAAATACATATCTAGCAAAGTAAAACAAAACAAATAAAAGGATGACAAGAAAAACAAATGGTCAATCCAGCCATCTTGATCTTTGGCATGTCTGAACTGGAGGTAATACTCCACATGATACACCATTTTCTGTAACCATTCTGCAGATATTCCACAGCCTATGAGGAAGTTAATATCACAATCAGTTACAGCAGTAGCATTTCACAGACACAGCTAAACAAGTAACACAATTACTGTGCACACTTTTCTCTGCATCAAGCAGACTTCTTGATGCTTCAGCAGTGGTCCACATCCTCCAAAATAAAAAGACAAAAATGGAGGGGCTCAACCCCCTTTAGTTTAGTTCAGGTCATTGAATGACTTTTGCTGCTGTGACTACCTTTGCCTTGGCCCTTGACATTCTGGAGATCATTCAGAGATTGCCCTCCTGGCAGAGGCTGCTTCTTCAGTAGTTCTTTCTTCTCAAAGTGACAGATGCTCCAAGGTGTACCCTGCCACACATCTTCCCTCCTTGGCCTCCACCAAGAATTCTTCTAACTAGGTATGTTCCCCTTAGCCTTCCCAATCAATGGGTGACCCACAAGACAGTGGGAGCTAGTATTTTCAGGTGCCCTCTATTTGCCTTTTCCTGAGGTGGCAACATGTGACATTTTTGTAGAGACTACTCTGCTACAAGTAGCTGCACCACATTAACCAGTCCTAGGAAGATGTAGTTTTCTGACCCAGGACCAATCTCCAGGCTCCTGCCCTGGTCATATTCACCCCTCATGGCATAGTCTTTCAATTCTGGGCTCCCTGGCCCATTCTTGTAGTTGAGACCTCAGGCTCCCAGCCCTGGCAGTCTTAGCAGTGGTCTCTTTCAAATTTTTGACCACTCAAGGTCCCTGTCTCTGGATTGCCAGACCCCTTGGTCTTTCAGGGCTCTTTCTGATCCCTCTAGGCTACAGGCTCCTGGACCCCCTCAGTTTCCAGTTATGTCCTCCAGACTTTAACTGGAGGGGTGGGCCTTGGCCTCCAACCTCCAGGCTGCTGACATCTGACATTAAAGAGAGAACCTAAGTGAAGCTTGAGTACTGGCCAGAAGTACCTTGACTATGAGGACAGCTCTAGGACTGGTAGATATAGAACTGTTTGCATTATTAATTTCATTATTAATTATATATATAATTATACATAATAATTAATATTATATATTAAATATATAATTGCATTATTATCTGCTATTGCTGTGTATCAATAAAATTTTCCTGTTATCGAATGGAGAGGTTGTGGTCAGTCTTGAAGGTTTGGGTCTGCCTGGAACAAGGTATCCAAATCTTAAATCCAGCGCTAATGTTACCTGTCACAGTCAGCCATGATTCTGGAAAAATCTTTGTTTTTCTAAATTCTGCCTTCCAGAAACAACATGTGTGTCTCATTTAGGGGCATGTGTGGTATGTGAGAAAATACATTATTTCTGTTCTGAAGGTAGGAGACATGGATTCCATGCTGCCCTCAGCCGGATGGGTTTCACACTTGCATAAGAATATAAGAAATGGCATACTGGGTCAGACGAGTGGTCCATCTAGCCCAGCATTCATGCTTTGACAGAGGCAGAAATAGATGCCTCTAGTAGTGAAAGAGCATTGACTAGGATATCTCTAGAGTGATCTATCCATTATTCAGTATCTTCCCTGGCATTTACAATTATTGGTCTAGAGATGTCAGAGAAAACATCTGCAATCATTCTGTTTGATAGCCATTAATAGATCTATCATTCAAGAATATATCCAGTCCCTTTTTGAACCTGCCTGACTGCCTCTACATAACTATGCATTGCATAAAAAAGTACTTTCTCTTGTTAGTTTTAAATCTGTCAGCTGATAAGTTCAGCAGGTGCTCCCTAGTTCTAGTATTATGGAACTTGGTGATCAACACTTTCCTCTTCATTTCATCTATACCATTCATGAATTTATAGATCTTTATCACATCCCCACTTGGCTTTCTCCTTTCCAAAATGAAAACACTAGCTTTTATAGTCTCTTCTGTTATGGCAACTGCTCTGTGCCTCTGATCATTTTGGTTGGTTTTCTCTATACGTTTTCTAATTTTAGTACACTTTTTTTTGAGATGTGGGGACTGGATAGATAGGCAACTGTCTCTTGTGAGACAATGTGTGTGTGCCATGTGAGGCATCAGGTCATTGAACATAGATTTCATAGACATTAGGACTGGAAGGGACCTCAGGAGATCATTGAGTCCAGCCCCCTGTCCCAAGCGTAGGGAGTCAGCTAGGGTCAAAGGATCCAAGCAAGATAAGAGTCCAAATGCTTCTTAAAGGAGTCCAGAGTAGGTGCTTGTACCACCTCTGGAGGGAACCTACTTAGGTTTTCCTTACATCCAGCCTAAAATGGTCTTGGAAGAGTTTGTGACCATTGGTTCTTGTCATCTCGTAGAATGCTCTGGTGAACAAACGTTCCCCCAGATCCTGATGCACACCCCGATGTATGTACAAGCTGCCACTAGGTGCCCCCGACCCTGCACTTTTCCAGGCTGAAGAGTACCATGGCTCTCGGCCTCTCTTCATAAGGCCTCTTCTCCTGCATTCTGATCATGTGCATGGCTCTCCTCTGAACTCTCTTAAGCTTCTCCTCATCCTTCCTGAATTGTGGAGCCCAGAATTGGATGCAGTAGTCCAGCTGCTGCCTCAACAAGGCTGAGTACAGTGGGAGAATGACATCCTGAGATTTACTTGAGAAGCATCTATGGATGCAAGACAGTTTGGTTTGCTTTATCAGCTGCAACATCACATTGGTGGCTCATGTTCATCTTGTGGTCAATCATGACCACCAAGTCTCTTTTGGCCTTGGTGAGAGTGAGTGTAGCACTGCCGAGCCTATGAATATACTGCACGGGTTTTTTTTCCCCAAGGTAGAGTACCTTACATGTATTAGTATTGAAAGTCATTGGGTTTGTATCTGCCCACTTTTTCAGCCTATCCTCTGGTGTGGAGGCTCTACCCCAAAGTTTGGTGTCATTGGCAAATTTTGCAAGTCCACTTCGGACACCTGTTTCCACAGATAAAGATGTTAAGAGAACAGTTCCAATGACGGAGCCTTGGGGGATGCCATGACAGAGCACCATGATGATTTACTTCTTTAGACAACCACTCTCTGAGTCTGGCCTTGGAGCCAATTCACCAGCCATTGTTCAGGTGATATGTCACCTGGTTATAGATTTTATAGATATTAGGGCTGGAAGGGACCTCGGAAGATCATTGAGTCCAGCCTCCTGCCCCAGGAACAGGAAGTCAGCAAGGGTCATAGGATCCCAGCAAGATAAACATCCAAATTTCTTTTGAAGGCATTCAAAGTAGGTGCTTGAACCACCTCCAGCAGAAGTCTATTCCAGGCCTTGGGGGCTCAGACAGTAAAGAAGTTCTTCCTTATGTCCAACCTGAAATGGCCATGGAGGAGTTTATGACCGTTTGACCTTGGGGTGCTCTGGTGAACAGGTGTTCCCCCAGATCCTGGTGAGCACCCCTGATAAACTTATAGGTGGCCATCATATCACCCCTGAGCCTGAATTTTTCAGGCTGAAGAGTCCCATAGCTCTCAGCCTCTCATCATACGGTCTGTTTTCCTGCCCTCTAATCATGTGTGCGACTCTCCTCTGGACTCTATCGAGCTTCTCCACATCCTTTTTGAATTGTGGAGCCTAAAACTGGACACAGTACTCCAGCTGCGGCCTCACCAAGGCCAAGTACAGTGGGAGAATGATGTCCTGGGATTTGCTCGAGAAGCATTTTATAGATGCAAGCCAGTGTTTTGCTCACTTTACTAGCCACAGCATCACATTGAAAGCGCATGTTTCATTTGTGGTCAATCATGACCCCCAAGACCATAGAAGAAGATAAGATTGGTCAGGCAACAGCAACCCATGCAAGCTGTCGCTCAGGATGTTGCCATCAGCTAGCTTGTCAAGAATGGTTTCTTTGATTTTTATTTATTTATTTTTTTAATCCCAGAAACTTTACAGAGATTGAGGTCAAGGTGATTGTCCTGTAGTTCCCTGGATCTACTTTCCTTCCTTTCTTGAAGACGGGCATCGCATTGGCCTTCTTCCAATCTTGAGGTACTTCACCTGAGCACCAGGAGTTTTCGAAAATCTTTGCCAGTGGCTGGGCTATTACTTCTGCCAGCTCCTTAAGTACTTTGGGGTGCAATCTGTTAGGACCAGCTGACTTGAAGGTGTCCAGTGTCTCAAGGACCTCTCAAGGTCCAGCCTCTCAAGGACCTTTACAAGGTCTACATCGATGCTGGGTATAAATTCATCCTTACCCTGGCCATCCCATATCTTGCTAGGCAAGGTGGACTCTTGGGTTGATGAAAACCTGATGCAAAGTACCCATTAAGCAGGTTAACTTTTTCCTGGGTGTCAGTTGTCCAATTTGGCTTAGTAAGGGTCCAGTGTTATCTTTGCTTTTCTTCTGACTCCCCACATATGTAAAAAAGGACTTTTTATTGTCCTTGTAAGGGGGTTATCATGCCGCCCAGAATCAGGTCACATCCTGGCTGGAATAGTAGTGTCTTGTTGTAGATCACTTGCCATGCCTTTGATGTTATGGGAGATATGCTTAGACACTTCTGGGAGACAACTGAGAATGGCTATGGACTCAAGATGTTGGCTGTTCTTTGCAAGGCTCCACCATTCCCATACCCTGTCTTCACCACGTCTGATGTTTCGGGCATTGTTGATTGCCTCTAAGATTGATATTCCTATTCCTCTTTGAAGGGCTCTTGTCTAAGTGATTGCTTGCCCCATTCTTCCCTGCACAGGACCTAAGACAGTTCTCTCTCTCTCTCTTCTGGTTCCCCTGACACCCTCCTGTGACTGGGACCCACTCTCTCTTCTTGCTTGCCTCTCCAGGGAGTAACTTTGCCTATGTCTTCTTCCCCTAGGTCCGTGGAGTGGTTCTCTTCAGCCCCCAGTACCGGACTCGTTGATAATTCAAGCCTCTCTGTTGGCTTCAACTCCCCACTGGGTCTTGTCAGGTAAGTTGTGAGACTGGAACTTTCACTTTGGCTCCTCAATAGATCTCTTACCCTTGCCTGTTTTCTTATCTTTGTTTCCTCCCTTCCTCTGGCCCCGGGACACTCTCTCAGCATCCCTTAAATCTTCCTTTCTCTAGCTAGGTCTGCTGTGGCAGCTTCCTATTTGCTGCATCTCCAACCCAGCTGTTCCTCCTTTGCTCTCTGGTGTGGTTTCTCTCTTTTTTTTCCTCTTTGTTCTCTTCCCATGCTGCTTTTCTGTTACTGGGTTTGAGTCCTGGTGGCTGGGTTTGCTGCAGCAGCCTTTGATCTGCCATGCCCCAGCTGACTCCTGCAGTTGTTTTGAGCTGATGTTTGATGTCTCCATGTTTGCCAGGGCTCCTCGTGCTCCTTGGGGTAAGTTTTTCTCTTTTGTTTCTTTCTCATTCTGTCCATGGCTGGGTGCTTCAGGTACCCTGTCACAGTCCTTGATATGTGTAACCAGGTGGAGTTTGGTTGCAGCCTTGGCTTTCCTGGTTCACTGCCTACAGGTACGAACCAGTGCAAAGTAATCCTCCTTTGTGGTGATTCCTATCTTCCATCCTTTAAAAGTCTCTCTTTGTTGGTGTAGGAGGTACATGAGTTCCCTGCTGAGCCAGGCGGGTTGTTGTGCCCTTTTGCTACTTTTTCTCTGAGATGGGATAGGCATCCCTTGTGCTTCCAGGATCGCTCCCAAGAACATCTGAGAGTGTGGCTGTAAAGTCCAATTTTTGAATGACAGTCCCTTCTGCACTTACCATATGTGAAGTTTGTTTCTAGCAATACTGAATAAGTTGTGGGGTTCTTCCTGAGGTTTCTTTTTTCCAGTGCTTGTTAGGCTCTTCTTTCCTCAAAATAATTTATTTCCATGTTTAGTAGACTGTTTTCAATTATTTCCATCCTCTGCAATCTCCTCTCCTTCACATCTCTCTTGAAAACATCTTTGAAATAGACAGAAGGACACACATGTGGTTTTCTTCCTGTAGGAAGTTCTCCATACAAATGATCCTTGAGTATATGACCATTGTCCATTCTCCACATATGACCAAGCCATCAAAGTTCACTAACTGAGAAGAGAATGGATTCTCAGAATGTTGACATGTTTGAAGAACTCAGCATGGGCAACTTTGTCATGACCAGAAATGCACACTATTCAAGATGTGGGTACACCATGGATTTGTATAATGGCATGATCATGTTCTCCATTTTGTTTTCAATTCCATTCATAAAGATGCCAAACATTTTATTGGCTTTTTTGGTTACCATTGCACACTAAGCTGTCATTGTTAGGGAGCTATCTACAATGATTCCAAGCTTTCTTTACTAAGTCGTAACAGCTAGTTCAGAACATAGCATTATGTTCATATAGTTGAGGATATTTTCCCCAGGTACATTACCTTGCACTTGTCAACAGTGAAATTCATCTGCCATTTTTTTGCCCCTGAGCTTAGCTGGGTGAGATATTTTTGCTGCTCTTCTCCATCAGTTTGGGACTTGACTACCAGGAATAATTTGGTATAATCTGCAAACTTGGATATTTCACTGTACATCACCATATCTAGGTCATTGATGAAAACATTGAACAAAATAGGGCCCAAAATAGATCCCTGTGGGGGTCCATTTTTTATCTCCCTCCATCCTGATAAGTGACCATATAGACCTACCCTTTCCTTCCTATCTTTTAAGCCTCAATCCTCCAAATATATTATGTCAATTGGATCTCCTTTGCAAAGTAGGATTTCCCTTTACAAGAACCACGTTGACTCTTCCCTGGTAAATAGTATCTCTCCATTTGACTGATTGTTCTATTCTTTACTATAGATTCTGTCAGCTTGCTGGGGATGGAAGCGAGTCACTGATCTGTGGTTCTCAGGATCACTTCCGGAACACTTTTTGAAAATAGGTTTGTTGTTGGCAACCTGCCAGTCCTCTGGCACAGTGGCTGTTTATAACAATAGGTTATATACTATTACCAGCCGTTCTGCAATTTCACCTTTGAGTTCCTTCAGAACTTTCAGGTGAATGCCATCTGGTCCTGGTGACTTAATTAGTATTTAGTTTATGAATGTGTTCTAAAATTTTCTCTATTGTCAGTTTAGCATAGTCTGATTCTCCAGACTCATCTACTAAAAGAGATTGAGCTGACATGGGAATTTCCCCAGAGTCTACTGTGGTAAATACCAATACACATAATTTGTTTAGCTTCTCTGCTATGGCCTTATCTCTTAGTGCACCTTTTACTTCTTGTGTTAGGCACTAGGGTGTGGGCAGTCTAGCCTTGTGGTTAGTTATCCTGAAGAACCAATGTAGTCCAGACTGGTATCCCAGGAAATGGGCACCTGGAGAGATCTGGCATTGGAACCGGATCCAAAAGCTGTAGCTGAAGTCAAGACAAGCTAGGGTCAGAAGCTGAAGCTGGAGACAAGGTAACTTGAAGGTAACCAGGATCAGAAGTCAAAGGCCAGAGCTGAAGGTCAAACCAGAATCAGAAGCGGAGAACCAGAATCAAGTCATGACAAGGTTTTTACCCAAGTCATCAGCCTGAGTCAGAGCCAGGAGTCAAAACCAGAATATCAACAGGGAAAAGCACAGAAGATTAGGATCAAGAATGGTAAGGATCCTTTGAATGATCAGGAGCAAGAATGATGAGGATTCCAGGATGAGGAAGCTGTGGGCTGGGCCTGGCTCTTAAGGGCTGAAGCAAGTGAGGCCTGTCTGCTGCTTCAGGGAATTGGCTGCCCTGATTGCCTCACTCAGCCCAACTGGGACCAGGGCACTGCTCTTGGCTTGCTGTAGGTGGTGCTTGCTCTGGGGATGGCTTGCTCTGATATCTTGCTTGTGACTGGTAGTATCCAGGGTTTTGGCCTGGCTTCATTACACCCTGGTCATCTAATGGTCCCGTCAATTCTCTAACTGGCATCCTGCTTCTGATGTATTTAAAAATATATAGATTATTAACTTTAGCATTTTTTGCTAGGTCAAATTTAGACAGAGTGGCAGAAACTTTTTTAGACAGAGTGGCAGAAACATGTGCAACCTCAACTGTAAGATGTTGGCATGCTAAGGGCCAACAGTGGGGGAGCTATAAGGGGCCCAATCCATGTGGCAGTGCAGCCCCAGTATCTTCCCTACCATCTGCCTGACCTGAGGCACACATGTTAAGCAAAACACCTTTGCGTTCTACACGCTGACACCCATACTGGGGGTTGCCTATCCCTGTACTAAATGCTCCTCATATTCTTTTTTAGCCTACCTTATTTTACTTTTACATGTGACCTGCTCTCCTGTTTTCCTTGTTTGGGCACACCTTCCTTGTTTTGAAGGATGCCTTTTTGCCTTGAATAGCTTCTTTAACTCTACTATTCAACCATGCAGGAGTTTTATGGGTCTGCTTGGTACCATTTTTAGGTTAAGAGACATATTCTGTCTCTTAACAAAATTATTTTACCAGGACAGCTATAGGGTAAACTACCACCCCTTCTGTTGAAATGCATGTCTGCACAGGTGGTGTCACCAGCAAGGATTTGGCTTCTTCGACCATGGGATGTTGTTCCAAGAAGGATTGCTAGGAAGAGACAGGATCCACCTGATGAAGAGGGGGAAGAGTGTCTTAGCAGACAGGCTTGCTAACTTAGTGTGGAGGGTATTAAACTAGCTTTGCAGGAGATGGAGGACAAAGCCCTGAAGTAAGAGGGGAAGTGGGGAACAAGGAGGAAACAGAAGCAGGAGAAGGCAACAGGGGAGGCCTCATGCTGTCTGAGAAAGTAGGGCAATTGACTAATCACCTCAGGTGTCTATACACAAATGCATGAATCTAGGAAACAAGCAGGAAGACTGGAAGTTCTCACAAAATCAAGGAACTATGACACGATAGGAATAACAGACACTTGGTAGGGTAGCTTACAATGACTGGAGCAGTGTCACAGACTGCTCAGCATGGATAGGCAGAGGAGAAGAGGAGAAATTTTGCTGTATATTAAAGAGCTATGTGATTGGTCAGAGCTTCAGCATGAAACTGGAGACAGGCCTGTTGAAAGTCTCTGGGTTAAAGTTAGAGAGGAGAGCAACAAGTGTGATGTCCTGGTGGGGGTCTGCTATAGATCACCAGACCAGGAGGATGTGGTATATGTGACTTTCTTTTTTCAACTGGCTGAAGTTTCCAGATTGCAGGACCCAGTGTTCATGGGTGAATTCAATCACCCCGACATCTGGGAGCACAATACAGCAGTGCACAGGATGTTTTTAGAAAGTGTTGAAGATTACATTCTGGTGCAGGTGTTGGAGAGACCAACTAGGGGCTGTGCTCTTCTTAAGCTACTCACAAACAGGGAAGAATTTGTAGGGGATGTAGAAGTGAATGACAAGTTGGGCAGCAGTGGCCATGAGATAACTGAGTTTAGGATCCTGAGGAAAGGAAGGAAGGACAGCACCAGAATATGGACTCAGGCTTCAGAAAAGCAGAGTTTGACTTCCTTAGAGAACTGATGGGTAGGATCCCTTGGGAGGCCAGTCTGGTCCAGAAGAACTGGTTGTATTTTAGAGAAACCTTACTGAGGGTACAGGAACAAGCCATCCTGATGTGCAGGAAGAATAGTAAATGTGGCAAGCAGTTTAGCTTAGCAGAAAATTCTTCAGTGAGCTTAAACACAGAAAGGAAGTTTACAAGCAGTGGAAGCTTGGACAAGCAACTTGGGAGGAGTAGAAGAATATTGCTTAAGTATGCAGGTATGATGTCAGGAAGGTCAAAGCACACCTGGAGTTGCAGCTTTCAAGGGATATGAAGGTAACAAGTGTCGCACCACTGGAGCCTTAATTCTGACAGGCCCCTGGAGCGAGAACGGACGGACTCTAGCTTATTTCTTTTTCCTGCGCTAGACTTTGATTTCCCCTTTAATTGGCTGCTAGATAGATCAGATATCACGAGATTGCTGAGATAGGGGTGAGAATACTCACACGGTTCGTTGTTAGTAGCAGCTTTATTGCTCCGTTTACAGCAGTCAGAGATTGATCGCGAAGGAATGTTACAGCAGTCAGAGATTGATCACCGAAGGAAGGGGGAGGATTTGGAGGGTTTCAGGTTCTGCTTTGGCTCTTCACTATGGCTTTAGCAAACAAACTTTTGGCAGAGACCCTGTGTCCGACCTCTCAACGATCACAAGCCACGGATCGCGAGACAGAGAGCTCTGCTCGCTTCACCTATGGGCGGGGTTTTATAATCAGAGCTAGCCTATGAAATTCTTTATTTTCATTCTATTGCTTTTATGGTATGAAACTGGCCTCAGACGTTACTACAAGGGGTTTGATTTCACTATGGGGGTTTGGCTTGTTAGGTGGTGTCATGGGTCACCGCCCACAATGCAGTCTGCACAACAAGAAGAGCTTGTACAAGTATGTTAGCAACAAGGGGAAGGTCAGGGAAAGTGTGGGTCCCTTACTAAATGGGGGAGGCAACCTAGTGACAGATGAGGAATAGGCTGAAATGCTCAATGCCTTTTTACCTTGGTCTTCATAGGGAAGGTCAGCTCCCAGACTACAGCACCTGGCAGCACAGTTTGGTAAGGAGGTGAGCATCCCTTCTGCCACCAGACAATAATCTAGCTCCATTCTCTTTCAAACCACAGTTCAGGTGGCCAAAGGCTGCTGTTAAATCCCCTCTCAGTCTTCTCTCCTCTAGATTAAATAAATCCAGTTCCCTCATGCTCTCTTCATGAGTCATGTGCTCCAGCCCCCATACCATTTTTGTTGCCCTGTGCTGGACTCCTTCCATTTTCTCCTCATCCTTTCTGTAGTGTGTGTGGGGAGGGGCGGGGGGTTAAAATGAACACAGTACTCTAGATGTGGCCTTACCAGTGCTGAATAGAGGATAGAGGGGAAGAATTGCTTCCCTTGACCTCCTGGCAACCCACCTACCAATGCAGCCCAGTATTCTACTAGGGCACATTGCTGGCTTGTATTCAGCTAATTGTGCGCTGGTGCATAGGCTTGTTCCATCCTAAGTGCAGGACTTTGCACTTGTTTTTGTTGAACCTCATGGATGTGTCCAGACAAGCATGGCCATGCAGTATGTGGCACCACAAACACATGCAGTGTCATATACTGCACAGTTGGGTGTTCTCCATGCTGCAAGGGCATGGTGCCTGTGCATTTGCTGCTCCGTTCTCCCCTCCCCTCCCCCCCATAGATTCATAGACATTAGGGCTGTAAGGGACCTTGAGACATCATCAGGAACAGTGCTGTGCCCAAGGGACAGGAAGTCAGCTGGGGTCAGATCACCCCAGCAAGATAAGCATCCAAGCATTTCTTAAAGGTATCCAAAGTAGGTGCTTGTACCACCTCTTGGGGGAGTCTATTCCAGACTCTGGAGACTTCTACAGTAAAAAGTTCTTCCTTATGTCCAGTCTAACATGGTCTTCCAGCAGTTTGTGACCATTAGGCCTTGTCTTCCCTTAGGGTATCCTGGTGAACAGACATTCTTCCAGTTCCTGATGCACACCCCTTATAGCACCTCTAAGTCTTTGCTTCTCCAGGCTGAAGAATCCCATGCCTCTCAGGGTATCCAGGGGTGAAAAAAACCCACAGGAACCTCCCCTCCCCCAAACAAAAGAAAAAAAAAGGAGCAGAGCATGCATGGTGAGCGCACGCTGCTGGAAAGCTGACCCAGGCTGCTCAGAACCACATTGCAGCTGTCAGCCAGGCTCTGCCCAGTAGGATCATCGTTTCTGCAGCACCAGGGAGGCCCTCAGGATCCCAGGTAAGGCTGCTTGACCCAGCACAGTGCTGGCCCCAACCTCCTGTATTGCCCCAGGGTAACTTGCTGTGGACCAAAGCACACGTGGCTCGGGTGTTCCCTGGAGACCAGTAGCAGTGGTGCAAGGTGCGCTGCTGCTACTTGTCCTCAGGGAACCAAGTGTCTACACTTGTCTGGGCACACTCCATGAGATTTCTTTTGGTCCAATCCTCCAATTTGTCTGGGCCACTCTGAATCCTAGTCCTACCCTCCTGCATATCTACTATTTCCCCCTAGCTTGGTATCATCTGCAAACTTACTGAGGGTGCACTCTGTGCCATCTTTTAGGTCGTTGATGAAGATATTGAACAAAACCAGCCCCAGGACTGGCCCTTGAGGCACCTCACTTGATACTGGTTGCCAACTAGACACTGAGCCATTGTTTACAACCCTCTGAGCCCTATAGTCCAGACAATTTTCTATCCACCTTGCAGTCCATTCATTCAGCCTGTACTTTCTTAACTTGCCTGCAAGAATGTTGGGGGAGACCAGATCAAAAGCCTTGCTAAAATCAAGGTATGCCACATTCACTGGTCTCCCCACATCCACAGAGTCAGTCAACTCATCATAGAAGGCAATCAGGTTGGTCAGGCATGACTTGGTTTTGGTGAATCTATGTTGACTGTTCTTAATCACCTTCTTCTTCTTCTCCAAGTGCTTAGAAATGGATTCTTGAGGATCTGCTCCATGATTTTTCCAGGGACTGAGGTGGGGCTGACTGAACTGTAGTTCCCTGTATCCTCCTTCCCCCCAACCCATCTTAAATATGGGCTCTACGTTTGCTCTTTTCCAATCATCCAGGACCTCTCCTGATCACCATGAGTTTTCAAAGATTGTGGCAAGTGGCTCTGCAATCACATCAGCCAACTTCCTCAGCACCTTTGGGTGCATCCTGTTCGGCCCCGTGGACTTATATAAGTGCAGCTTTTGGAAATAGTCCTTAACCTGTTCTTTTGCTACTGTTGACTGTTCACCTCCTCCACAAATTGTGCTGCCAGGTGCAGTAGTCTGAGAGGTGACCTTGTCTGTGAAGACTGAGGTGAAAAAGCCATTCAGTACTTCAGCTTTTTTGGCATCCTCTGTCACAAGGTTGCCTCCCCCATTCAGGAATGGACCCACACTTTCCCTGATCCTCCTTTTGCTACTGATATACTTGTAGAAACCTTTCTTTTTACCCTTCACATCCTTTGCTAGCTGCGACTCCAACTGCACTTTGGTCTTCCATGCATGCCCAAGCAATGTTCTTACATTCAGCCCCTCATTATTTGTCAAGTTCCCACTTCTTATAAGCTTTGTTTTTGACTTAGTTTACAAAAGAATTCCCTGCTAAGCCAACCTGTTCTTCTGCCATACTTGCAGTTCTGCCATACTTCCTGGACATTGCAATGATTTGTTTTTGCACTGTTAGTAAGGCTTCTTCAAACTACAGCCAGCTTTCCTGGACTCGTCCCCACCTCAGATTGACTTCAAGTGATCCTACCTATGAGTTCTCTAAGTAAGTCAAAGACTGCTTTTCTGAAGTCCAGGGTCCTTACTCCATCCATCCTTTCCTCAGGATCCCAAGGTCAATCATCTCATGGTCACTGCTGCCCAAGTTGCCATCCACTACTACATTCCCCACCAATTCATCCATTTGTTAGCAGCACATCAAGAACAGCATGGCCCTAGTTGGCTGCTTCAATATTTGCACCAAGAAGTTGTCCCCAACACTCTTCAAAAACTTCCTGGATTTCTTGCACACTGCTGTACTGTCCTCCCAGAAGATACCATGGTGTTTGAAGTCCTATATGAGAACCATGGCTCGCAGTCAATTAACTTCCACTACCTGTTTGAAGAAAGCCTCATCCACCACTTCCTCCTGGTCTGGTGGTCTATGGCAGACCCCCACTATGACATCACTCATGTTGCTCTCCCCTCTGACCCTAACCCAAATACTGTCAACAGGCCTATCTCTAGTTTAATAGTGGAGCTCTGAGCTATCATATGGCTCTTTTACATAAAGTGCAACTCCTCCTTCTCCTTCTCTTCTCCCCTGCCTGTCCTTCCTGAACAGTTTGTACCCATCCATGACAGTGCTCCAGTCATATGAATTCCCACCGTCTTTGTTACCCCAATCACGTCACAGTTCCGTGACTGTGCAAGGACTTCCAGTTCTTGCTTGCTTCACAGGCTCTGCATTTGTGTACATGCACCTGAGGTAACTAGATGATTGCCCTGATTTCTCAGAAAGCATGAGAACACCTCCCCTGTATCCCCCTCCTGCTTGTTCTTCCTCAAAGTCTCTCACTTCCCCACCTACCTCAGGGCTTGGGTCTCCATCCCTCTCCATCCCCCAAACCTAGTTTAAAGCCCTCCTCACTAGGTTAGCAAGCCTGTTTGCTAAAATGCTCTTCCTTCTCTTCATCAGGTGGATTCCATCTCTTCTCAGCAATCCTTCTTCTTGGAACAATATCCTGTGGTTGAAGAAGCCAAAGCCCTGCTTATGACACCATCTATGCAGCCAGGTGTTGATCTGCAAGATGCACCTGCTCCTACCTGAGCCTTTTCCCTTGACTGAAAGGATTGATGAGAATACAACCTGAGCCCCAGACCGCCCCCCCATCCTTGCACCCCAAGCCCTGTAGTCACTTTTGATACCCCAGGTCTCCCATGGCAGTATCATTGGTGCCTACATAGATGAGCAATGTGAGGTAGTAGTCAGAGGGCTAGATGTATCTTGTTAGTCCCTCCATGACATCTCAGATCCAGGCTCTGGTCAAGTAGTAGACTTTCTGAGAAAAAAGATCAGGTCAGCAGATGGCTTCCTCCATCCCCCACAGAAGTCTCCAACCACCAGCACCACCCACTGCTTCTTGGTAGTGTTCATCTTGATCCTTCCCATCTTGGTGGGACCTGGCCTGTCTTCCTCTACAAGTGGAATGTGCTTCTCTCTCTCTGCTGCTAGGGCTGCATATCTCCTTCTCTAGACAAACCACTGAAGGTGGCGATGAAGATCTCTGCTTGTTGCCAGAAGTCACAAGCCTCCAGCTTCTACCCTTTTGGGTGTCCATGATCTCTCTCTTCTCTAACACTACCTCTGGCTTTTCTTCCTCCGTGGTCTTAGAGGTCCCCTCCAGCATCAAATTGATGAATTCCTCATGGTGGAGGAGGCTTAGAGCCTCACCACCTCCTCCTGTAGTTCTCTTGCTGCCTGAAAGACACCACTAACTGCAGGCACCCCTGACCTGGCCTTCACAGGAAGGAACCTGCAAGCTACAGTCCCCACAGTGCCAAACCTGGACCTAGGTGGAAGCCTCAATGGTGAGCAGTCCTGCTTGGACAGAAACCTCATAGGTCCAAACAGAGGCAGTGGCAGTGGCACTGGCATTGCAACATCCTCCAGCCATTTCCCTGTCACTTAAACTTCCTTCTCTCTCCTACTGTTCTTTTTCCAAGCACATCTTTCCTAGCAAGCTCACTTGCAAACTCATCTTTTTATTGAGGGGCTTTACCTCATGTTGAGAAGGACAAGTACAACCCACAGTTTTAGGCAGTGCTGTAGTCAGCGTCTTCAGGTAAAGTAATTATTGGAGCAAAGGCTACCCAATCAGAGGTCTCTGTCCCCTCCAAATGAGTTGAGTCCCTCCATTGGCAGTCCTGCTCTCACCACCCCGACCACCCACAAAAATACTTAGGTGTTCCGTTTTCAGTCTTATCTGCTGCCCCATTCTTCTGGCCAAGAGCTGACAGGCTGCTTCCCTCCACCAACCTCCTCTTCCATTGTCATATTTATCTCCTCTGGACATGTGTTGGGCATCTTATCTTTGTTGATATGTCAGCAAGGCCATTCTAGGTTCTGCTGCTAAAAGTCTATCTTGCAGCGGCCACTTCCAGAAGCAGCATGGCCGCTTTTGCTGGAGGCCTAGCTCTCCACCTGGTGCTCCCACCTGCTCCCCTGTCTTCTGGCTATATAGGGAGTGGGCCTGGTGAGGGGTGCACTGGTGCTCTCAGGGAGTGCACGTGCACCCCCATCCATCCCGTATGCACTGCCCCTGATATGCAATGCAATGATATGCAATGTGCCTAAACCTCCTATAAACAACCAGACAAATTTGTCTCACAGAAATATGCTTAACAGTGTAATGCTTGTGGCCAGTTTCTGACCAGAAATGCTCACATCTGGAATAAGTCTAACTTAATCTTAGAATTAAGATCTGAATCTGTGGCCCCCTCTACATGTACAGGTAAAGGTGAGATGGGATCTAATACATTAGTCTCAGAATTGTACTTCTTAGCATACCACATGAACTTGGCAGGTGTGATTGTGGGATCATGCATTAGATCCTGTCATTCCTTATTGCCAGTGCCACTGGCAAAAAGCAAGCTGTATTGGCTGGAAGCCCCATGCACCCCAGTTGAGGGGCTCCCAGCCCTGGGTGGGGGGTGCAGGAAACCCCCAGGGCTAGAGGATCTCCACAAGTATGATTCCCCCTGTCCAAGAGTTGTGGGATATCTTTGGAGCCATAGGATCGCTGTAGGGGCAATCCTCTAGCTCCAGGGGTTTCCTACAACCCCATAGTTGGGGACTTGTCCCTGTGGCGATCCTCTGGCCTTGGGGGTTTCTTGCCCACCAGGTTAGAAGGAATTGCCCCTGTGGTAATCTTCTGGCCCCAGGGGATTCATGACTCCTGTGTTGAAGAGGATTGCCCCTGCAGCAATACGTCGGCCCCATAGGTTTCCTGTGAACTGGAGCCTTAGTGATCCCCAGGGCCCAGGGGTTTCATGGACCCTCAAGCCATGGGGTGTTTAAACTGGGCATGGTGTACCCCTGTGGTTGGGGAGCCATGTCATCTGACAGGTCTCCCAGCCTCAGGGGAGATCGTGATACACATGCAAATTAAAGTTGGATAGCAATCAGCTATTAAGTTGATACACATTTTCAAGGTCTAACTTTATATGTAATTGGAGCTTCTTATTGTGTGATAGCTACTTTGCATGTGTAGCTAGTGTCCTGGTAATAGTGCAATTAACTAGTTAACTGTGCAATACCTATAATGTGTAGAGGGGGCCTGAGTCTTCCACATCCGCTGTGAATATCCTAATCTAGCTACTGATTAGACCACGGTCCATTGTCTCACCTTTCTTCCAAGGAGCATTCAAGAGACTCACTAGTTTGTGTGAATATCCAGTATTTAACAACCTCTGCTTGAATTGAAGAGACTTAGAATAATATGTGATAAGTCCTAATGATTTAAAAGAAGTCCTAATAAGCATCTTTATTTATTAAATGTAGAAATGTAAGGAATAATGTTTGCTTCTCATTAAGAGTCTGTATATACTTGTAGATTCATTATTTTTGTGTATATTTTTTTTTATAATGGAAGTAGCCAGAGCATAACTTTGCATGTTGATGCTATGATGCAAATTAAATCTCTTTTAAAGAGACTTTTTCTAGAATATGCTTATTATTAGAAGCCTATAGCTCTCTCTTTTTTCCTTTTTTTAATTTCTGTATATCTTTATAATTGATTAATGCTCATTTGGTATAATATGAATGAATAATTTATCACTCATATAGCTCCTGGCTTATTAATTGTTTAATTTCAGAGAAAGTAACTGAGTGCTAAAAAAGAAAAAAAAAAAATGGAAGTCATCATTGTGAGCAACACATTTGAATTGAAATACTGTATTGATGCAGAGTAGGGATGGTTAAAGTATATTGGACATGCTTCTTTTGTCTCCTACTGTACTTCTAAAAAATAATAATAATGAAGATGAAAGAGTATTAGTTTTTATAAATAGAATAGGCTTTTGATAGCATCTGATTGGTCATGTTTTGATGACTTTGTGGTAGTTGTTTTGTTTTTTTTTTTTAGACATCCTATTTTTTTTCTTGTCTCATTGGTTTTCACTGCAGTAAGCCAAGCAGAAAGAGAAGCAAATTGAATAAACAATACTTACTCTTAATTAATAATTAACATAATTAAATATGCAAATTATTAAATGATATAATTAACCTTAAAATGTAGCTACGTTTCTTAAATGCCTTTGGAGTTGAATTTAATCTGCAGATATTTTAAGATCAAAGGGATGGAATCTGTCTATGCGTTGATCTGATGTGAATATGCAGTGGGCTGAATCTGAGTACACTGTATTGAATACACCAGTTTCAGTCTAGGGGAAAAAGGAGGATAGATTTTAATGAGTTTGCTGTTTTTTTCCAAATCAATTTTAGGAAGGTCAAGTGGAGGTTTCCTCTCCCCAAGACAAAAGGTAACTGTTGTTATTGAGGATTTAAATAAAAATCATTCTAAAATCTTGGAGTTGGATAATGACTAGTAGAAAGACAGAGATGAAAAGTTTCATGAAGTTGTATAAATATGTTCCTAGAATTGTTAATGGTAATGCATTCCTAGTATTTAAACTTTTACCATATTTAAAGTCAGTGTGTTTAATATCACCTTGTATTTCCTTCCGTATAAGGGATAATTAGAGCTACAGAAAGTGATTCTATGTATTTTATTTCTGTTATAGTTTTGCTGTCCTCTGAATTACCTCAATTATTTTTTTGTAAGAGACTATTAAGGGAAGAAAAAAAGAAAAACATTCAAATAGTCTTCAATTTAATTTCTCTTTATTGATCTTGAATTTTAGAAACTGAAGAGAGAAATTAGAACAGATGACAGAAACAGACAGCTAGATGGTTCAAAATAAATTAATGTTGTATATAAAAGATCCTTCTCTGTTTTTTACATAGAGTGGATGGCATTTTCTGTCAAAAAGACAGAGTTCCACAAATATTTTGAAATGCTGTTTGTACTTACCACATTCCCAAATATGTTTGACCTTGATGCAGTGGATATAGCTTCACTTTACATGTTCAAGAGTGGCATTTGTATGTCCAGAAAAGGCTCTAGGAAGCACATATTCTAGTCTTCTACAGTATTGCTGACAGACGGACAATGCCTTGGATATCTGATGTCTTCACATTTTTGCTATTCCTGTGAGCCCTGCAGGAATCTCTCCTTTAAAGCAAAGAAAATGGATTGAGAAGGCAAATACCTTGATGTTACCTATGCACTTAAACAGCAGGGGATCTCTATATAATGGGTATACCTGAAGGCTGAGTAAGTTCTGAGTCTATTACTAGAGAGCTGTCCAACTTTTTTTTCCAAGAAGCATCAGGTGAACACAATGGCTAAACTAGCAGACATGATTGGTTCTCTGCAATCATCTTTCAGAGCTGTGACTATGAAGGGCAGGCACCAATTCTCAATAACTCCTGACATAAATGTTCTGATATGCCCCAGAAGTATCTCTATAGTGAGAACTCTGGGGTTGCTGGCTCATTGCCATGTGATCTAATTTCACTATTCTGAGAAATTGCTTATACCTTGACACTTTGCAGTACCAAATAATTTTCCAGTTGTAAAACGTTCTATAGAACAAATAATTGCATGAGCCTCTTCAAGATACCACAGCTTGCAATCCAAACATTGCATTCTTTAACCCTTCAATTTACAAGTACAGCCTGCCTTGTTGGCAGTTACTTGCAGTATATAATAGATCTTTCTCAAACTGAAGACTCTCAATTGACTGAAGCCTCAGCAGTTGCGATTTCTAGATCTAATGAGGCTCTGCAGACTGTAACTTCACTTAGGTTTTCTGATGTGGGCTAGAGTCAAAGTCAAGAACTGTCAAGTTTTTTCAAGAAACTCAAAACCCTACTATGGGGTCGGCATCTAAAAACGTACCTCACAGATGGGTACATGTAACAGATATTGCATAAAGGGGCAGAGGCATATGAAACACAAAATGAATTGGGGAAATTTTAAAAGAAATCATAGCAAATATTAAGGAATCTGAAGTGGAAAATACCAGGAATGGGAGTATAGGTGCATCTACTTTACGTATAATACTGGGAAGGATAAAGGTACCTTGATAATTATATAAATGTTAGTAGGGATCAAATTCTGAATAAATTGATTACAAATACATAATCTCTCTCTCTCAATCTTTCTCTGCTCTTCAGCACCACTGTTATGTATGTCACTGTTATGAGACATTGATATATTCTTAATGTATCAATCTTCATCCAGCATGTTACATACAAGATAATGGAGAGTTTTTGAAAAAATTGGAGAGAAAATGACTTAAGAATTTTGAAAGAAGAAATAGCTAAAATATAAGAAAATAATGCACAGAACTGGAGAGCAGACTTTTGAAGTGATTTCATCTATTAACCCCCCCACCCCTATCCTTTATTAATAAATAAGGGAAACAACATATGGGAGTCACAGGGATGGGAAAGATAAGAAGTTAAGACTAGAAGCGGAATAAATAGGTGGGGGAATAGATATATAGTATGTGATATAAATATGGTCCAATAAAAGATATCACATCTCAAAGAGAACCTTGCCTGCCTATGTCTTTAAACCAATACAGATACAACCAACAACCCTTTAAAATTTCTGAGAGTTTAGTCAGTGTACAAAATTATTGGAATATTATGGTGAGAGTTTAAGGTGACTGTACAAAATTGCAGATTGGATTTAATAGACTCTCAAGCCATGTTGGTAGTCAATGCAATTAATACACTGCATTCATATATCAGTTTATCTTCAGTCTTCTGAATAAATATTACTAGTTAAGGGAAGAGACCAGGCAAATGCCTAAGCTTGGCTGAGACCTGCTAAAGACATCTTGCTTCTGTAAATAAACAGTACTGGATGAGATCATCCAGACTGTCCTATGATATTTGGGGCCATCTAATAAATGCCCTCCTATTTTTTCCAAAATAATCAAACAACTTTCTTACATCCATGCAGAAGTCAGGCTCTCTTGAAAACCCAGCTCAGATTATACGACTTTAACTCATATTCTGCAGATAATTTCTATCTCTTCCATGTTTGAACAACAAAGCACAAAAAACTAGAAAGGCCTAAAGATTATATATTTGAGGTCCATTTTCTTGATCTTTACAAAAATGTGTTACTTTTCTTACTGTGGAAATATTATTTAAAGTCAGACTACTAGCTGCCATCAGGAATTGCGGTCAAAATAGTATATAGTGCACAACCTCCATGTAAATATACAAAGTCTTTAGCCTGAAGGTGTAGGATGGTTAAAAGGCTTGTATAGTATTTTACAGAAAAATAAAACAATACATAACTGATGAACTATTAAAAATAATTAGTTCTTAACATTAAGCCTGTGCATAAATATTTGTGAATGTGATTCTTAAATTAGAAATGCTAATACATACTGTAAAGAGCAGAAGAGAAGATGACAAGGGTTACAACAATAAGATCATTTGTTTGCTTTAGTTAGTAATATCTACATGCTGACATGAGGAGTGTCATCCCCCCTCCCTTTTTTTTCTCTCCTTACTTTGAAAGAGACTGTACATCTCATGAAATAAGTGTGTTGTAAGGAATGGTTTAAAGTCAAGAAACATGGAAGTTTGGGTCATGAAAAGCATTTTAGGCATAGTGATAACTAATTTTTTTTTTAAATCTATCCAATCCTGCATATCATAGTAAAGTACTGGAGACACTATAACAGGCAGACATGTAAAAAAATATCAATCTATTATTGGCAAGTGTACATCTTA
The DNA here is from genome assembly GCA_030014935.1 of Caiman crocodilus. NCBI lineage: Eukaryota > Metazoa > Chordata > Crocodylia > Alligatoridae > Caiman > Caiman crocodilus. Next base: position 51,016,254 of record JAGPOW010000261.1, on the reverse strand, counting down.
GGGAGACATATATATTATCACCGGGGATCCTGTTTTTTTTCCTGTTTAAAAAGTGTAAATTCTCAGATTAAAAACCCCAAAATCTGTGATTAAAAGGAAACACTATATCAGATAGATAGATAGATAGATATAACACAGTTTTTATTGACATATTTACAATTTTAAAGCAGTTTGGAAACCTACCAGTGCTACAATCACTATAATTAAATTCTAAATACCTGTACATTTTGGTATTTGATTTTGGACTTCTTCCCATGGAAAAGCAGAGCTCCCTCTGCCCCCTTTGCTCACCAGGGTTCAGCTCCAGGCCCCTCACCTCCAAACCACAGCTCCCTGCAGGTGCCCCTTATTCCCCACTCACAGTTTCCTGGCCCTGCCAAGTGCCCCTCAATCCCCACTCACAGTGCGCCTCACTCTGCACCCACAGCGCCATTGCCCTACTGGTACTCCTAGCCTCCCACCCATGGCCCCAGCCCTGCCAGAGGGGAACCTCAGCTGCCAGGCCTACAGGCCAGGGATCCAGGTCCACAGCACCCTGCCCCCCACAGCAGCACCTGAGCCCTAACTGCCACCAGTGGGAGGTAGCTGCTCTGGACGTAGAGAGGAGCACAGCATGGAGCCCAGCTCTTCCTCCCCCATGGGAAGTAAAACCAGAGTGGGGCCCCTGGTGGGGAGAGGACAGGTGCTGGCTGCCCACTGGGGCCTCTGGTTCCCTGCTCTGCTGCCTTTTACAGAAAAATACACTGTAGGACCTGACATGGCAGGGCAGAGTGGGGTTGAGTGGGCAAGCTCCTTGCTGCTGCAAGTTCTGTGCTGCCCTGGAGAGGTGCTTCCTATCCACCGGGCAGCAGCAAGGGCCACAATTCTGTGCTGCCACCCCCACTGCTGCTGGGTGAGCAGAGGGCACTTCCAGGGTGGCATGTGGCTTGAAGTGCCAAGGAGCTTCCCTGCCCAGTCCTGCTATGCTCTGCCATGCCAGGTCCCACCTACTGGGCAGCAGAGGCCCTGGGAGGAGGGCAGCAGGGTGGGGAGCCTGAGCCCATAGTGAGCAGCCTGTATCCTCCTGCCCAATCACAGATTTGGTGGGCATGTCCCCCACAAGCCCCTTCCAGGAGTACACACAGCAGCAGGGAACCTAGCCCCTCCACCCCCCCAATCAAGTCACATATGGCCCTGTCCTACTCCCTGCCTGAGGCCGTGCATTCTGGTCCTGGACCCCAAGCCCCATGCACCACCTGGTTGGGCAACAGCCCCAGCCATGCTTAACTCCCTCCTTCCCTCCAGCCCTTATTTTGGGGGCTTCAATTCCCCTACCCACCTGACTTACCTACAGGAGTTGCTTTCCAGGCTGCCTGGCAGTCATGTTTATATATGTGCACCTGGCACACCCTACCTGTCTGTCCTCCTCCTGCTTCCCCCATCCTCTTGCAGGCTGGAACTCTGCCAGCCTGCAGAGAGCTATTTACAATAGTTAAAAATCTGCTTGCTTTTCCATTTAAATGAGAAATCTGCATTTTTCTCAGTTGAAAGTGGAAATCCACAGTTTTTTTCTGTTGGAAATGGAAAACCTGGATCCCTGATTATCTCATCTGAATTGGTAATAAATACTGCTATGTTTATGCTCTTGTTTGGAGAAGCAATATATATTTCTGTTCATTTTATGCTTTAAAAGCATATAACATTTTGAAAAATATGTAAACATTTTTTGTATTTAATTTGAATGTAGATCTAGACACTCTCCCCATTTACCTGAGTGGTACCAGAAAGGGTTAAAAATTTAATAGTGGTTCCAGAATCTAGCCTTTACTGACTATTTAAACCTGGGAGAATTATACCTCTCTGCTCATATCTTTGTGTGCGTGTACGTACCATGTATTATATGCTGTGCAGGAAATGTCAGCCATCTTCTAAATAGTTATAGCAAAAATATTTCATTAGGACTAGAGTATTATCTTTGATTTTTAATCTGCCAGCTTCAAGTAGGTGAAAATATCTAAGACTCTAAACCCCCAAACGCTTTACATTTATGCCATGAGTAACATGTTAATGGCTGGTTTGTAAATTACTAGTTTATATGGTGCCTTAAATTGAATGTGTGGCTCATTCCCTGAATGTCAGTTCTGGCCTTGGGACCACTCTGGGATCTCAGATTGAGATCCAGTGTGACACTCACCAATCAGCTAATTGGCTCTGGACCTGGACCTGGCTGTCAACTTGCTGGTGCTTCCCCTATAAGTAGAAAGGTCTGTAATCTCCCATGCAAGATTCAGATCTCTGTTAGCCTGATGCAAATCTATATTATTCAGGTCAGTGGAGTGCCAGAGTAAATGGGGATCGTAATCTCTGTCAGTAGTAGAAAACATAGTTTGTTTAGACAGGGGGTCAGCAACATACTGCCCATGGGCCAGATCCAGTCTGCAGAGCCACTGAATCCGTCTTACAGAGCTGGTGGGTCTTCAGCAGCATTCCAGAGATGAGGGGAGGCTATGAGGAGCTTTGCCTGTGCTGGGGCCAGGTGATGAGGAACTGTTCCAGGACTGAGTGGTGGGAAGTTATTCCTACATCACAGCCTGGGAGTGGGGGAAAACACTGGCACTCCGAAGCAGGCGTGATAGTAGAGTCAAAACACTCAGATGCCTAGACCTGAGCTGTGTTGTTCTGGCCTGCAGCTTCAAAATATAGCTGAATGCTGGTCTAGACTTTATAAGTGATAGGTATTAATAGAATTCTGACCTAGCTTAATTTCTCATAAAGAAAGAATAATAAGAAAATAAGATTGGACAGAATGGCTGTTTATATTTACACAGACACTAGATCCAATACGTTATTCAGGAGATGGCTTATACGCTGCTCAAGAGATACACCTACAGCCCTATATTTCAAGAATAGCATATTAAACAAAAAAAGTTGATTTAAAGAACTGTTCTGAGATTTTTTTTTCAAGTTTATGCTGTCCTGATGTCCTCTTTTAATTATGTTATCAGACCTGATGAAGAATGTCTTGTATTTGAATGCTAGTCTAACTTATTCCAGACATTCAGTTGATCCAGTAAAAAATACTAAGATTCTTGCTCTTCGCTACTCCTTGTCCTTTTTGAAACATTGCTTCTTCATACCTCCTCAGAGTTGGAAAGACAAAATGAAATTGTAGCAATGAAGATGTTTTAACCTTTTAAAAGCTTTTTAAAAATGGTATCCATACCTTTTTAAAAATGATATCCAAAAGCAAATCATCTAAGAAGCAGAGTGCTCTTTCTGCCTAAGGAACCTGGAAAATGAAGGCCAAGTATGTGAGCAAGTATCCTATGATTAAAAAAAAAAAAAAAAATGGTCAGTAGGAAGGCCTCTCCATCTACTGCTGCTCCATCTGGCCTCAAGTTATCCAGTTAATTTTGGAATTCATTTCAGTTGCTCTCAGATTCCAACAACACTCCACAGTAGGGGAGAAAATAGTGAAATACAAATGGAAATCCATTCAAATATTTTTTTTACTGAAGAAGGGAGAAGGTAAGCCTTCTTTCATCCTTTGAAAAATATAATTGTTCAGAGCAAGGAGGAGTCAGCCTAGAACAAATGACCTCTGTAAACAAATCAACATTTGATCTCTATTTAGAAGAATACAGAACCTGGATCTGTGCTCAAATGTTGAGATAATTATGTAGCATCCCTTACAAGACTTCTCAGAACAATTTTTTGTGTTGTGATCCTCCACAAAGATTATTTTATCAGGATTTAGTACCACATAAGAGCAAAAAATAAATAGAAACTAGAAGATTTCCTTGTACTTGTTATGTTTTTGCAATGGCCTTCAATATGTTACCATATAATGGTAATGCATTATGTTGTTTGGTATGGTCAAATTGCTTCCCTATAAATCTGTATTTGGTCATCTTTTGTAATGGTACTTTAATGATAAATAAAACAATGAGCATACTGGATAAAGAAGACAAAATACAAAATTCAATCTCATCAGGACTCCATTTATGCATACGATTGCTAGCCATCAGTCCCATTTGCTATGTCAGTCATCCCTGGAATTGGATATGAATTGACATGTACCAATAGATCAGAACTTTGGAGATAGCCAGGGAAAGACATTTCCATGGTCTTCAAAACACCAAAAGTATGTTCGAGTGTCTGGGGGGGGGGGGGGGTTGTTTTTTTTTTTTTGTTTTTTTTAAAAAACACTTTTCTTTCTGTACTCCTTCCACCTATTTTATAGCTTCCAATTAGTACAGTAAGGGCTTCCTGGAGCCTAGCAGTCAAATGGTTTTTACATTTATGGTTGAATTGTTTTTTTTCTTTTGGTGGTAGTTTAAATGACAGATTTTTATAAATGCTACGGTATCTACTTTTCTATTTCATTATATGTAGGGAAATTAAACTTTTTCTTTAGTTTTCCCATTGAATATAAGTGTACCACAATTTTTTTTGACAGAAACATCTTTAAAAGTTTTAAAAATTGGTTTAGTGTGTATAGTTTTTTTTAGAAGATAAACATAGAATTCTCAGTATAAATTTCTCTTTTTAAATCTTTTGGAAAGATTTATAAAGAGAAATTTATACGTGTATCTATATATGTGTCACGGCAGCGCCTGCAGGGAGGGCCGTGATCTCCCCGAGGTCCCTTGCACCATGTCCAAGCCAGCCCAAGGACACCCTCTAATTCTCGTCCGCCACGACTTTGATGATTAGTATATGCAGGGAGGCTGCCTTCTACCTCCTTGGGCATGGTGTATCGGGACCCCTGTCCCCATGATCTCCCGGACAGTCTGATGGGTGCTCCCTAGCCACGTATAGCCCCTAAGGCTAGGGTGCCTCCGACCAACCCCTAATACCACACCCCAAGACTCGCAGATGTGAAAAGATGTTGTCTAGTCCAAATACAATGCATGCCTGCTCTCTCAGGCCTCCTATGATCTAGCCCACTCTTGGGCCTTCTTAGTGCTACTCTCCCTTCCTGGGACTTTCAATGAGACCACCCCTCCCTTAGGGGTCTCGATGCCCGCTCTGAGCTTCCTAATAATACCAGTGCCCCTCCTGGGCCTTTTCTAAAATATAGTCCCTTCCCGGGACACTTGTCTGCTCTGGGACTTCCTGCTGAGCCCCAGTCTTCTAGGCCCTCTGCACAGCTATCCTCTCTTTAGCCAGGCGTTCTGTGCTGCTATCTCCTTTTTTTTTCTCCCCCCTCAGAATCCATTGCAACCACTTGCCCTTCTCTGGAGGCGCAGTGCTGCCAACCCTTTTCTTGGTGTCCACCACAGCACCCTGCCCCTGGCTGAGGTCTACCACCATACAAGCTTAAAACTGGGCTTCTCAGTATTGCCCGTCATCTGGGCCTCTCAAAATGCTGCCCCTCATCTGGGTTTCTCAGTATTGTCCCTCGTCTGGACGTCTCAAAATGGCGCTCCGCTTTCTTGGCTCACCGTGCCCCCACAGGGCTTCTCAATAATACTGCCCCTCATGGGCTCCTTAAAATGCTGCTCCCTTCTAGGGCTTCTCAAACGCTGACCCTTCTCAGGCTTCTCAATACTGCCTCTCTTGGGCCTGGGGTCTCTGCACCCCGTGTTGCTGCACCCTCTCTGGCGCTAGATCGTGCCCTCCCAGGCGCCAGGGCCCCACACTCTGTGGGTCCCTATGAGGCCTCCTCAAACCCCTGCAGCCTTGCCCAAACCACCGGTTATAACATTAACATAAACTCAAGCCTCTGGCTATAACTGAAAACACAAGGCATCTGCCTATACCTGAGCCTCATTGCTCCAGCCTCTGGAGCACTCGTGAGCTGCACTCACATTCTGTTTCCCAGAGCTCCTGCCCCTCTGGCTGCTGGCAGAGAACTGGCAGCCTAGCCTCAGCTCTAGGCTTTATAAGGGCCAAGCCCTGCCCCTTCAGTCAACTGACTCTCATTAGTTAACTCAGCAACCCTCAGCTGTGCTCATTATCACAGTGCTGGGGCTTTCCCCAGCAGCCTTCACACACAAGGAGTGGGGCAGCAAGGTGCGCCGCGACAATATGCATATGGGTGTTTGTATACATACATACACAAACACATGCATAGACATCCTTGACTGTAAACTGATATATATTATATATAATCCTAAAAGGGAGAGATGCACACCTTTGTGTGTGTGTGTGTGTGTGTGTGTGTATACACATAAACACACACACACATCTATACATGCACACACACATTGTGCGTGCATGTATAGATGTGTGTGTATGTTTGTGTACACACACACATGCATACACTCATATACATATACATACAAGTTGGTGCCTCTACAATTTTTTTCCGAATATACTCTGATTTTTGTGCAAAACTCTTATCTCTAATTAAAAATAATAACATAATCTGCTGTGGATCTAAACTGGCCTTGTTAAACTGGCACAGCTTTTGGAATTGCCAAGTAGAACTGAAGGTTATTTGTTAATTTAAAAAAAGAGAATGTTACATATTTATTTATTCCAAATAACCAGACCATTCTAATTGCTACTGCTGAAATCAACTTGAAAGGAACAATATTTGATATTTTGAGGATCCTCATGTGGTTAAAAAAATCTATTTTCTCCTATAGACTTGTCTCTGAACATCTGAAAAATCTCAGGGTAAGAGATTTAAAAAAAATGAAGTGCATGCTTAAGACTGTTACATACAGTTCTATCCATGCTCATACATTACAGAGGTGGTTTAATCACCCATAAGAAATTACTAGCTTCTCTGTTCGTGAAGCATGACATTTCAATTGCACAGCCAATAAAAGAATTACATGATGAGGGCTGAAATGATTTACTGTATGGAAAGCGCCACAAGACCAAGGTTACCATGGTGAACTACCTTTCTGTGCATGCAAGGTCAAGTGAGAGTGACCTGTCAGTGGACAACCTTCAGTTCTAACATAGTAATATATTGCTTCAACAATGGTTTGTTGGTTTCATTCTTAAATAATTCTAAATATTTTCCCATTTTATTAATTTTTTTATCTATGCTGGACTTTTAAAATGTGGATAATAATGAATACAAAAATTGCCATTTCATGCATTGGCAATAGCTTTTAATAGTGTTAAATGAGCATCTGTGTTTAGCAGAATCTTATAATTGTATATTGCAGTATTTCTATAGTATGCTCATAAGTTAAAAAAGCATTAGGGATTGTTTTCAGTTATTTAATGTACTGCGTAGGAGATTCCAGTTGTTGCTTTTCGTATTTTCTGGCTCTCCTTTATTGTAAATTGCCAAATTCCTCTTTCAGTTCCAGTGGGGGTGGAGGTGAAGAGGTAAGCAGCATTGCAAATGATCTATGTACAAATATTGTTAAAGAAAACATACAATTATAATTAAAACCTTCAAAAAGAGTCTGGAAAACTAGGGAGTTCATCTAATGCTTTTCTGAAAAATATTTTGTTGATGCATTAAATGAAGACTATACTAATAAATGTCTCTTGAATTACATATGCTGTAAGAAAATGAAACCCTTTGGGTTATGAATCTTGGATTTAAAGAGGCAGTCATCAAATATTTAAGATGAAAATGCAGTAACACATGCTAGCTGTCATGTGTAAGTTTGGTGAATGTTATGACAAGGTTTTTAAAACATTCATAGTCAGAGTATTTTTTTGAAAATATTCATTCATTCAAACAGACATTCATATCTGGCAACCTGCATTACAATCTAGATTTCTGGATGCATGAGAAATTGTAAAGCCACAAAAATATGGGTGAAATATATAGCAATCATGTTTAAATTATACATTATATGGCATACCTATCGGTATGTTGTCATATTATGCATTAAATTTAGTGCATAAATCAGGTTGTTATAATTCTGATGTCGCCAAAAGGCACAAAATATGACAAACAGGACTAGACATGTAGATATTATCATACTCAATAATTCAATGAGCATTTGTTTTATGTAAATTAACTTCTGTTAATAAAAATTACACTCATTTATTATACTACTTCCATATGATAATTAAAAAAATGCCCTTTTTCTAGAAAATCATTACAAAATGTGAATAATGCATTTGTTTAATATCTTTATAAACAAGATCTTATCATCAGATTAGTTCTGGAAATGAAAGTGTTATTGATTTCTGTAATAATTTTATAATATTGCTACATTGCAGTGCTGAAACTGCTAATCTCATTTTTGTGGAAAATTCTATGCATTTAAAGCAGTGCTTGAACTCTCACATACAGCATATAAACAATATTAATTTGATACAGGCTGTTAGTGTTGAATCTGCAGAAAATGTACCTTTCAAAACACAGGGAATAAAAAGTGGAGATACTTTTAAACAGTAGCTTTCATTATAATGAAAACAGCTCCCTATTAAAATTGTGTTGGAGTACAGTATATTCTTTTTCAGAGCATTAAAACTTACTAGGGGAGAATGAACCCCATATTAGATGAGAATAGACCTTATTTTAAACTTGCAAAACAAAAGTGATATGAGACAAGTTTAGAGTTTTATTTTTGGCATACCCTTATTGCACTGGTCTTACGAGTTGGCAACAGTATAACAGACAGAATATAGCATACATATCAGTATGTCTGTTCCTCTATTTTATAGAAAGATTGGAAGCTTATTGTTACTTTTATTGTTGAAACAACAGAAGTAAAATCTGTTTTTTTAATTAACTGCTTATTAGCATTGGGCTTTCTTGTATAATCAGCTGCCTCTTTATATGCCTCTCCATCTTATGTTGCAACAAGAAAAATGAATATGGAAAAAATTAAAAGGTAAGAGTGGGAGCTATCTGAGGTTGAGGAAATTAATGATTCCTGATTCCTTGCAAGGATTGGCTTACCACTGAGATACCACCGTTTCAAAATAAGATGGTGATGCCAAAGAAATTCAAAGAAATCTGAAAGCAATTTTGGAAAACTTGATAAGACCTAACACAGAAATGGGGAAAATCTTGATCAACCCTCTTATTTACCCCCTTCACCACTAGATCCCCCCAGACTTCTTGGTGTGGGGAAGGGGAAGGTCAAATTTATCTCCCTTTCTTTGGTTGCATTACTAAAAGAAGCCACTGAGTTGCTGCGAGGGAGACTTGGCTTGGCTACTTCTGAGAAATCTGCTGCAGACGGGAGACTAAGAGGTCTCTAGCTGAGCTGTGGGACACCTCCGAGTACCACTACTCAGCTGATTGTTCTTGGCCAGCTGCCAAAAGTTCCTGGACATCGGCCAGAGCTACCAGTCAGCTTAGTAAAGCGAAAGGAATCAAAGAAATCTTGCCGACGCATACAGAAAAGCAGCAGCAGAGGTCTGTAGAAAATCCTGCTCTGGCTGTCTCCATGGAATGTCAGAGGAACAACGTAAGTTATGAAGGAAGAACACATGTAGTCTCATAAGAAGATAGACTAGAAACTTGTACCACACCCTCTTCACTTTACCTTCACAATAGAGGAAAACCTTTTCTTTGGCAAAGTCTGAGGGAATCGATTGGTAGGTCCATTGATAAAGCCCCAGTGTGTTTCAGGTTGAACTAGGTCAGAGGGATTTTTTGAGTTTCCATTAGAGGAGAAAGAAGATGTAATGCTTCTAAATCTCCAGTGGAGCTGAATAGCCGGTCCTGGAGCACTTCATTTACTCTGGTTTACCTACAATGCTGGTGGCTTCCCTACTAACAATACTGAAAAGAACATTAATGAATGCTATTTAGATGATGGTTTAAATACTGAGTCTCCAGACTGAGCATTCTTGATTAAATGATTGTGGGAGAAGAGGGAAAGGGATCGGGGAGACACCAAAAATAAGGGAGGGAATCTCTGGATGGCTTTGAGGTTTCTCATGAACACCCTGGTGGCAGAAATTTTTCATAGAGATGAAATAACACTTGCCTGTTTAATTCAGATAATGTTCAGAATCCACATGCTTCTGGCTGGGTTCCTATATAAGGAGGAGGGAGCAGGATGATGTTATTACAACTGTAAAAGACGTAGGCCACAATGGAGTGCAGAATTCCTGTGGGTGAATATGTGACTAAAATATGTCGTTTTAAACTTTGACTTTGATATGTTTTGGTAAATAATGTTCTGTTCTGGGGGAAAAATAGAAGGTACTGATCTGATTACATCTTTCAGACAATTCAGGGGTTCCATTAAACTTTCAAACGTGTCACTGCCAACAGAGCTCCCACATTTGAAATAAGTTTCCAAATCAGAAAATCATTTGATAAAAAGACAGAGAACCTGTTATGAGGAAATAAACTGAAAGGCTCCTTATGAAGGCAATTGTCCCTGAAAAATGACAGTCTAAAACGAGGATGAGTTTATCTGATATTTAAACTTACAAAGTCTCTCTAAAATCTTAATGCACATACAGTAATTTCATGATTGAGCAAATGAACTTTTTGGGTGTCCCATCATGGCTGGTGAACAGGATAAAGTTTTGAATGATGCCCCTCTAATCAAAATACCCATAATCTTTACAGATTTGTTAGGAGGACAAGCTGCAGCACTTTTCAAGCTTATTTGTTGGTCCATCTTCAGGACCAAATGCTTGATTTAAATCAGAGGTGGCAAGGCCTCCACCTTTTCCCTAAGGTTAGTAATCCAAACCAGGCCTTAAGCAACAATGAAGCTTCAAAAGAGCTCTGCCCCTCAGTCCCTCCAAAGGGGGAAAACATAAAGAAAACCACTATTACACTCTGAGGGACCCAACTGTTCCCTTGCCGGATCTCCTCTGCCTACTTGCTGACACACCTGCCTTTCAGCATTTTGTGTCTGGGTTAGGCCCTGTATGTAACCGGGGTAGCCTGTGGACTCGACCGTGGCTGTTCTCTCCCATCACTCAGCCTTTTGCTTCTTTCTTCAGACCACCTGTAGTCCTCTGGTGAATGCTCGCAGGATTGGCACCCCACCGCTGGTGACCATGCTTTACAGACCTTCATGCTGTCCTTGCCTCCTGTCTCCCACCTGGTGCGCCTCTTTGGCTTTCCTGGTGCCCTCAACAGTCACACCTGGTCTGGCATGGGGAGTTGTACTGGCCTCTCTGGCCCCTCTGTTGAAGCCACTGGTGTCGGGGTCTTTCTGCGCCCCTTTGCTCCTATGACTGTGTTCCTGGTCATTGGGAGCTGCCTCCAGCCTTTGGCTCCTCTTGCTACAGCCTTATAGCTCGTGATAGAGAGTTCTTCCCTGCCAGGGGAAGCAGCCTTTGACTCTTCTCTCTCCCATGGGAGCTTTGGAGAAGCACCTCCTTCTGGTGCTGTTGCTGGCATCAACATCCCTCCCCCCTTGTCTTCACCGGTGGTCCTGTTTTAGTCCTGTCAGCTGGTGATTGCCAGTGACGTCACCGGCCAGCCTCAGCTGTATAAAGGTGTGGCTTATGATCCAAGCGGGTCTTCAGGTTCCGGTTTCACTATGGGTCCTGCTGGGGGTGTTTCCCTTTACCTTTGAGTTTTCCTTCTTTTTCGTCTGTGGGTTCCTGTTCCCGGGGTTCCCCCTTTGTATTTTGGGGTCCTCCCTCCTGCTTTTCCTTGTGACAATGTTACAGTACAAATTACCATCAGTATTGAAGATGATAAAGTCTAGCATTATAGCACAAAAACATAGGCCTTGTCCCTGCAAGCAGGAATATGCGTTTCCTACTTGTCCCCAGCGAACGCCTGCGCTCCAGGGAATCCCTATATGTGCGGTGTATGGTGTATGTCCATGTTCATCTGGATACGGCCATAGGTGATTCCAGAGTGCACCTTAAAATGACTGTTTTAGAGTTTGTGAATTATTCTTGTGGATAATATTATATCCACAATTTCCTTCAAAGAAAGTAAGTACAATAAAGGAAATGTTTAAATGAACCCTGGTATTAAGTAACCCTTCCTTTCAAGGCAGACTACTGAGAATGCTGAGAAAATTGTCACTTGGCAGCCATTCCTTTAAAGGTGTGATGGTATCTGATCCACGATCCCAATAACCATACCTTCCACCATGCTACATGTGCACAGCAGGAGGCCCAGTTGTGAGATTGAGGATCGGCTCCCAATCTTAGATTCATAGATGTTAGGGTCGGAAGGGACCTCAATAGATCATCGAGTCTGACCCCTGCATAGGCAGGAAAGAGTGCTGGGTCTAGATGACCCCAGCTAG
>JAGPOW010000261.1:50950026-51004056 GCA_030014935.1 Caiman crocodilus | reverse complement strand
GACTTAAAGGCATCCAGTTCTTCCAAGTGAGTCTGCACCATCTCAGGTCTCAGGGTCTATGTATGGTAGCCTGGCATCTTGCTGCTGCCTTTCTACAACCCCAGTGAGAGACTTGTCTTGCCCCTCTCTTAGGAACACTGAGGCAAAGAACTCAATGAGGAATTCAGCCTTGTCTCCCCTGTCTGTCACCAATTGCATCTGCCCATTTAGTAGGGGTCCTGTTCCTCCCTGGGCCTTCCTTTTACTCCCTGTATATCTAAAAAACAATTTTTTGTTATCCTTAACTTGGGATGCAATCCTCAGCTCCATGATAGCTTTGGCCCATCTAACTGCCTCCCTACAAGCACGAGGTATACTCCTCTTTGGTAATCTCTCCATTTCCACTTTTTATATGCTCTCTTTTTAACGCATAGGGTGCTCTGGATTTCTCTGGTCAGCCAGTGAAGCTTTCTGGCCCCTTTCCTCTTTTTTCCCCACATTGGGATCATCTCCCTCTGTGCCCAAAAGATCATTTCCTTAAGGCACAGCCACCCTTCCTGGGCTCCCGTCTCTTTAAAACTCCTACTCTGCGGTGCATCCTTGAGTAATCGCCTGAGTTCATTGAAATCAGCTTTCCTAAAGTCTAGCACTTTTACCCTACTAGTTACTTTACCCACTTGACGTCTTATGATGAATTCTATTATTTGGTGATCAAATCACTTCATATTGCCAATGCTTGAAGCCAAGGCCTCTATGCATTCCTAAATCTAGCAGCTCTGAAGCTGATAGACACTCCCAGGCATTAGAGCTCATCCAAGGCCTTCAAGCCTCCACTGTGCTTCCTAGGTTGGGAGCCCAGTCTGGTCAGATAATATGTGTTGGCCATATGCTTAATATTTCATGATGGAAAACAGCCATATTTATTTGTTGGCCATATTTCATGATGGGAAGCAGCCACAAAATTGTTGCATTTTTTTGTGTAATAATTCTGGCTGTTTGCAGATGTTAAAAAACAAAATGCACTTTACCAGAAGCAGCAGCATGTTGCTTTTACCTGGCTCTGCACCATCTGTATAGATTGGGCACCTCAGTAGGGCTTTCTGGCACTATTAGATAAAGCACAAATAAAGCCCCACTAAAATGCCTGATCTATACAAATGTCAGGTGACCCAGGTCCAGTTAATGCACTGCCTCTTCTGGGTATGTTCTGGACTCACTGCAGGAGTGAACTGAATTTAAAGCAATGTTTGTTCTTTTTTTTTAAATGTCTGCAAGTAACCTGTGTGTCTTATTCCCTGTTTTATCACTGCATTAAATGAATGTGTGGTTGGGCTACTACTGGTTAATCGCAACTTAAATGTAACATCTGGTAGGGTGTATTTAACATCACAATGCAAGCATTATTCCCAGGATCCTACAGCTACTGGAGGCTACAGTGATAAAGAATAAGTTATTGCCTAACTAACACTGAACCAGGGAATGAAGGGGAAAGCAGTACTTGGATCCTCCTTGGATGTCAGTTTGTGAGACCTGAGAGTGAAATATGACATCTGTGTTTGTCACAGTCACAATGGGAGACTGCAAGGCCTCTAAGTGAAATTCTGCATCTGGATTCCACTCTTGTTCAATGTACAGTGCATGTAAAGACCTTAGAAGAGACTGTGAAATGATACAGATTATAATATTAGTACATCAAAAATGGTCAGTGTTCTCTTTCCTTTTCTTTCAGACCATATTCTTCAATTCCTGTAAGCTAACTTGGTAAAACACTGGGTAACTATCTGAACTGGCATGTTTCAAAGGACATAAAATGGACATTTCTGGCCAGCAGAATTAAGAGCAGTATGTGGAGATGAAGCCTACTTAACCTAACAAGAAGGTATGCTCACTTTACACCAGAAATGATTGGCAGCATGCACTCAATGAGTTGTATTACAGGGGACTGGAGAAATGCTCTCTTTTTGGGACTAAATGCACCTCAAACTAGTCTTGATATTCTTTAAACCATGACTTGTTTCATAACTGTTTTTAGTGAGACACGACCCTCTGTGTCATGCAGCAGTGAGGTAGTTTAGATGTTCATTTGTTGCCAATTTCTGGAGAAAGTTTTTCTAAAGCTTTTTCAGTAAGAGAACCAAGCTTTTGGAACTTGTGCTCTTTGGCAGTCCACCATTCTTTAAATTCAGTTGTTTTCAGGGGACTACAAAAGATACATTCATTTGGTTCAGCTTTTAGGGGTTTCTTTTTATTTTGGAGCATGCCTCAGTATTTCTGGTGGCAGCTGTGATTGTTTTATCTGACACACTATCCTTTGTGGATTGTACATCCAATTAATATTTTGAGATTGTAAATTGTACCTGGCTACTGTGAATTTATGCATCATATGAATTACTAAGTAAATATGTTGGGATTTTGCTCAGTAAGACCCTTCTTGATAATGTAATTACATATACTCCTTAAGTGCATGTAAGCTGGTAGAGTGAGGAAACAGAAACAGAGCACAGCAATGGGCAGTAGCCTTTCTTCAGCAGGTGGGAATATAAACATGAAGCAAGCAATATAAATGAAAACATGAATAAATGAAAAATCTCCCAGACTGTGGACCAGTCCAGTCTAGGAGGTCTAGGTAAAGAACTGTGTCTTTTCACACTAGTCCTACTCTTGGATAGAAAAGAAGGGAAAGGAAAGTATAGTTGTCTAGTTCTTGTGTCTTGTACACCAGAAATGTTTCAGCTATCTCTTCTATTTTTTTCTTTACGGCTAGGGATAGACATTCAAAAAGCATGAGCCTAAATTGATTAAATCTATGCAGGTCAGTCTATCTGGCTAGGCTATACTGGTTTGCAACTGGACAGACATTTTCTCTGGACTGAGGAAATTCAGTCACATGCCTTCAGTGGCTCAGGCTAGAAGCCAGGGAGTGCTAGAGCAGTCCTCCCTTCCCTTACACAGTGGTGAGGTAAGGTGGGGCAGGATTTCTGGTTAGGGAGGTCTGCCTGCATCATCCCAGGCTTTTTCCCACTGGCTGCTCAAGGAGCAAGAGTGTTGCTAGCCCCCACCCCCTTGCTAGCACTCTGAAGCAAGGGGGTGGGGAGGAGAGGTGCAGTACATGAACTTGTTGATGATATAGAGCTTTTCAATCTCCCTGCTTCTTTATCCTGTCTGCAGCAAACTGACAGGCAGACAAGCCATCGGGGGCTGATAACACCCCATCAGCAAAACAATAGCCTCTCTCCATTAGTTCAAACTCTTCTTAAACAGCTTACCAGCTGACCTGTTGATTAGCTCCAAAAAGCTGTAAGGGGTCACTGTTCTATCTGCTTATCCCAGTGAAACTGAAAAAGCACACAGACACTTCCCGGCTTTAACTAGCATACCACATGCCTAGGGTCCATGTGGCATGATGGGAAGGGAGAAGGGGGAATTCCTGCTTAAGAAGTGAGCAGCAAGTTGGGGATAGGGCAGGGAGAAGCCAGAAAGACCCTGCTGTGCCTGCAGTCTCTGCCTGAGCTCTAGCGAGGGAGCAAAGGAGAGAGGCCAGTTCTTCTGTGGAGCAGAAGACAGCATTCTGCAAGCTAGGGAAGTCTGGTTTATCTTAAATCAGCAAGGGGTTTGGGACAGGCATTGCATAAACCCAAATAAATTGAGTCTGATACTACATTCAAACAGGTTTATCTCAAACTGGTTTCAGATGTTTTAAACTGGTTTATGTGTGCTGAATATCTGTTCTGTTACAGGTTTAAACCAGTTTCTGATCACTTAAACTGGTTTATGTATAATGTCTGTCCCTAGCTAAAAGCATGGCATATATCCCTTCTCTTGGAGAGCTGAGAATGGAGGAACTAATTTAAATGATCAGCACTTATTATGAAGGAATGGTACTGAAAGTTGATACCAAATGAGAAGCGAGTCTGTGAGACCTTTGCATATTATATAGACTACAGCCATGTATGTAAGTGTGTTATGCACAGAAATCTAGGTTTTCCACTTCCCGCAGAAAAATGGAGTAATTTTTCCTTTAACTGGAGGCAAACACAGATTTCTCATTTTACCGGAGAAACATGTGGATTTTGCCATTTCGCAATGAGAGGTCTCTGCAGGCTGGCAGAGTTCCAGCCTCCAGGGAGCTGGGTGGAAGGCGGTGAGATGGGGCACCATGTGCATTGAATGCACATGGCCCAAGGCAGCCTGCAGAGCAGCTGCAGCAGGTAAGTTGGGGAGAAGAGGGGAATTGAGGACCCTGTAGGGAGAGAGCTGGGCAGGGCTGGGGCTTGGGGCTGCTTCCCACCTGGGCGGTGATTGTGGCTTGGGGCCCATGGCTCAGGGCCCCAGTGCATGGCTGCAGGGCCCCAGCAGGGAGCAGGATGGGGCCATGGATGGCTTGTCTGGGGTGGGGGAAGGGCCAGCTTTCTGCTGCCATGCACACTCCTGGGAGGTAAGGGGGACCTATGACTCCCAGATCTGCGTGTGGGGCAGGCAGCGGGCATGGGCTCTCACCCTGCTTCCCTCTCCCCGGGGCCTGCGTAGTCCAGCTGGCATGACCTGGTGCAGTAGGGAAGAGTGAAGCTATGCAGAGAAACTGCTCACTGCTATGAGCTTCCCACTGTCCTGGTGATGCACCCCCTGTGCATGTTGCTGCTTTGAGGGGTGCAACTGCACACCGCTTGCCTCACTGCTGCTCTGTGCACAGGAGGCACATTGCCAGGGCAGCAAAGAGCTTGCAGTGGTGAGCAGCTTCTCCATGCATCTTTGGTGCTCCCTGCCATACTGGGGCATGCCTGCCAGGCTGTGGAGGTCCCAGCGTAGGGAAGCAGGGGAGCAGGACACAGTGGAGCTGCACAGAGAAGCTGCTTGCTGCTATGAGCTTTGCACCATCCCAGTGACACACCTCCTGTGTGTGGGGCTGCATTGAGAGCAGTGATGCAGGATTGTGCCCATCAAAGCAGTGGCACACACAGGAGGCACATTGCCAGGTCAATGGGGAGCTTGCAGAGGTGAGCAGTTTCTCCATGTGGCTTTGCTCTTCCCTGATGCACTGGGTCATGCCCTCTGGGCTGCGATGGCCCTAGGGGAGGGAAGCAGGGCAGGAGCCTGCAACTGCAGCTTATGCCTGCCCCATACACAGATTGGGGGGCGCAGGTCCCCCCTGCCCCCCAGGATTGTGTGCAGTGGTGGGGAGCCAGCACCTTCCTCTCCCCTCTACCCCCCACAGCAGGCAGCAGGATGGAGCAGGGGCAGGGGACTGTGGACCCAGATCTGTAGCCTTGGCACCTGGGGGCTTTCTCCTACAGGGTTGGGGAAACAGGCCGTGGGTGTGTGGCAAGAGGCACCAGGAAGGCTTTTTTTTTTTTTTTGGCGCGGGGGGGAGTGATAGGCATGAGACTGTCCGGGGGGGTGGGTGTAGAAAGCCTTTAATTTTAATCACAGATTTTATTTTATTTTTATAAGAGAATTTGCAATTTTATCTTTAGTTATGAATAGGACATGATAGTACTAGAGTGACCCTATTAACTGTTTCATGGCTTGTTGGTGCCAAAAACCAATAGAAGAGTGGCAGTGAGGGGCTTCTACCTCAGAAGCGTTAACCATGGTGGATATTTTAAATGTCTATGTTACTTCACATTTATTTATGATTTTCTCTGGTATATCCAAGAATGGAATAAATACTTAAATGAAGTGTATGGTGGCATGTTTGGGAAGACACACTGTAGAAAACAAGGGTGTGTTCTCTCAATAATTTTCATTATGCTTTTATTAACTCTAACTTCAGCAAACAACACAGCAAAACCTTTTTTATATGAAGTGTTCAAGTGTTTCCCTTCCCCCACTCCTTCACCAGTTTGTGTTGCTCTCTATCTCTACTTGTGTTCTTTGATTGAGGACTTTTAGAGTATTGTCTACATGGAATAGGGTAGTGCCAGGGACCTCTGAGCTAGCTTTGAACATGTCAGCATGGTGCTAGAAGCGGATTAACTGTGTAAGTATAGCATTTCACCCACACTAATTAGCTATGCTGAGAAACAGCAAACAACACACCGTAGTGAAAGTTTATGCTGATGTGGAAATGATCAATAACAACACAGATGGAATAAAACGTTTGACATACCCAGTTGCATAAGTATTTGAGGCATCATTTACATGTACTGGTATTCATAGTAGGCTGGTAATAAATTCTTTAAAACTGCCAAAGAATTAGTGTGAACTTTCTGTAATTGTGAATGTCATTGCTTTTGTTCATTTGAGCCAAACCTGTAACACTATTTCATATTTTTAAGGGAATGATCCAGATGGAAGTTCTAATTGTGAATACATGCGCTTAAAAGCCTGCAGGTGCACATCCATAACTTGATAGCTTTGCATTGTGGACAGTCACAAAGACTATTGTATAATAGCTTTGAAGCCAGCTAACTCATGTCCCTGAAGTCCAACTGTATAATCTCTGTGACACTGAGTTTGCTGCTAAACCTGTGTCTAAAAGTTGCAAGCAGCTAAGTTTTTTGAAATAATTGTATTTAACGGTACAAAAGAGGTATCTACACTAAACTTTAAACTCTCCAAAATATAATTTAAAAATAACATTTGGCAGCCCCTACAGGTAATAAATGAGACAAAAACAGCACCAAAAACTCTTGAGGAAGAGAGTGATATCTTTTTTTAGACCCACTAGAAAGCTGCAATATTTTTTTTTATTTGCAAGGTTTCAGGCTCAAACACCCTTCTTCAGGTAAAGAAGTCAGCATTTATAAAGTTTCTTCCAGGTAGAAATAAAACTTCGTATTGTACAGGAGAGCAGAATGAAGTTATGGGTCTCTTGGTTGGAAAAGTTGTTCTGCAAGTGTGCAAATTAGCCTCAAACAAAGGCAGAAACATGCTCTTCACTTTAAACATCTCCGATGGTAGGCAGGATACTGTATTTGGCTTCTTTTTTGTAAAGTTGTTTCATATTTCACAGGAGAACTGAGACGGTATGTTTCTCTTGGGAAGGAAAAGTCATTTGTGAAAAAGTTACGCTATGAATATGCAAATTAGGCTTGAACCAAGTATGTAGCAGGGCAGGCTGAATTTTTCTTTTTTTTGGTCAATTGAGAAGTTTTCATTACCTGTTTTGGAAATGAAAACTTCAGTTGACCAGGAAAAAGCACAATTCAGCCTGCTGCCTGATGGCTTCTTAGGGCCAGGTTATGTTGCTCTTAAGAGTTTGCTTCCTTCTTCCCTCATGGTTTTCACGTGTCATCATCTGATCTGTTTCATCCCCACATTTAAGGGTTAAATGCTATTCTTACTTACATTCTGATGGTGTCTACACAAGACGCTGACTGTGCAGTAGCTCGTTACTACTCTGCAGTAACATTGCGTGGCAGGAAGCATGATGTGACACTACTCTTCAGTAGTAGTGAGCTACTGCAGAGTCAGTGTAACCATTAAGCTGTTCAGGGACACTACTACACAGTAACTCCAATTACTGTGCAGTCATTTAGTACTTGTGTATGCAAATACTAAATGACTGCACAATAACAACTGCACAGTCAGTGTCTCATGTAGACGTGGTCTCAGTGTAGCTTTAGTCTGCTTCACCTTCTCTGTATTATTACTGTACTTTATTCTCTCTCACCTTAAATGCTAGTCCTTTTCCTACTCCTGCACAGGCATACCACAATTTGTTCTCTCTCATTAATTTTTATCTCTCATCTGCTCTCCCTTTTTCTTCCTGTTGTTTTCAGACCCCTTCCCACTAATATTTCCTTCCCCCTTCCTTTCTATCAATGCCCCTTTTCTTTCCATCTAAGTGCTTTTTGCCTTTCAGCTAACTCATTCCACCTTTCATGCTTTCTCCTTCTTCCCAACCCTTCCTCACCTTCAATGCTTAACTGTTTACCACTCCTACTTTGTACCTACTATGAACCCAGGGAGAAAAAGTATCATTGACAAGTTGACTGCACACTGACCAGGGTATCATGGAGAATTAAAAGCTTCATTTTTTCTGTCTTATTTTGACATTTGCTTTTTCTGTTGTGGAATTTTAAGTTAATATGGATAAAATTACATAAACAGTCCACAGCTACTAGTTGTTTCAACCCTTTTCATCTGTTTCTTAGTATCTCATCTCTAGGCAGACCTAAGGAGCCTTTTTACATCTTTGTATTTATTTATTTCTCTTTCCTGGTAGGTGGTTACGATACCCAGTCATGGATCAGGATGAAGAACTTCTTGTACTGGGTGCTGTACAAATAGCAAATGAAAGAAATCTTAAAAACTGTTTTCTAGTTCAGGCTTCCCATTCCATGAATTAATCCAGTGTGGTTTTCTATGATTTCCCCCTCTAATTATTTGCCAGTTCTGTGCCAGGAAAGCTACCTGACAAGTATCACTCAATGTTTTCATTTACTCCCTGAAATTCTCATACACTTTCTATACAAGAGACAAATAAGATTCGCTTTTCTTTTTTAAATTCTACCTTTAACTTTTTTCTGTCTAAAATATATAAATTATGAGCAACATCTTCAAACTAAAAATTTATAGCAGAGCTGTCTTTTGAATTTAGGGGATCCAGGTTTCTCTTATGGAATACTTTTCTTTGGCTAAAATATTCTTCATGGGACACTTAAGCAAGTCAGCATCTCAGCTGACTTGCAATTTGTATAACTTTATCTATGTTCTTCATCATGTCATGCTTCATGTCCTGTAAAGGCTAACATGATCACCCCTTTCCTACTGGTCTAGTTTTCCTGTCTTTGAGAGTTTTGAAGATATAGTTGTCATTTCAGTTTACCTTTGAAATAATACTTTGTCTTCCAGAAAATGTTATAAAATTAATCACAGTTAGCTGGTTAAGACATTACATGTACTTTTGCAGTTGGATGAAAAGTGCATTGCATAGTCCAGCTTTCTGTCACTTGTTTTAATACAGAAGATAGTCAATGAAAAATCAGAAAAAGTTATTGTTTGATACACAGATATGCTTGACTGCAGAGTTTTTAGAGGTACTTAAGACATTGAGAAATGGGCTAAGCTATCCATGGGAACAAAATCACTTCCTCGCATTGTTCATCTGCCTAGCTCTGTAATTTGTTTAGATCTAGCTGGATTCTGTCCCTCCCCTCCAGCATGCCAACCTTGCCCTACAACTTGGTGTCAGCGAATTTGGACAGTGTGCATTCCACACTCACATCCAGATCACTGATAAAGATGTTGAACAGTACAGACACTAGGACCAAGCCCTGGGGGACTCCATTGCCCACATCCCTCCAGGCTGAAAATGACCCATCCACTACCATTCTCTGGGTGCAACCATCTAGCCAGTTTGCCACCCATCTGATCAGATCTTATCTACATGAACAATATAGACAATGAGCCATAAATCAGTCCCATGTTGTATTCTTCCATCACAATCCAGGAGGCAAGGCTACAAGTAGATTGACAAATAACTGGTATTCCTACAGTAAAAGTCCAAAATAAAAATAGATGCACATCTATGCAAGAATACTTTCATTGATATACTTACAGCATATTTACTGACTATATACTGACCAGATTGTGGCTGCTGTATAACTATCCTGGAAAGGCTGACCACAAACAAAATCCTCCCTTCCAGTCACTCTTAGTGCACAGCTGTATAAGTAGCCAGGTCTAACATTGGGGGTACATCTGATTCTAATTACCTGATCTGGTGTGCTGCCAGCTAAAGCAGTGTGCTGAGAACTAGGGAGAAGTTGACTTAATTTATGAGGAGGTGGCTTTACTTAATTGCATACAGAGTTAGGTTCATGATTTGGTTGAAGGGGTACGAGGAGGAAGGTAATATATGGGAATCAATGCTCTGTTCAGCTTTTTTGGGAGAGGACAGTTTTAAAGTGTGGCCAAGCCTTCTTTGGACTCTAGTAGTAAAAGCTACACAAAGGATATGCTGAATTAACAGATATCTGATGTACCCTAGTCTTTATCTTCCCAAACAATAACTTAAACTTTAATAACTGCACTGGGATTTTTAGTGTTCCTTGAAAGAGCAGAGGTGCCAGTGTCCTAGTCTACAAGTTGGATTTATACTACTTGTAGTCTTGCCTCCTGGATTGAGATGGAAGAGTACACTGTGGGACTGATTTATGGCTCATTGTCTATATTGTGTATGTAGATAAGATAGTATAGGAATTAGATGATTAGTTAATATTTTGTTTTCTAATGAAAGCATAGGAAACTGTATATTTATGCAAGAAAAAATGTTATTGTAATTTTTTAACAGTAGCAGAATGAATGCTCAGTTCTCTCTATTTCCCAGGATTCAGTTCCCAATAAAAGGTTTGTATAAATTAAAAACTGTTAATAGCAAAACATTGTAATTGATTAGCCTCTGAATGTTTACAGCTCACTTTAATTGCTTAAAAACGCCATTTGTCAGCTTCATGTTCTATTGACAATGTTATCGATTTATCCGATTTGGGCTTTGTCTTGTCTCTTGTACATAAAACTCACATATGCAGTTCAAATGGGAAATGACTCTATTGATTTCCTTAACTTGAGCCCAAATGCTAAAGATTTTTGGATAAGCTTTCTCATTACTTAAGCCAAAATCAATAAGAGAGAGCATCTTTTAATGAAAGAGCAGTTTGAGCAACGTACTTCAGAAATGGGGTCCTGTTCATCCTTTGCTTTACAAATCGATCTCCTAGGTTCCTTAAGTGAGGTCCAATTGGTTGACATTGTGGTTTGTCTTTGTGTGTAAACTTGCAGCTTCAGAAAAGAGAAGATGAGCTACAGAGACAGCAGAAGGAAACATTTTCTCTGAAACAGAAAAAAGACAGTCTTCTGGCTGAGGTACCAAACAACATATGGTATTGAAACAAAGCCTAATTTGTAACTGGATGCCATTTTTCTTGCTTACAAAATTCTTACTTTTTTGTGGCCACATGTCATTATGTTACTACAGGAAAACTACTGTGCGTTTTGCAGTCCTCCAGTCTGGCATTCAGTCTAGCATTATTTCTTTGTGTGTAGTACTACAATTTTTAAAAATACTGATACCAGTAGTTCATCTGGAAATTGGTGATAATATACGGTATGGCTTCTTGATTTTTTTTTTGTCATATATACAATATAAGTGAAGGGCTGACATCATTGTTTTGTTAACCTGTTAATTTAATTTTTCTTTCTTTTCAGCTCCAAGCTTGGGAACATCTGATTTACCAGCTTCAGATTGAGCAGTGTCAAATGAAATCTGTGCTAGAAAAATGGAGAGTTAAACTTGGACAGCTGCAGAATGTACTGGGCACATCCAGCAAGTTATATGGGCAGGCCAAACGTCAGGTACTGTACTAAGATATCATTAACTGCCCTGAACTACATAAATTAAGCTGATTACACCTTTGCTTAATTAACTGAGAATGACCTATTGACGTATAGGCAGAGTAAGATAGAGACTACATGCTCCACTGTACTAAATTTATAGTTTTTCAATTAGTTCTACTATCAACTGTGACTATTTTAAAAAAAGAGTTTGCTTTTATGTTTTGTAGCATGCTTTTTAATTTAGCAGGATATTTGAAACTGCACTATTCATATTTTCTTTTGAATTACTTGAAAATCGATTCAGAGAAGATTGTTTATGTCATAGCTAAGCCTACTAATTTTTGCCTCATTGCTGATAAACCTGTATCCAGTATTTGTCTTGCAAGACCTTTTAAATTGTTGTTATAATAGTTGATTAGTCATTTTCAATAATGTGGTAAAAGTAATTTTGAAAATGATTATTTAACCAAATGTGTTTGCAAAGAGGATAATATTTTTGTCAAACACATACCAAATCCCTGAAAAAAAACTGATAAATTCATTTTGGATGTAGGTTGAATTAGATATTGTATTCTAAAAAGAATATATTAACTGTGATTCTAATTATTTTGGATTGGAAACAAGTCTAGTTAATAGGGAACTTTCTTTTATTTAAAGTGTATTTTAGTATTGTATTTAGAGTTTTTTTTATTTAAAAAGGTATATGCTAACATTCTAAATTTCTGTACTTCGGGATCTCATTACGTAGGACTTCATAAACTGACTTCTGCAAAAAAGTGCTTAAAAAGTCATCTAAGAAATTTCTAGTTAAGGACTCTTCTATCTGTATTATCAGAACAATTTTACAATAAAATTTGGAAGAATGTAATTAATTTAAAATTGATAGTTTCTTAAAAGTAGGGATACTACATTCTGAAAAAGTAACTTTAGCAGTGTTTCTTAGTGAGGTATATCTTTTTTAAAGTATAGATTAATTTATTTCAAATGCATTCTTGATGAGGCAAATGTATTGGAAATGGGTTTAAATGAAATATCAATTACAGATTTATGTGTAATTGTACATCAACTATGCCTTTAAATTGCATTATTCAAGAATCTAAGATCTAAGAATATCTGAATCCTGTAAATTTTTGTGTATTGAAAATCCATATACTGTAGTAGTAGATAAAATCGGTAGTAGATACAATTGGTACCCCAGTTGTTTTTTTGTTTGTTTGTTTGTTTTTAAAGTATTAACCATTTGTTATCTCACTTTGGCATAAAAGGGAATGCAGTTAGTGAAGAAGAGACTAGTAGAGCACTATAGAG
The DNA here is from genome assembly GCA_030014935.1 of Caiman crocodilus. Taxonomy (NCBI): domain Eukaryota; kingdom Metazoa; phylum Chordata; order Crocodylia; family Alligatoridae; genus Caiman; species Caiman crocodilus. Next base: position 50,991,489 of record JAGPOW010000261.1, on the reverse strand, counting down.
ATAGTTCACAAAGATTGTTTATTGGTGTACCAAGGAAAATGAAATCACACACATTCTAAACACAAACATCCCAGAATATTCAACATTGACCCCCTAATTAAGGCTTCTTTTAGTAGAGTTTCAGGCAGAGATTCCCTTGTAATCAGGTTCGTACTGTACAGATTTCACTTGACCTAAATGCACTTCTGAGTTATTTATTTGTATGATAAACAGTATAGTAAAATCTGGACTTTTCAAACCTGTGCATTCTTAACTGTGGTACATTAAACCCTTATCACACTCTAGAGACTAGACTGCAGTCTTTCTGTGGGTCATTATTTTGAGCCATACTAGACAGTCCATTTTATTGCAAAATTTGGTGCATGACAGTAATCTGTTGTGCCTGTATTTTTTTCTCCTTCCCTGTTCCCTTAGGTTTAGGCATTAGGGGTATTAAAACTATTTCAACCTAAGTTTCTTTGATTTGATCTTTCCTTATCTTGATACATATCAAAGATGCCCAGTTATTTCATGCCTTAGCATGTTACTTCTAATTTATAGTGAAATCTGCCCTTTGTAATTCAGTGATCACCTTATCAGAATATCCCTTATGGCTTTCCCAGTCTAGATTGAAGATGATTACATTGTCTACATATCCAGTGCTGTGCTCCATAATCCTTTGAGAGGTCATTGGTCCTACATAGAACACAAAAGGCATGGTAAATTGATATTGGCCCCTAACAATCTCACCACAGTTTGACTGTTTGTGAACTTCTTCACTTATGCTCCTAATGCATTTGTCATTGAGCTGTTGTCCAACTGCTAATCTGCACCTGTCATTGGCCAAGCCAACTATCTGCTTCAGCCACCCTATTGACTTGCTCATTAACCCAAAACTTGTTATTTTCTTGTATGATCATCTCCTGAATTGCTTTAGTGCCCTGTTTACAGATTGATTTATTGCATTATTGATGCTCAGCTTATCAGTTCCAAACCTCTCATTTGGCTCTCAGCATTCTGCCTTCCCTTTGACCCTGTCCAGCCATTGTACAACATTTCTTTTGTCTGTCCTCACTGAGCATACTGGATGCAGAGAGAAGTTATCTGAGGTAGCTCCAAATTGTCAGAAGCAAGCATGAACAGATGGTCTAAATGACCAGAAACAGTTTAATTTGGCCTTAACTGTTTAGTGTGGAAGTATCCATTGTCACTTAGTTTCTCTTTCCCACCTCTCATTCCTTCATATTCACTTTGCTGTGATTTCTGTGCTATTACCTACTTCTCTCACTAGCCCTACTTCCTTCTTTTCCCATTGTGTTACTATTCCTCTCTCTTTTTCTTTTTACCTATATATATGTATCCCATTTCCTTCTCTCTCTTTCTTCCCACATTTGACCAAGGCCTTTTACCATCTCTATTTTTCTCATCGATGTATCTCCCTTTTCTCAAAGCAGCTCACAGGCCATACTGTCCTGAGGCTCCCTCTCCCAGTTCCCTTGGGTAGCTCACGTATCCGCTTCCATCCACAACCTGTGCATACACCACTCTTCTCCCCTTTCCTGCCTTGGTCTAGCCTTAGATATCATAGACATTCGGACTGGAAGGGACCCCGGAGGATCATCAAGTCCAGGCCCCTGCCTGGCAGCAGGAAGTCAGAGGGATCATAGGATCCCAGCAAGATAAATATCCAAATGTGTCTTGAAGGCACTTAAAGTGGTGCTTGAACCACCTTCAGCAGCCGTCTATTCTAAACCTTGGGGGCTCAGACAGTAAAGAATTCCTTCCTTATGTCCAGCCTGAAATGGTCGCAGAGAAGTTTGTGACCATTCGATCTTGTCATCCCTTGGGGCTCTCTGGTGAACAGACGTTCCCCCAGATCCTGGTGAACCTAATAAATCCTGGTGATCCTAATAAATTTACAGGTGGACACCAGATCGCCCCTGTGCTTTTCCAGGCTGAAAAGTCCCATGGCTCTCAGCCTCTCATCATAAGGTCTGTTATCCTGACCCCTCTGATCATGTGCATAGTTCTCCTCTGCACTCTCTCAAGTGTCTCCACATCCTTTTTGAATTGTGTAGCCGAAAACTGGATGCAGTACTCCAGCTGCGGCCTCACCAAGGCTGAGTACAATGAGAGAATGATGACCTGGGATTTGCTTGAGAAGCATCTATGGATGCAAGTGAGTGTTTTGCTCACTTTACTAGCCGCAGCATCACATTGAAGGCTCATGTTCATCTTCTAGTCAATCATAATCCCCAAGTCCCTTTCATCCAGTGTAGCACTGCTGAGCCTATGAGCATGCTTCAGGTTTTGCCTCCCAAGGTGGAGAACCTTGCATTTTTTGGCGTTAAACAGCATCAGGTTCTTGTCCGCCCATTTCCTGAGCCTGTCAGAATTTGCCTGGATCACCCTCCTCAGATATGGATGCTTTACCCCAGAGTTTGGTGTCATCGATGAACTTGGCCAGCCCGCTTCTGACACCAGTGTCTACATAATTGATGAAGATGTTAAGAAGTTAAGGCACTAGAACAGAGCCCTGAGAGACCCAATGATCACAGGGCACCACAAAGATTTCGTCAACAACCACCCTCTGGGTCCTGCTGCAGAGTCAATTCCCCAGCCAGCGGATCATGGTGAGGCTGAGGCTGCAGTTAACCAGTTTTGCCAAGAGGTGATCATGGGGTACCAGACTGAAGGCTTCTTAAAAGTCAAGATATATGACATTAATCTCTTCCCCTAGTCCAGATAATAGGTCACCTGGTCTATAAAAGGAAATGAGATTGGTCAAGCAAGACCTACCCACAACAAACTCATGCTGGTTATCCCTCAGGATATTGCTATCAGCTAGCCTGTATAATAGTTTGATAAACTTTTCCAAGACCTTCCCCAGGATAGAGGTCAGGCTGATGGGTCTGTAGTTTCCCAGATCCACTTTCCTCCCTTTCTTGAAGATAGGTACCACATTGGCCTTTTCCCAATCATCAGGCACTTCACCAGAGCACCAGGAGTTCTCAGAGATCCATGCCAGGGGGTGAGCTATGACATCTGCCAGCAATTTGAGTACCCTTGTGTGTAAATCATCAGGGCTGGCTGACTTGAAGGTATCCAGCCTTTCAAGGTGTTCCTTCACAAGGTCAGCTTTGATGGATGGTAAGGAATCTCCCTCACCCGGGCCTCTCTGTCCCACAGTGGGCAGGGTTGTCTTATGGGAATGGTGAAAGACCGATGCAAAGTACCCATTTAGCAAGTTTGCTTTTTTCTGAGCATTGGTTGTCAGTTGTCCCATCTGGTTTAGCAGGGGACTAATGTTGCCTTTGCTTTTCCTCCAGATCTCCACATATCTGAAAAAGGACTTTTTATTGTCCTTGATATTTTTAGCTATTGGAGTTCCATCACAACCTTGGCTTGCCTGGTTAGCTCTCTGTAGGTCCGGACCAGAGCACAGTATTCCTCCTTGGTGGTGGTTTCAGTCCTCCATCCTTTGTAGGTCTTCCTTTTAAGATGCAGGAGGTCTGTTAGTTCCCTGGAGAGCCAAGGTGGGTGCTGTGCCCTTTTGCTGCCTTTCCTCCAAGACTGGATAGACTTTGCTTGTGTATCCAGGATTGTTCCCTTGAAGAGCCACCACTCATCCTGAACTCCCCTCCCCTTTGGGTTGTGGTCCTTTAGATCCTCATTGACAAGCCTCCTGAGCTTGTCAAAGTCAGCTTTCCTGAATTTGAGGACTCCTGTATTGCTGATTGACTTACCAGCTTTACAGCAGATGGTGAAGGTGATCAGCTTGTGGTCACTGTCACCCAGCTTCCCTTCAGTCATTAGGTTACTGATTAGGTCATCCCCTTGTCTGGATTTAAATCCCCCTAACCCTGCCTACTTCCATCACCTGACCAGGCCTGCTGCATCATGTGGCCAGCTGTAGCCGCTTGCTCATTACTACCTTTATTAGTGTCAGGTTCATCCCACCTGCACTGTTGCCTTACATTGTCTACCTTCTGCGGCCTTACTAGTAAGAGGGAAATGAGTTCCCTGTTACAGCATGCAATAATTATGTATTTTTCAGATGCTTCTACAACTTTAAATTGCAGTATTATTTGTGTGCTTTTTGGATTGCTAATGCATTTTACTAGCATATGGCCAAGGTGGGCATTTATATTAAGATTCTGTAGGAATATTCTTCTAGAGTTATTTCAAGCTCAGTGGCAAGAATAGCTGAGGATTACATATCAAATAGCCAACTGACTCTCCTCTGACACTCTTTTTAAATACTTTCAGGGAAATCTGCCTAAATCCTATAGTACTTTCTTTGGAGTCTACGTTTTTAGAAGAAACTAATATAAGCCCATTTCCACAGGTTACTTGCTCATTACATTTATTGATTGTTCTTGACTGGTTTTATTGGTTGGACAGAAGAATAGATTCCCTTTGTCATGTTTTCCTATTCACTCAGAAATTTTGCCAAAATAACTATTAATCTCTCTTGTTGTAATCCTTTTTTCCATCCTTTCACTTCACATCCCATTTTCTTGCCCTCTGAGGAATACGCTGTTATGTATTCCACCTTTTATCATATTATTTCTCTCTTTATGCAAACTTTCCCCTTTGCCTTTGGAGTGCTGCTCTTCAGCCCAAATCCTGCCTCAACAACAAAGTATTGTCAACATACTTTGACAATACTTTGTCAATCTTTGTGATCTTCCTTATATGCTCCCTTTGGAACAGTTGCTTCACGTCCAATCCTAGATGCCTCAGGCATCAGTTGTCTATTATGGTTTTCCCTGGGTTTTGTTCTTTGTCTTTTTATTTTGTATGGAGTGTTTTCCAAGCATATTTTAGTTACATGCTTCAGGTATAGTTGGACAGTATCCCTAATGGATGCACACAATATGTATGTAGTGCATCTCAAAAAAGATCATAAATGACTTATCCAAGAGATTTGTTTAGATATGCATAGAAAAGGCCCACATCCAGAATTCTTGCAAGTGCTTCACGAAGCTATCAGGGAAGAATTACGGGGCTTACGCTTGTCAGAGAAGAGGAAGGAACATGGAGTCAGGACTCTATATTTCAGTTGCAATTGAAATTCTTTATTTGTATTTCAATGAATGAGGCCCTATCTCTGCTGAACCACTGAATTCTGTCTGGATAGAAGGCCTTGTTTTCCAGGTACTATCCAATAACTAAAAGTTAGAAACATGCTGGCCTATTCTGTATTTCAGATCCCAATTTTTGGTTCTTGTCAATGAACAACTATAAAGTGTCTGTCACTGGGAGTAACCAGATACACAGGATGTTATTATATGAGTTTCTGTCTCTGGGAGATTGCCTACTCAGACAATACCCCAGAAAAAAATCCACAGATCATTTTCAGAAGTTATCAAGCTGCTGTTCAGTAAAATATGCAAGTTCCATTATCATATAAAGCATAGGCATGGTTATACATAATCATGCATGCATATACATTTTTGGAGAATCCTAGGATTTGTGACACCAGTTCCAATCATGAGTGGGGGTTAATTAGCACATGGCTTCTTTTGGAGAGTGCAGTATCTGGAGTACACTCACATACTGAGCAATTCTGAGATATGGGATCACCATGGCTTGAAACACTGTTGACTGTGGTGGGGCCCAGCTCAATGACCTATATGGTAAATTATAAGCCTTTCACTTTGGAATAATATCATGCATATGTACTAGATATAAGTAGACATCAAAGTGCTGTTCAAAACTGTTTAAGTAGTACCTGTACTAAAACTTAAAGCAGTTAAAAAAAATAAAAATAAAGGTAACATGCAGCAATTCCAGATAAACTAAATGCATAGGTACTATGCTTCTCTTCCATGTACTCAGGGAGAGCAGGGTGTGAGTATGGGGTGTGGAGGGGCTTCCTGGGGAAATAGTAGGGGAAAATCAGAGATCAAAGGGGTACCTCATTCCTCTGATTTATTTTCCCTGCTGTAGCAACCAGGGGGAGGTGGGGCGGGGGGAAGAGGGGTAAATGATGACAAATTCAAGGCAAACTTCCAATAATTAGATTTTATACCTGGAAAATTATAACAAATCTATACATTTTCCAAATAAGGAATCTAATTACTGGGGGGGGGTCACCTTATAATCAGGGTCATCTTCTATTTGAGTATATATGATAATTCTTATCAAGAGGAAAGAAAAACACAGTTACAGATAGACTAAACCAATTAATTGTAGTGGTCAGTAAGTACTGAATCACAGCTATCTCCAGGTATATGTATCTTAAAACTTATTTGAATAGGATCAGGCCCTTAATTTGTAGACCACCAATGAGTTACTCTAAAGATTTTTTCACTCATTCATATTTTGTCTAAACCTTCTTCCCCTACTCTTGCACTAAAAAGATCCTGCAGAAATTTGTTTTTTCATGGATCAAGAATTATTCACTTTTCTTTTTGAGGCCTAAATTCTCCTATATGCCCAAATAACATGCTTTAAAAAATGTATTTATGAGTATTGTGGTTGAGGGGTTAGCTTAGCAATAATATATTTGAAATTATATTAAATATCTATATACTGCAGGAATACCAGTTGTTATTTGTCAATCTGTGTAAAAAAGTAACCTATTTTCCAATTGTAAGTTGATTCTGCTTATAAACTGACCCTTCATTTTCAGGATCAATTTTAGGAAAAACAGCTTATTCCCCAAATACAATTAGTGACCTTGGACTGCTCTCACAAAATCCCTTATAATAATCAAAGATTAAATGCACCAATAATATTAAATTATAATAAATATAAAAGTATCCTATTTTGCTCAAGACTCACCATGTTGTCTTCAGTCTAAGAGTCTGCATCAATACATGTCAAGGCATTTAAAATTAAATGGAAACTGTTCATGGGTTTAAACCAGTGTTCCCCAAACTTTTGATATCTGCAGCTGTTTATTTCTGAATTAGAACTGGTGGCACATTAAACTCTTATACCTGAAAAAGTATACATATCTTTTATATATATATATAAAAGACGTGCAGGTCAGATGAGTGCTGTTGGGTTGGTCCCTAGGTCAGATCTGATTTGTGATTCTGATTCTATCATGCGTGGCCAGTGCAGCCAAGGCCCAACCCTGTGGCATGAGGCTGGTGCAGTTGGGGCCTGTTCCCAATGTGCAGAGTGGGCATTGTAGGAGTATGATTCAGCAACTCAGGGCTTGGCCATTTGCTGGCAGCAGAGCAGTGGTAGTGTTAATTGCTACTCTCCCCAACTGCCAAGTTTCTGGTCCCATGGAATACTTAGCAGGCTGTCTCTGATACTGATAAAGTCTCATTTTTCATGGCACACCTTTTGGGAATCACGTATTTAAACAAACACAGACCCTTATTAAAATACCACATTTGGATTGCAGTTCTGAACTGAAATTTTACATGATGTGTAGAGCTAAAACCTTAGCTTTAAACATCCTTCGTCTTAAGGGCTCAAATCCAAATTTTTAAATGTCTTTGAGGGCTGTGGGGAAAACGAGTGGATGGTTGCAAAGGGATTGCACCTAAATAATTGCAGCACTATGTGTTTCAACTATGAACTGATTAAGTCAACATTGTAATATTTTATATGATCATAAGTAACCACTCCCTCAAATTCTTTTGCTCATTTTGTTGTTTCAATAACAGTAAACATAGCAGTCATATTTTGTGATTGTAATAAACCATGCTTTGTAATTTTTTATTTTCCAACATGTTCATGCACCAAACAGGCTTAACAAAGAGCTATAGCCATGTTGAGCTTTACTCTCATTATTATGTTGATGCCCTCAAAAATAGTCGATTGTTATGTGTTGGAAAAAAAAGTGCATAGTTTTTTAATATATCTGTATGTTTTTAGTAAGAAACTTTCAGAATTATTTAATAACATGTTTTAGTATGTCATCATATCTTGTGGTTAATAAAATATAGTCTTGCAAACATGCCATAACTGAGATGAATAAAATTAATATGGTATACTGCAGAAAAAAACTCCAGATTGTTTGTGTAAATGTATCTTCTCTGCTCAGAGGCCCTGGATTTCACTGAAATAACTCCACTTATTTCAGTTGAGGCACTCAACTATATTTAAATTGAAGCAAATGATGAGGAGAAGGGCAGGGTCTGGGCTAAAATAACATGCCTTCTGGGCCTAATTCAGCACCTGACTCTAGAATTGCAGGAAATGCCACTAAAAATTCTTAGCCATGCCTCTTCTTCTGGAGTCAGGTGCCTAATCTAGGCATCTGATAGAAAAAGAAAAACACCTAATTATACTCAGAAATCACAGATACTTATTTTTGAGGAGGGGAAACTCATTTACAACCCTTACTCTGCCTGTTTTGGAGCAAGGACTTGAATATAGGTCTCAAATGATGCAAGAAAATGCCCTAACCATGTAGCGGTTAGATATTTTGGGATGAATTTCTGTCTGTGTCCTGTTAATGCTGTTCTACTTGAACAAACCATTAAACATTTGTTTGGACAGAAGGAAACTGAGATTGAGTTTATAGGTCAATGGTTAGGGCTCTCACCTTTGTTGTAGGTATATCACGTTCAAATCCCTGTTTCAATGAATATTTCTTGTATTAAAAGAGTAACAACTACAGTAGAAGAGATTGAAGGAAAGCAGTAGTGAACAACAACCGCCCTTCAATTGAATTCTCTTTGGAATACATCGACACTAACTTCAAGTTTTCAGATAGCATGAGCCACATGCAGGATGGTGCCCCACAAACGCGTATATACAGAAAACCCACACACCACCATACTTATGTCCACAGAACCTACAATTTCCTAAACACCACAGAAAAGCTGTAATCTACAGTCTGGCACTTGGATACCACCATCTCTGCTCTGAGAAGAATACTTGCAATACGCACCTTGCCAGTCTGAAAATTGCCTTTACCCAACCAAAACACTTCAGCAGAGAAGTAGACCATACCTTTGAAAGATGTGTTAGACCGAGGACAACAGCAAAATTACTTGAAAAGGAATTAGACCTTAAGAGAAATGTTCCCAACCCTCTGGCTTTTAGCTTTCAAACAACTCCTAACCTTGCCCAATTCATCCTCAGAAGTAAACTTCCTGCTGATCAGATACATAATGGCATCCAGCCCTGCCTTAACAGGAGATACAAAACCTGTCAAATCATCTCCACTACTGTTACAACAAACAGCTCCCACCACCAAAAAAATCCCCAACAAAAACACAATCAGAATCCCTGGATCCTACATCTGTCTATCCTAGAATGTGGTATAACAAATCCAGTGTACCAGATTTCCTTTTGGAAACTATGTAGGTAAAATTAGACAAAAACTATACTCCAGGATGAACTAACACAGGGGAAAAAGATAAAGGATAGATGTACAAACATGGGATGGAGAATACTGTTCACAGAACAACCACTTGCTTTCTGACTTCACAGTTACACATAAGTGAAATTTTATAAAACACCATTAAAAGACAGGCCTGGCAGCAAAACGTTGTAACTTTATTAGACACTGGGAAATAGGCATTGATTTTGTGGGTCATTATAATCTGCCTGGTAACCTCTGCTCTCCAGAAGTGATATGGATGGTTTTCCCTCTCAGATGGTCTTACTCTTCAATTTGCCAGGTTATCCTTTCTACCACATTTCTTGTCTTTCACCTAATCCTGATAACATCTCTTTGCTTTATTTATAACTGTGCCCCATTCTGTTAAACAGACATAGAAAGAAGAAGGTGGCCATGGTAGTTTGAAGTCAAACAGAAGGTGGGGCAGGGTGGCATTTCAGGGCATGTCCAGATAAGTGCACATGTTCGTTTCCCGAGGGACAAACAGGAGTGGCACACAGTTGTGCTGTTGCTACTTGTCCCTGAGGAATGGACATACAGGTATGCTCTGGTGTGTGGCAAGTTGCCTTGGGTGGGGTAGGGGAGGCTGGGTCCAGCACCTGGGCTTGCCCCAGCAGCCTTACCTAGGGTCTTTGGAGCCTCTTGAGGCTCCAGTGGTGGTGATCCAGGCACATGGACCTAACCAGCAGCTGGAGTGTGAAACTAGAGCCTGAAATCAAAGCCTGGTCTGCTTTTTTTTTTTTTTGGCATGGGTATTTTTTTTGACACCAGGATCTCTCAGTGTCAAAAAACCTTACCATGCTGCAATGTACAGTGTGGCAAATACCTGCGTTTGCCATGTGTGCAGTTTGTGGGGCCACAGATGGGTCTGCAGTGCCACAAACTGCACATGTATGCTCATCCGGATGCACCCTTAGAGACTAACTTCTTCAGAAATGCGTAAGATTTCATAGGCTTTTTTCATCCAATTCTGTACGTGCACTAAATGAAGTGTTTTTGTTTCCATATGGCATTTTAGACAAGCTATTGTTATGTTACTTAACTAAAATGGAGCTTGCTTGTTTCTCAGACTTAAAGAAGGGTACTTTGTTTAAAAGCTTGTTTAAAATCTATCCCAATCAGTTAGTTGGTCCAATAAAATATATCATTCCCTCTAAAATCTCCTTGCCTCTATGAAATGTAAACCCCATTTTTGACATGTACCCATACTGAATCAGGTGTGTGAAGAAACATATAGGCTAGGTACAGACATTACACATAAAGCAGTTTAAGTGGCCAAAACTGGTTTAAACTTGGAACAGAACAGAACAGATGTTCAGTGCATGTAAACCAGTTTGAAAATGGCTAAAACCAGTTTGAGGTAAATCTGGTTGAATGTAGTATCACCTTAACTGATTTGGGTCAACTGATTTATGCAATGTCTGTTCCAGACCCCTTCCTGGTTTAAGATAAACACCACCAGCATCCTGGCATGCTCTCTGGACTGGACAAGGCTTTCTGCTCCACAGCAGGATTGGCCCCTCCCCTCTGCTCCCTGGCTGCAGCTCCAGCACAGGCTGCAGGCTGCTCCCTCCCCCCCGTCACCACTTCCTTCTAAGCAGGAAGTTCCTCCTCTCCTATGCCTTGCTGAGTGGTGTCTATGATTAGCTAGTAGACCACATTCTGGCTACAGTCCTTGCTGAATCAAAAGGTAGAATCAACAGGGGAGGGGGAAATTATAATTGTAATTGTAAAAAACTTGTAATTGTAACTGCTCCTGCAGAAAAGTTAATTTCATAGTGATTCTTATATCATTACCTTAAAAAAAGAAAATTTGAAAGAAGAACTTTCTTAACGTGGCATTCATATTTTATCGCATTTATTAAAATAAATTATATAACACATCCTGACATAAACAAAAATACACTGCAAAATGCCTCAACAGAAGTAAATTATTTGAATGAATTATAAACAATATTATCTGCACGGTTCAGCATTGTTTTTAAATATACTGAATTTTAAAATTGTCAGTAAACTCTTGACAAGTCAGTGGAACTGGATGATTTTCATCCAAGAGTGCTGAAGGAGCTGGCCAAGTCATTGCAGAACCCCTGGCAAAACTCTTCCACAACTTGTAGTGTTGTGGAGAAGTCTCTGAGGACTGGAAAAGGACAATGTTGTGCCCATCCACAAGAAGGTCAGGAGGGAGGACCTAGGTAACTATAGGCCAATCAGCCTAACTTCCATCCTTGGAAAAATCCTAGAAAAATTCATCAAGGAGCCAATCTGCAATAAGCTTGCAGAAGGTAAGATTCTGAATGACAGCCAGCATGGCTTCATCGTGTACAGCTCTTGCCTTACCTGGTCAGAAAAGGAGACAAGGATGGTAACTCACCGCCTGGATATGAGAGAGCAGGTTGGCATCATATACCCGGACTTGCAAAAGACCTTTGATCTAGTATCCTATGATGTCCTCATGAGAAAATTGCAGGATTGTGGGCTTAACTCTGATACAGTCCAGGTGGGTGCGAAAGTGGCTGCAGGATAGGACCCAGAGGCTTATAATGAATGAATCTGTGTCATCCTTGCAAGAAGTGGGCAGCAGAGTTCCACAGGGGTCAGTGCTTGGTCCAGTACTTTTCAACATCTTTATTAATGATTTGGATGTGGGGGTGAAGAGCTCACTGGCCAAGTTTGCAGATGACACCAAGTTATGGGGAAGTGTAGTAACACTTGAAAATAGGCTACAGATACAGGTGGGCCTGGACAGGCTAGCAAGCTGGGCAGGTTGGAATCTGATGAAGTTCAATGTCGAGAAATTTAAAGTGCACCACCTCAGGACAAGCAATCGCCAACATACCTACAGGCTTAGCAGCACCAAACTGACTAGCACCACATATGAAAGGGACCTGGGGGAAATAGTAGACCACAGTATGAATATGAGCCAGCTGTGCAATGCTGTAGCCAGTAGGGCAAATAATACTCTGACATGCCTCAATCGATGCCTCTCCAGCAAAGCCAAGGTAGTGATTGTTCTACTCTACTTAGCGCTGGTGGGACTGCAGCAGAAGTACTGCATCCAGTTCTGGGCATTGCACTTTAACAAGGATGTGGACAAGCTTGAGAGAGTCCAGAGAAGAGCCACCCATATGATCAGAGTCATAACAACAAGCTATACAAGGAAAGGCTGAAGGATCTGGGACTCTTCAGCCTAAGAAAGAGAAGACTGAGAGGGGACCTGCTAGTAGCTTACCGCTAAACTAGGGGGAGTACATCAAGGACTTGGTTAGCAACTGTTCACCAGGGCACCTGAGGAGAAAACTAGGAGTAATGGCCACAAACTCCTGGAAGATCAATTCAGGCTCAACATTAGGAAAAACTTCTTCCAGTCAGGGTGTCCAGACTATGGAATAAGCTCCCTCCAGATGTGATGCAATCACCTACTCTGGAAATTTTCAAGAGGAGACTAGACAGTTACCTTTCTAGGGTCACCTGACCCCCAGTTATCTTTCCTGCTTGGTGCAGGGGCTGGACCCAATGATCTTCCAAGGTCCCTTCCAGCCTTAGAATCTCTGTGAATCTATGACATTACTCTATTTTGTTTGTAATTGCCATGTCATACTTTTGTTTCATTTTCAATTGTCTTAAGTACTTTTCTCCATAAATCAAAGTGACCTATTGTCTTTTAAGTAATTTCTTAAGTATGGTTTGATGAAGTCTGTATTCCTGTTACAGAGAGTAATTATTAGCTTTCTTGCTACTTTGGCAAAAACTATGGTGGTCTACCAGAGAAGTCTGTTGATTTTATGAAAGCTTTTAAAACTCCAGTGGTGAGCTTTCAATTTTGTTTAAAGTCATTTTTTATTTAAAGGACTAATGGCATAGTCATTCTTTCTTCTTTGCTTTGGTTTATGAATGGCTAATCTATTGTGAGTTGTGGGCCCATTATGAATATAAAGTTTCTTCTCATTTATATTTTATTAACAGTTTGGTTCTAGTAACTGTCACAGTGAATGGTGCAAACCTAAATCAAGGCATGTTATCAAATGAAGAAGTGGTTCTTTAGCACTGATGAGGCCCTACCTGAAGAACCTGTGTCTAGTTTTGGGCTGCACAATTCAAGAAGAATGCAGACAGTTCGGAAAGAGCCCAGCAGAGAGCAACACAAAAGATTAGACACCCAGGAATCATGAGTCATGAAAAAAAAGCTGAAAAATCAGTTTTTAGTTTGGAGAAGAGAAGCCTTAAGGGATTTGATAACAGTCTTCAAATACCAAATAGACTATTTTAGGCAAGATGGAGATGGGCTTTTCATTGTGTCTCTAGGGGACAGGACTAGGAACAACATTCTCAAGCTGCAGCAGTGGAAATTTAGGTTGAAGACTAGGAGGAACTTTCTGATTATGGTCAAACATTGGACCAGGCTACCTCTCCATCCTTAGAAATTTTCAAGAGTAGGTTGGACAGACACTTGGTTGGGATAATTTAGTTAGAGGCTGGACTAGATAACCTTGTGAAGTCCCATTCCACTCTACTTTTCTATGTTTCTAAATGTCCAAGTAACTTTTTTATACTGGAGATCAATACAGCTTTGATTATGAGGATTAAATTATAAGTGCTATTGTTTATAGATTAATCAAGCAGTACAACATGAGACTTCTTGTATTACTTGAACTGAGTAGATTTCCAGTCAAATTTAATTACCGTACATTTGCCATTTCCCAGTTTCTTATTATCTCTTTCATAACTACGAATGCATTCTTTTTAATATGTGAAGCCATATAAACATGGTATAAAAAGTTTAAAATGTACATTATGGAGGTGAAAACTGTCATCATTCTAAATTATGTGATTGACTTCATAAGAAATGCTAATATATTTTTAAAATGAGATATGATGGTGTGCTTTAATAGGTGGCAAAATGTGGTCAGACACATTGTGCCTGCCTCACTGGAGTTCAAAGTTGTTATTGTCCTAATTATTTACAGCGTTTATACTACTGGAGCTTGTCATTTTTTTAGAAGTAGCTCTGCCAGTCACATTTACGCAGATAAACATTTTTCTTTTTATGTATTCCTAAAGTTTATATTGGGATTTTACCAAAAAAATAGAAGACCTAAACCAAAATGATAGGCAATATACAGGAGAGAATTAAATTCATTGGATTTTTTTCCCCTTTTTTAAGATTACTGTTTTGCCCATTCACTTTGAAGTGAGAGGGAACCTTTTTTATATTGGTTACCTATTTTTTTAACTAGCATGTTTCTAAATGCATTAGATTCTTGGTGCATGTTTCTCTTAAAATCAACTTTTAATAGATAAAATATAAAGATGTCTCTATGTGCATCTACATAATTGTCATCGTAGCTTATTTTATCTGTTAGCAATTTACATCCAGAGTTCAATATATTTCTGTATAATTATTGAGTTTCATGAACATGGTTGAAAAAATGGGGGGAAAATCAGCGAAGAATATGTGATGCTCTGTTTTACTCATATTTTTAGAAGAATTACAATTTTTAGTGGTCTGATTTGGCGAATCGGCCTGAGGATGTGAACAGGCTTGGACACCACATCAGCTGTGGTCTCCCTGATGTGGAAACCCTTGGGTCCAACCTGCAGCTGGGAGCTCAGGTCAGCTGATGGAGCTCTCAGCTGCAGGCACTTATAGCGTAGCCCTGTGGCTGGGAGCCCTGTCATCTGAGGGGGCTCCCAGCCACAGAAGATTGTTCTTCCCAGTACACAGGGAGCCTGGGACTGGGCTTCGCCTGCACTGGCAACAAGGTGTGATGGGATCTGACTTGCAATCCCACAATCATGCCTCCTGCCACGTTCCTGCAGTATAGTAGAAGGTGTGATTATGTGGATTGTGCATCAGATCCCACACCTTACCTGCTCTTGTTGAGGGGCCCTCAGTAGAAGTGTTCAGGTTGGCACCCTAGACCACTCTAGATCTATCCATTTCAGTGCTCTCCCTCTAGCATCCACTTCTTTCACTGTCAGATACAGGATACTTGAACTAGTGATATATTAACCTGATAAAATACTTCTTCTGTTCTTATGTTTATCCTTTGACTTGCTAAGAGATCTGGCTAGGGGTTGGTTTCTTTGAGTTATTGATTTTTATTGGAGGGGTAGAGGTTTGGAGGTTGCAATGAGAGGGAAGACTACTCTTTTTATTTTGCATTGCTGCCTTTCTGACTGTACTCTATTATGGGTTTGAAAGAACTTTCCTAGTAGTTGTGCTGTTTTGGGCTAATTAATTTCAACCAAGTTGCTGGTTCTTGAAGTAGATCTCAAGCACATTTGCTCAAAAGCTACCACATCATGTAGCTACTGTTTTGCTTTCTGTTCTTGCTAGTAAGATAACTTACTCACTGCAAACCGATTGCCTACAAATCATTAATTTTAATCTAGACCAGGGCTATCCAAATACTAGGCTGTGAGGGGTTAATTTGTTGGCCCTAGGTTATAATTTGGGTGCTGCTGCCCATATCCAATGGAATCTATAGGCTTTGCCCTCCCTCCTCTGGTTGCCACTTCCTGTCTTCACCTAGGGGGCATGGCAATGTTATAGCACAGGGATCTGAGGGTGAGTTAGGGGCCATGCTCAGGGATAGGGATGGTTCCCATGAATCGCAGTGGTAGGGGGAATCTCACAGGTGAACATCCAAGTGAGGGAAGGGATCACACAGGTGTGCATTCTAGAGGGGAGGGGATTGCATGGGAGTGCACTGGAGCAGAGTTTGGAGGACAGCATATCTGCATAACGGAGCAGGGTATGGGGGAGGGTGATCATAGATTGCAGCAGGACAGGGATCATGAGGGCATTCATTGTTGGGGAGTGGGAAAGGTCATGGGATACTGTGAGGAGGGGGGCATCCATGTAGTGTGTGGCCTATGGCAGCTTAGAATTTGGGCAGCCCTAGTTTAGCCCATATCTTTAAAATAATTTCTATGGATTGCAGTGGTAAAATAGCTTTCCTGGCATTTATGACACTTACTAGATACCCAAACCTATTATTAGATAATAAATAGGTACTCACTGGAAGTAATTGGACTTTCTGGGCAATTTGAACCCCCACAAAAATGTGGTAAGAAATGCATGTACAGGCATTCAAATGTCCAATTGTTCTGTGCTTCAGAGCATTGTGAGAGCTGGTACTACTGGTGCTCCACAACCAGGGTCCCAGTGTAAAGATCTCATCATGTTTTTCAGACGGGACCCATCTCTAGAGGTTCCCAAGAACAACCAAGTACAGGGGAAAGTGCCGATTAGCCGTCTGTGCAGGAAACTATATCCATCAGGAACTTATTAGCCTCCCTTGCAGTAGGAGTGCAGGGCCACAGCATATCTGTTCACATTTTCCACTATCAAAAAAGGCTCTCCTCAGTTTCACTTGCTGTTCACAATGCCACCCACATACTCTGCAGCTTCCAACCCAGATGACTTGGTTTTAGGCTTGGTTTTGGAAAGTTATGAGGACACCATCAAAAATTACCATGAGTTGATTCACTAAAAGTGAATAAATGGAGGGGTAAACAAAGTGAGTCTATATTTTTTTTTTTCTCAAACCACAAATCTTAATAAATTAGGGGAACTAGTTAGTGAAGTCATGTGAAAAGAGGAGTTCAGGACTTCTTCAACTAAATGCAGAGAGGACCTAGAATTTCTTTAAGTCCAGTGGAGGATGTCCAGTGTGTGCCATACTCCTTCCCACACAGTTAAAGCCTGCCACTGCTGCTCATTCAGCTTCCGTGTGTGCTACTGTGAAGTGCTATATATAGCCATGCAGATATGACCAAGGCCCTGGCTATGTGATTTTTCAGTTGGCCAACCAAATTGGTATAGGCAGTTCACAGTGGGAGAAACAGCATTAGAGGAATCCCTTGGCATGAAATGAGTGCTGGTACTGTGATTCACTTGCCTTCTTGTCAACCTAGGGAACATTGGCAGGGAGAGAATCTGATACTGGCTCCACTTTGGTAGAGGGTGTGACAGAGAGTCGCCTTCATCCCACCCATGGCCTTTATGAATTACCAGAGGCAGCCTCTGCTACACACATGCAGACCTCCCAGCCACCTTTATGCCCTTCAGGGTTCTGATGTCTCTGCTTCAGGAAAGGCACCAAAGAATCCCCTCATTCACCCTAGGTATCCATTTGCTGCTTGTTAAAGGAAGTGTTGTTCCTCTGTTCTCTCTTGGTCAGTGTAGTTCTGTTTGTGTGAATGTTGTCAGATGTTATCTGTTTTTCTGAAGTGTGCTGTGTGTGTTTTCTTGGAGTGATATCATCCAAAGAAATGATCAGAGGTACAGCTTGATGGCAAAGGCTCAGCCAAGTTTATTACCTACACAACACCAACTCCCTAAAACTTCTGTCTAGAGCAGCAGTTCTGAACCTTTTTCAGTCAACATACCCCTTGGTCTCAGAGTGAGACCTTGCTTACCCCCTTTCAATGGGAAATTAATTTTTATGTCACACTATGTGTAATCCTGTATCATATTTTTTCCGGCTCTTCAACCTGTGTTAGACAATGTATGAAATATATCTTGCCTAACCCCCGATGAGACTTCACGTACCCCCTGGGGGTACATGTACCTTTGGTTCAGAACCGCTGGTATAGAGGTTTACAAGATGATAGCCCCAGTTCTTGTGGTAAAACAGACTCAGTGTTCATATTCAGTGTCCCCTAGGCTTTCTTTCAAAAATCCCCTTAGGCAGAGTTTCAAAAATTGCCAGGCCTTCTTATACATGAATCAAGCAATTCTTTTACATAGTGTGTTTAGATATCACACTTGAACATCTCTTACCAAATTACCCTAATCCTCATGCCTTTTGTCCTTCTCATGCATGTTCTGGGCTCTCAGGCACCAGTCTTAATGTTCACTCTTATCCATCAATATTGTCAGAGATCTGTTAACCTGAACTTCAGAGAGACGTTTCATTCTAAGGCTCTGGTGGTTACGAGGTCAACCTTCTGTCAAGTCTGCATTTAGCCTTATGTGATTATGTGATTAATGCTTGTATTAATCAATACTTGAGCAAGGCCTTCAGGAAGGATATGAACATGAGCTCACCCACCCATGAGTTCCTGTTCAGTGGGTTTCTGTTGTGGCTTGTCAGTTTCCGTAGCTACTATGTTTGCCTCACAAAAAGGTCCTAAGGTTCAAAAGCTGGCAAAAACAGTCCCCTGTTCACTGCCCTTACTGCACCCTGGCTTGTAAATAATGTCAGAGTTAGACTCATTAGAAAAAGGCTATTTCTAACATGGTGGAAAGGTCTGGGAGTGGACTCCTGCCCTGTTCATTAGGTAGGAAGGATTTTATCTTGTCCACAAAGAAGAGAAGGTGAGCAGGATGACTGCATGGTAGTCTGTGAGTCTGGCTCCTTCTTCCTCAAGTGATAAAATTCAGTCCGAGTCCTTGGAGCTATAGAGAGGTGAGGAGCACACCCTCTCTTGAATTGATGGAGGGCCAAGGCATGTATGACCTGGTACTGGAAGTTGTCATCCTGTAGAGAATTTGATGTTATAAAGAGCTAATATTGATTTGTGGGAGGAAAAAATTCTCATGAAAAGCATTTGAATGGCTGTATGTTCCCTTTTTGCATACTAAAAGGGTATATTTCTTGCTATCAATGTAATGTCTGACCATGGCCAGCTCAGCTATCTCAGATTGGTGTTATGGATTACTTTTAAACCATTCTAAAGGCACTTAACACAGGAGTGTGCACACATTAAAGGGTGTTAAACTTCTGTGTATTCTCTAAGGCTATGTGCAGACAAGTGCAGCTGTGTGTTATGTGGCACCGCAGACCTATCTGTAACACCACACACCGCATTCCCAGGTAAGGCTACCCCCAGCCTCCTATATTCCACCCAGGGTAATCTGTTGCTCGCCAGAGTGCACGTGTGGCACAGTCAGTCCCTGGAGACAAGAAACAGTGGCATATGGTGTGCCACTGCTTCTTGTCCCTTTGGAAATAAATGTCCACGCATGTGTGGATGTGGCCTAAGTGTGTTCAAGTTATGCCACTTCAGGTGAGGGTTATCTTTGAGTCAAACTCAAGCTACCTAGCTCAAGCTAGAATATTGTTAGTCTGCTCCATGGAGATAAAGCAACCAATTTAGTCATCCAGAATGCCAGGACATAGAGCTCGCAGTCCCTTTACCCTGACAAACTTTCTGCCCTCCCAAGATCTATGGCTCAGGGGGTGTTACTGGCCCCAAGTCAAAAATGCCACCTGCCCCTCCTGGGTATGAATCCAGCCCATATAGCACTATGCTGCCAGCTCAAAAAACTCTAGGAGACCCAAGCTGGGCCCCTGGGCTGGGGGCCAGCTCTCCTCTCAGACGGCTAAGCCTTTACTCCACATCTGGGCAGCTGTCCCTTAGCCAGGAGATTTTGGATGGGGGTAGGTGGTGGCTTCTCTCCTGAGCCTCCCATGTTCCTGGAGGAGAAGGGGGAAAAGGCTGCTTAGCACAGAGCATAGTAAGAACATGGAGATGTTGCCATAGTTAACCCCCAGTGGCTTCACACTTGGAGCAGACCCAATGGGTGGTGATACTGTGAAGCCCAAGTAGGCATGCTTCCTCAGACTCCATGCTGTCACCATGCTTAACCCCTGGGACAACAGTCCTAGAGGAGAGAGAGTCCTGCCCCCGGCCAAACCCCTGCTTATCAGTCCCTCTAGTGACAAGTCATAGTTGTACAGGTTTGATATAACATTAAGATTTAACTTGTGACTGCTCTGAAAGTGTTCTAAATTTAACACCACAGCCCGTGTGTAGAGAAAATGAGGGGCACATGTGGACAATACTTTAAAGTGGGCTAAATGCATTTGCACAGCTTTAATGGTGTCAGTGTTTGCATGCCTCAGTGGTATATTCCAGCCTCTGTAGGAAACTCAGTGGCATAATGTGCCTTAAATGACTTGGGGCACAGCAAACTCCAAGGAGGAGGTTTAGTTTGCTGCACCTGCAGTCGTGGAGTGAAGCACTGGGCTCTGTGTAGGTCTGTGGTTCTGCAGGAAGCTCTGCAGGCAGCTTGGCAGCAGCCCAGGAAAGCAGGCTCTGCCCAAGAAAAGCAGCGAGCCTGATTTCCTCCCATCCCCTCCTCGGACCCTACTTGCCTGCCTGCCTCAGCTGCACAGGGAATTCAGTGCTTCCCTCCACAGCTGCAGTGTCCCCCAGGACTGCCTGAGTCCAGTGCCTGTGGGCAGGTGCCACCTCAGGGGGAGCCACTGCTGCTGCAGAGAGAAGCACGAGCCCCCTCACAGCCCAGGGACTGCTTTGCCCACCAGCAGGTTGCCCTTCACTGGAGAGACAGGTAAGTGTTGGGTGTGTGCATGTCGTGGGGGTTTACTTTGCCCTAAATTGAAGTGGTGGATTTAAAAGCCCAAAGATTCAATTTAGGGCCCTTGTTTCATATACACATGCTCACAGATTCAGCACCCTCCATTTCTAGCTCAAATTCCTGAGATCCGGTTTTCAAATGTAACTTACCCCATTTGGACTGGTACATATTCCTATTACTGCTTCTGTTGTAGAACAGTTAGGCAGTTTAGTTTTGGATTCACTTTTCTTTGGATTTATTGGCATGCCTGATCTAATAACAGTTATGCTTGAAAAATTGTTCCTTGTTCATTTGCACTTTCAAGTTCCTAGTATCGAGTTAGCAGCCAGATTTTCTTTGCTGTTAATTAACTGTGAAGATATAAATAAAATCAGTAAAGATGAGCCTTTCATCTCCATGCTTTCAAATTTATATTTTCAGCTTGGTATCCTCTTCAATTTACCACAATGGATAATGGGGTTTCTTAAGGCATTTGTGATGCTCATCTCTATCCAGTTTTCTTGGAATCAACAATTAATTGAACTTTTTCCTCAAAGTCTTCATTAAGGACAATTTTCTTTGTTCTCTGAAACAAATGTATCAATCTTTGCAGTTATTTCATAGATTTCATGGACATTCAGGCTGGAAGGGACCCCTGAGGATTATCAAGTCCAGCCCCCTGGCCCAGGGGCAGGAAGTCAGCAGGGATCATAGGATCCCAGCAATATAAGTATCCAAATGTGTCTTGAAGGCATTCAAAATGGGTGCTTGAACTGTCTCCGGTGGCAGTCTATTCCAAACCTTGTGGGCTCAGACAGTAAAAAAAGTTCTTCCTTATATGCAGCCTGAATTGGTTGTGGCAGAGTTCGTGACCATTCGATCTGGTCATCCCTTGGTGTGCTCTGGTGAATAGATGTTTCCCCAGATCCTGATGAGCACCCTGATAAAATTATAGGTGGCCACCAGATCACCCTGAACCTGCGCTTTTCTAGATTGAAGAGTCCCATGGCTCTCAGCCACTCATCATAAGTTCTGTTTTCATGACCTCTGATCATGCGCATGGCTCTCCTATGCACTCTCTTAAGCTTTTCCACATTCTTTTTTAAATTGTGGAGCCTAAAACTGGACACAGTACTCCAGCTGTGGCCTCACCAAGGCTGAGTACAACGGGAGAATGGCATCCCATGATTTGCTTGAGAATCATCTGTGGATGCAAGCCAGTGTTTTCCTTGCTTTACTAGCTGCAGCATCACATTGAAGGCTCATGTTAATATTGTGATCAATCATGACCTCCAAGTCCCTTTCATCTGCAGTGCTAGCCAGTGTAGCACTGCTGAGCCTGTAAACATGCTGCAGGTTTTTCCTCCCAAGGTGGAGAACCTTGCATTTTTTGGTGTTAAACACTATCAGGTTCTCATCCCCCACATTTCCTGAGCCTGTCAAGATCTGCCTGGATCACCCTCTTGTCCTCAGGTGTGGATCCTATACTCCCGAGTTTGGTGTTGTCAGGAAACTTGGCCAGTCCACTTCTGATACCAATGTCAAAACACTGATGAAGATGTTAAACAGTATTGGCCCTAGGACAGAGCTTTGAGGGATCCCACTGGTGACTGTGCACCAAGATGATTGGCTTCTGTCAACCACCACCCTCTGAGTCCTACCGCGGAGCCGATTCCTCAGCCAGTGGATCGTGGTGAGGTTGAGGCTGCAGTTATCCAGTTTTGCTAAAAGGTGATCATGGGATACCAGATTGAAGACTTTTTTAAAATCAAGATATGCAACATCAATCTCTTCCCCCTGGTCCAGATGATAGGTAACCTGGTCATAAAAGGAAATGAGATTGGTCAAACAAGACCTACTCAAAACAATCCCATGCTGGGTATCCCTCAGGATATTGCTGTCAGCTAGTCAGTTAAGAATGGCCTCTTTGATTATCTTTTCCAAGACCTTCCCCAGGATAGAGGTCAGGCTGATGGGCCTGTAGTTTGCTGGATCTTCTTTCCTCCCTTTCTTGAAGATTGGCACAACACTGACCTTCTTCCAATCTTTGGGCACTTCACCAGAGCACTAGGAATTCTCAGAGATCTGTTCTGGAGGTTGAGCTATGATGCTTGCCAGCTTCTTGAGTATCCTTGTGTGTAAACCATCAGGGCCGTCTTACTTGAAGGTATTCAGCCTGTCAAGGTGTTCCTTCACAAGGTCAGCTTTGATGGATGGTAAGGAATCTCCCTCATGTAGGCCTCCCTGTCCCACAGTGAGCAGGGGCGCCCCATGGGACTGGTAAAAAGCTGACACAAAGTACCCATTTAGCAAGTTTGCTTTTTCTTGAGCATTGGTTGTCAGTTGTTCCATCTGGTTTAGCAGGGGTCCAATGTTGCCCTTGCTTTTCCTCTGGCTCCCCACATATCTAAAAAAGAACTTTTTGTTCTTCTTGATATTTTTAGCTATTAGAGTTCCATCACAGCCTTGGCTTTCCTGGTTTGCTCTCTGCAGGTTCAGACCAGAGCAGAGTATTCCCCCTTGGCGGTGGTTCTAGTCCTCCATCCTTTGTGGGTCTTCGTTTTAAGATGCAGGAGGTCTTCTAGTTCCCTGGAGAGCCAAGGTGGGTGCTGTGCCCTTTTGCTGCCTTTCCTCCAAGATGGGATGGACTTTGCTTGCACATGCAGGATTGCTCCCTTGAGGAGTGACCACTCATCCTGAACTCCCCTCCCCTTTGGGTTCTGGCCCTTTAGGGCCTCACTGACAAGCCTCCTTATTCATAAATGTCACAGACTAGATTACAATCCAATTTCCTGTTAGGTGTATTAGAGCCATGGCACACACTACATTTAGGGTACCATTCAGGTGTTAATAAACTACATAAATAGTAATGCTGCCACATGTTACAGCCAATTTACAACCTGATAATATAGCAAAGAAGCCACCAAGATTTTCCACATAAAATATATAACATTTCGGGGAGACTATGTACCATTCCTTAAACTGAATGTTACAAGTTGAGACTGGCCCACAATGGACTTATTTGATCCACCATGGAGCATCCACAGAGGTGAAGACAAAGCTGTCCCCTGCCTGATCAGTTGGGTTGGGGCATCTCTGGATCATGGATGTGGTGCCACCCACCCAACCCTAGATGTAGATAAGGGAGTGCTTTGAGCCCATCATCAGGGAAAAATCTCCCTGATAGTGCTGTGCAGAGCTTTGGACAGAGCTTTGGATCCAGAGAAGCTTTGGATGGTTTGGCATCCAAAGCAGTATGTCTGGATTGAAGCACTGACTTTGTTAGGCTTTCCAAAGCAGTTCAGAGCTTTGGAAAAGCTTCAGAGCCACTTTGGAGATCCGGCCATAGAGTATAATTGAAATACAATGAAATGTCTTTAACTTTGTTGTTTCATTCCTGATTTGGATTAAATTTGCAGAGATTGTACTTTCTGCTGGGAGCATGAAGCCTGCCAAGGTTCAAGAAGATTGGTGCAGGGGTTCAGGAGGAATTGCACCCCAAATTCTTGAAAGCAAAACTGATGGCATGTGTACATGTTACATCACAGGGGAGTGAAAACTGCAGAGCAGGTGTCCCTGGCTGAGGCCACAAAGCGTGCCATATTTCAAGAAGATCGGTGCAGGGGTTTGTGGGGAACTGTACCTCAAGCTGTGGACAAGCAAAACTCATGACACGGGTGATACTGTGTGTTCGCAGCTCACTGGGTTCTAGCTACCGTAGTGCATGAGGTCCAAGAAAAGTACCTGACGTATGCATGTGGCAGTATATAGATGATGTCATGGTGGGCAGTCAAGACAAAGTGGCTGCCACCAAGGCCTTTGAATTATTAAAAGAGAAATTGCATGCTTTTGGATTCACGGTTTCTGATCAGAAAGTCCAAGAAGTAGGGCTCCAGTGTGAATTTCTAGGAATGAAATGGCAGAATGGGGTGCCCACAATACCAACTGAAGGGCTGCGAAGTATAATAGAGACTCCCACTGATATAAAAGAACTGCAGGTCCAATTGGGAGCACTCAGTTTTTAGCATGTGCATGTCCCTGAGTATTAGCTCGTCCCTTGTATAACCTATGTAAGAAGAGGACTAAATGGGAATGGGGTGCTGAGCAGTAATTAAAGAAGCAGTAATTTTCCATGACTTCCTAGCAGCAAGATGTCCAGTAAGAGAGCTTTGGCTCCATATAGGTGTCTCAGAAGGGGGACCACATTGAAACCTATGGCAGAATAAGTCCCCAGAAGCAGACGGAAAACCCCTTAGATTTTAAAGCCAAGGCTGGAGAGAGGCGGAAGCAAGGTATACTCTCTTAGAACAAATGTGTGCAACAGAAGTGGCCCTAGAAGCCACAGAAGCACTAAGGGGGGAATTACCCATAGTCATCGCTACTCCAGTAGCTATCCTTGGAATGGCTCTGTCAGACTCTTGGAATGGCTCTGAGGGAAAAACCCAAGACACTATGCTCCAGAAGTAGATTTATTACATCTTGAGCCAGGTCCAACCAGTAACTCCAAAGGAATGACCTGCATTAGTTCAAAGGGTCTCAGAAAGTATAATTAATGTTTATCGTGACAAAACAAGCTTCAGTGAACCTTCACCCATCAAGGATGCAGTGAACCTTCACCCATATTAGGGTAAGTTCTTCAGCTGGGCCTTTCAAGTTGTTCTGCTCATCTCCAAAAGGAATTTTCTCCTTAAAAATAGTGCATGCTCTTTTGTATTCCAAACTGTTATAATTGTCTTCCTTCTGGGTCTGTGTTGGTTATTTTATAGAGCTGAGGTATAAAACTTTTATAAATATACTGGCTAGGCTAATTCCACATCAACTGACTGTGGCCTGCAACCTTTCAGTTTCCTTCAGGACCCAGTGTTTTGGTAAAATCATAGAAAATTAAAGTTGGAAGGGATCTCAGGAGGTCATCTATTCCAACCCCCTACTCAAAGCAGGATAATCCCCAACTAGATCATTCTAGCCAAGGCTTTGTCAAGATCGGTTTTAAAAACCTCCAAGGATTGAGAGTCTACCATCTCTCTAGGTAATTTGCCCAGTGCTTCACCAGCTTCCTAGTGAGAGAGTTTTTCCTAATATCCAACCTAAATCTTCTTTGCTGCAACTTGAAACCATTGCTCCTTGTTCTGTCATGTGTCACAACTAAGAACAGTTTAGCTCCATCCTTTTTGTAACCACCCTTCAAATAGTTCAAGGCTGCTATCAAATCCCCCCTGTCTTCTGTTCTGCAGACTAAATAACCCCAATTCCCTCAGCCTCTCCTCCTAAGTCATGTGCCCCAGCCACTTAACTATTTTTGTTGCCCTCCCCTGGACTCTATCCAACTTATCCACATCTTTTTTTTTATAGTGGGGGGCCCAAATCTGGACACAGTACCCTGGATGTAGCTTCACCAGTGCAGAATAGAGAGGAATAATCACTTCCCTTGATCAGCTGGCATTGCTCTTACTAATACAGTTGTTTTTTTTTTTTTATGTTGTTAGCCTTCTTTGCAACAAGAACTCACTGTTGGCTTATATTCACCTTT
Source organism: Caiman crocodilus (assembly GCA_030014935.1). NCBI lineage: Eukaryota > Metazoa > Chordata > Crocodylia > Alligatoridae > Caiman > Caiman crocodilus. The sequence goes on along the minus strand of JAGPOW010000261.1, from coordinate 50,965,344 downwards.
TTACCCACTGTAACCCCCAGGTACTTTTCTGAAGAGCTGCTGCTTGGCCAGCTGGTCCCAAGCCTGTAGTGATGCATAGGATTGTTCCATCCTAAATGCAAGACTTTGCACTTGTTCTTCATTGAACCTCCTGAGATTTCTTTTGGTTCAATCCTCCAATTTGTCTAGGTCACTCTGAATCCTAGTCCTACCCTTCAGAGCATTTACTATACTCCCTACAGCTTAGTGTCATCCTTGAACTTGCTGAGGGTACAATCTATCCCACCTGCCAAATTGTTAATGAAGGTATTGAAAAAAACTGGCCCCATGACCAACCCCTGGGACACTTCACTTAACACTGGCTGCCAACTATATATTGAGCCATTGATCACTTCCCTTTAATCTTGACAATTCAGACACTTTTCTATCCACCTAACAGTCCATTCATCCAACCAACCCATACTTCTGCAGTTTTTACATAAGAATGCTGTGGGAAGCTGTATCAGAAGCCTTGCTAAAGTCAAGGCGTATCAGATCCACTCCTCTCCTTACATCTACAGGGCCCATTATCTCGTCATAGAAGGCAACCAGGTTGGTCAGGAATGACTTGTCCTTGGTGAATCCATGCTGACTATTCCTAATTACCATCTCCTACAAGTGCTTAAAAATGGATGCCTTGCTTCATTATTTTTTCAGGGACTGAGGTGAGGCTGACTGGCTTGTAGTTCCCTGGATCCTTCTCCTTCCCGTGATATAGGATATTTGGCCCATAATAGTGCCAAAGATGGGCACTGTTATATTTGTTCTTTTCCAGTCATCCAGGACCTCCCCCAGTTGCAACAAGTTTTCAAAGATAGATTTAATATATTTCATACTTATTAGAGCTGGAAGGGACCTTACAAGTTCAGTTGGTCCAGTCCCCTGCCTGAGGGGCAGGAAGTTAGCTGGGGTCAAATAATCCCAGCAAGATAGGCATCCAAGTATTTCTTAAAAGTGTCCAGATTAGGTGCTTCCACCACCTCTTGTGGGGAGTCTATTCCAGTCTCTAGGGATTCAGATGGAAAATAAGTTTTTCCTTATGTACCGCCTAAAACAGTCTTTCAGGAGTTTGTCACTGTTGGACCTTGTCTTCCCTTGGGGTGCTCTGGTGAACACATGTTCTCCCAGTTCCTGATGCACACCCCTTACATACTTATAGGCTGCAACCTTGAGCCTTTGCTTTTCCAGGCAGAAGAGTCTCAAGGTTCTTAGTTTCTCATAAGGTCTTCTCTTGTCCTCTAATCGTGTATGTGGCTCTCCTCTGGACCCTCTCAAAATTCTCCACATTCTTTCTGAATTGCAGAGCCCAGAATATTGGATACAGTATTCTGCTGCAGCCTCACCAAGGCCAAATAAAGTGGGAGGATATCTTTCTGGGTCTTGCTTGAGAAGCATTGGTAGATGTAAGCCAGAGTTTTGTTTACATTGCTGGCTGTGGTGTCAGATTGGTGGCTTATGTTCATCTTGTGGTCAGGCATGACCCCCAAGTCTCTTTCAGTCCTGGTGAAAGCATAACACTGCTGAGCCTATAAGTTTGATGTGGCTTTTTTCTCTTAAGGCGGAGTACCTTGCATTTCTCCATGTAGAACAACATCAGATTTTGATCCTTTCACCCTGCAAGCCTGTTGAGGTCAGCCTGGATTGCCAGCCTATCCTCTAGGATGACCACACTTCCCCATAGTTTGGTGTTATCTGCAAACTTAGCCAGTCCACTTTTGACACCAGAGTACAGATAATTTATAAATCTGTTGAAGAGTACATGTCCAAGAACATAGCCATGGGGGACACCACTGGTCTCCTTGCACCATGTTGAATTGGTTCCATCGACTATTACTCCCTGGGTCCATCCACAGAGCCAGTTCCTCAGCCATCAGACTGTAAGGTTGTCAAGGCCACAGTTCCCCAATTTTACCATGAGGCCATAATGGAACATGAGGTCAAAAAGCTTTCTTGAAGTCCAAATATATGACATCAACCTTTTCTCCTTTGTCCAGGTGATGCATCACTTGGTCATAGAAGGAAATGAGATTGGTCAGGCAAGACCTACCCACAACAAAGCTGTGTTGTCTGTCTTTCAGAGTGTTGCCTTCTGGTAGCCTGTATGGCCAGCAGCTCTGCAATCATATCAGCCAACTCCCTCAGCACGTTCAGATGCCTTGCATCCAACCCCATGGACTTGTACATGTCCAGCTTTTCTAAATAGTCCCTAACCTGCTTCATCATTCAAAGGTACTCACTGTCTCCCCAAACTGTGCTGCCCAGTGCAGTAGTCTGGGATCTGGCCGTGCCTGTGAAGATGGAGATGAAAAAGGCATTGAATACTTCAGCTGTTCCCTCATCATCTTTCAGTAGATTGCCTCCCCCATTCAGTAAGCTTTACCAAGTAAGGGACCTACACTTGCCTTAACCTTCCTTTTGTTGCTAACATAGTTGTAGAAACCCTTCTTATTACCTTCCATGTTCCTTCCTAGCTGCAATTCCAATTGTGCCTTGGCCTTTCTGATTTCATCCCTGCCTTTCCAAGCAATACTCCTATACTCCTCCCTAGTCATCTGTCCAAGCTTCCACTTCTTGTAAGTGTCCTTTTTGTGTTTAAGCTTACCAAAGAGTTCTGTGCTATGCCAAACTGGTTACGTCCCACATTTTTTATTTTTCTTGCACATCAGGATGGTTTGTTCCTTTGCCCTCAGTAAGTGATGACTCTTCCCATTGCTGCTATGAGGTCCTCCTTCATACAGGCTTCATCAAGGGGTTGGCAGATAAGCATGTGCTTCATAGACTGCACTTCATCACACTCGCATATATTAATGTAATTTAAAGTATCCCTATTTTATCATGTTTGTTTTTGATCTTCTAGTTTGTATGAGCAGGTGATTCAGGCATCACCATTTTGGCAAGTCTAGATCAGCCCCTCTAGGCTGAAGGATAGAAGTCCTCCTGGGGTTACAGGTCCATTTCAGAACACCTTATTGCGCATAATCTTTCCTTCCATAACCTCAGTCACACCCTGTCAGCCGTTGTGTCCAACAGCAAAACACCAGTCACAAAACTCTTCCATGCTTTAAGCCATTTAGATACTTCTTAGATATTTCTATGTAACCATAGAGTGGATGTTTGGGACCTTCCATCTGCCATGATCATTCTTTTTGGCTCACTACCTTTCTTCTGATATCAGGTAGTACAATGCCAGCCAGTAAGTACAGGCTGTCCTTTAGTGCTGGTTTTAGACATCCTGTTATTTCACAACAGCTGTCATTTAGAACTGGGTCTTCTTTTTTGGAATCAACTGATCATTCCCGTACTGGTCATGCATACTCTGCAGTGAACTAACAAGGCAATAGCAGTGGCTTGTAATGTAGTTGGGTTTGCTCCCCACTTTGAGATGACCAACTTTCGAAGTATGTTGTTGTGGGTGCTGCCTTTCCCTTTTGTCTTCTTTGCGTGTCCTTTGAAGGTAAGTGTTTAGTCCAATATAACCACCAAGTACAAAGGTTTCATGTGATTAGTTACTGGGATTCCAGCCCAGATGTTGTTTAATTTTTGCTTGGCTTCTCTATAGCATAGATGAAAAGCTGTAACCTGTGTCTAGGTTGGGTTGGTATGAATCTGATTCTTGTAGTAATCTGAGAGGCTGCTCATGACATGTCAGTGTATTCTCAACAGTGGTGAAGTCCTTCTCTTGCAGTGTGGTGCATAGATCATCAGCATATATGAAGCTACTCCTATTACTCTGTATGAGTTTGTCATTGTTATATATGTTAAAAAGGATTGGTGCTAGCACACTACTCTGTGGGAGGCCATTTCATTGTCACCTCCAGGGGCTCCATTTCTTGCATGGTGTTATGTAAAAACATCTATTCTCCAAAAGAGATCAGATGAGCTGCATTAAGTTGTAGTCACGTGCCATATTATAGACTTTGGCAAGCAGGTTTCAGTGGCTGACTGTGTTATATGCTTCCAATAAACACAGTACCTGTTATCATCCCTTTCTTGATTCCATCTTCTATATACTGGGTGATGTTTAGTATTTGGCCAGTGCAGAACTTGCCTGGTCTGAATCCAGCTTGTTCTGGTATTAGATAATGCTTGATATCCAGTGAAAGGTGATTGAGAATAAGGAGTTTGTAAAGGTTTGCTAAGATGGCACAGAAGTGACACTGGCCTTCTCTGCCAGAAAAGAATGCCTCTGTCCCATATAGCTGTTACATGGACTTGTTGCCATAGTTTTGGGAATTCTAAGGGTTGTCAGAAAGAGGTAATACCCATAACTTGGTTGTGGGACCAAAGTGCTTGATCTGCTTTGTGCACATATCATTGAATCCAGCTGCTTTGCTGTTCTTCAAGTGACGTATTATGGCATCAAGTTCATCCATTGTGTATAGCATATGGCTTACTAAAATTATTTTCCACCAAATCAGTTTACTGTTTAATCTATAGTTTAGACTGCTTTTCAAATGTTTACTTTTGAGCAGGACCTGGTGAGCCCTCTGGTTGGCTGTGATACTGTGATATTGCTGTACTGTCTTTGGGTTGTTACTCAACTTGTGAATGGTTAACCATGATTTCCTGCTAGTGTGGATCATATCTATTACTTTGACCAATTCTTTCCATTCCATCACCTTTCTTCTTAGAGCTTGTAAGTTAGGGCTGTCACTGCTACAATAATGTCTTCTGAAAAAGGATCTATTTGAACCATGTGTTGTTATTTTTTGTATTTGGCTGCTAGCATGGAAGTGTACCCTAGTAAATATTTAGTTATCCATCTGTCCCATTCGCCTGCTGAGGGTTCAGGATTGAGAGTATGGTGGGGAGTAGAAAGGTAAGAAAGGTTTATTGACTTAACAAAAATACAACTATGTGTAGTAACAAGACAGACAAGAACAATTCTCATCGGCAACTTATCAGCAGTCCCCTCTGATGCCTGATGTGCGACATGTTTCTCTTTCCACAAAGTTCAGCAATATCAGGTGTCCTTGATCAGCGTTGTCTGAGAGGTACCAGGAAGGACCCTGGAATTCAGTCCTTGGGCTCCTCAAGATCCATGGGCCCACTGATCCAGATCAACAGCTAACTAATCCTTTTCACAGAGCTCTATCTTCCTTCGGAATGATTTCCAGGTATTCCTGCTAATTTATGGCTTCTGAATGGTACTGATAACTACAACCACTCAGATTCTTTTTACCTCAACTGTCCTTAGACTGACCAATAGCAGTACAAGCCTGGCATTCCTTTGATAAGGTTAATTTTAACTACACCACAGGGCTTTACTACTTAAAGGCTTTGCTAAATTTACTAGGCCTTACTTTATACAAGGCCTTACTACATTTTAACCTGCAATTATGCTATTAGCAATAACATATAGCTTAATAGCTAAACAAATACAGAAAAACACTTGGTCTAATCTTCATAGAGCCTTCAGCAAGCACCTTTATCACACAGACATAATTTTCAGCTGTCACACCATCCTTGAAGTATATATCTCTTGGAGGTTTTGTGCAGTGCATTCATGAAGAGGTTGTAGTTATCCAAGACTGGTTTGATGTGTTTCACCTTTTTGTCAAGGTCTTCAGAATAGCTTTTCCAGCCTTATTTCTTAAAATTCAAGTGTCTATGCATTGGTACCGTATTTGGAGTTATGGTTGATGAGACAGTGATAGAGATTCGTCTGTGCTGTGTGTGAGGAATGGGTCTTTTTTTGCATATAACTTCTATATTGCTGTAGACAAAGGTGAAGTCTGGATTATAGCTTCATCTCCACTGGGAGCTAGTCAAAGACCTAGATACCTTAGAGTCATTGATCAGGCTTAAGTGGTATGCCTCAGCCCACATCGTGACCAAGTTGCCATTTTCGTTGTTTTTACTGTAACTCCATGTGACTCTATGGCTAATAAAGTCACCAATGAGCATGCATTTTTTTTGTGATCAGGGTTTCTTAGGCTCACAAAGGCAAAATGCTTCCCTGGAGGCTCATAAATGAATGTTATGGAGATGTTGCTATATTGATGGTCCAGATTTCAGTGTTGTTTTATTCAGTCATAGATGTCATGTTGATGATGAGCTCTGGTTTTATGAAGATAGCACTGCCATATTTCTTCCACTGCCTTTCGATGACTAATCTCACTCCAGGAATCAGTGGATCACATATGTCTAGGCAGCAAACCTGTGGATTCCAGCCTATTTGCTTGTTGCTGCAGCCTTTGGCCTGGGCCCACCTTATTATGGCCTTGGCTCTTGTGGCAGCAGCCATTCAACTGGACTAAACATTTTACTTTCTGGCCTTCAGGTCACAGAGGGGCTATACTCTCTCCAGCTGTGTTCTCCTGACCCTTGAGAAACACTCAAGCCCTCTTTGGTTTTCCAGCCCCTCAGGAGGTTAAAACTTTACAGGGTGCTTTAAGGTACCTGTGACATGGGCTTCAAACCTCTCCTCGCAGCTGTGCCCAGTCCTCTGGACATGACTATCCCAGTCACAAGAAAAAAAATTACAACCTGTCCAGGTACTTGCAGCACAGAGAATAACCTGAACTAAAATCATCCTTACTCTGGGCAAATTGAGGATACAAAATGAGGCTGCTTTGTCTTTGCATGCCAGGGCTGCCATTACAATGACTCCTGACTCTACAGCAGCCTGCTGAGAGCTCCTTATCCTTCCATAGTCAGGGCTAGAGTGACTCTGCTGGCTTAAGAGGAAGTCTTTTATACCTTTAGGTCCTCCCACTTCCAGCTAGCCCATCCTATTGCTCAGCACAAGTGCAGTGGTCCCTCATTTGTCCTTTCTTCCCTGCTTGGTTTCACTATGCCAATGCCTGCCTGTGGCAGGTTGTTGATTACCAGTAGACTGTCTTATTTTACCCTGTGGCTGTTTGCTTCGAGGGGCTCTTCCCTAGTGCCATTATTGTCTGCATTTTTATCCCTTTGGGCCACAAAGGCCTTACTCTTTAAAGACACTTGCAAGTTTTCCTTGGCCCCCAGCTTTCTCCTAGTAACAGGGCAACAGCTCCCTGTTACAGTGTGTTTATGACACAAGTTTATGATCGAAATAAAATTAAATTTGTCCTAAAAGGGAGAGGCTGGAGGATGCTAGAAGAGGTAACCAGAGTTAAAAACCTTGAACAGAGGGAAAGTGTGGAGATCCAAAAGGTCGGGGAGAAATTCTGGAGTAGAGAATGTAGAGAGGGGAATTTAGAAAAAATAAATATAGTTGTGGGGCTCTGGAGGAAGAGATGAACAGAAGAGCAGAAGAAGAGTATTAAGATCCTTGTAGCATGAAGAAAAAAAATTGCAAGATTTAAATGTGGTTATGTATGTTTATACAGAGCTGTTGTTATGACTAAATCCCCAGTTTATAAACATGAACTACAGGAGAAAAGGTGAATGAGAAAAAGGTTAAGAACTCTGTTTTGAGCATGCTGAGCTTAAGCTAATGACTAGATATCCATGAAGCATTGTTAGATTTTTTTTTAAGAAAAAGCACTAAAGTAGTGATTTGAGAGGTAGGAGGGGACTGAAAATATCACAGTGCTGACAAGCAGAGGGAGTATGAAATTTCAGGAGAAGTATGTTCAATGCTGTCTAAAGCAACCAACAGGTTGAGGAAGATGAAGGTTAAATATCTGTCCTAAAACTAAGAAGGGAAAGTCAACTGGAGAATGTACAGGCAGTTTCAAGAAGTTATAAAGTTTGGAAGTCAGACTGGCAAGAGTCTTGGATAGAACTGAAGATAAGGTGCTTCAGGAAGTAGTTGTAGACAGTATGATCAGTGATTTTTTAGATGAAGGGAGGGGATTATGGTATGTTATTGGTAGATAGAATGAAGGGTGGATTTCTTATGCTTGAGTGGGAAATAAGTCATATTTTTTATTGCGAGAGAAATGAGCCTGATGAGAGTGAAAGGTAGAGGAGAAGAGTAGAAGGGGTGAGAGTAAAGCCAATTAGATCAGGAGGCCTAATGAAAAAGAAAGAAGTGTTTGGATAGGTGATTTCAAGAGGAGAGGAACAAACAAGAAATCAGATTCACTGACAAAGGAAAAGCAAAATAGGCTGGTAGGAGGGAAGGAATGAGGTGAAACTTTGGAGAGAGTGGAAAAGGGAAATCCTTTTGGATTTTGTTATTTTGAATGATAAAGTTGGTGAGAGCCTAAGAGAAACGAACTGAAAGTGGCGAAAAGTCTGATAGAATTGTGGGTATGAGAATCAGTCAATGAGCACAGGGAAGTAGTGGTGCTTTATTGCAATATGATGGAACCGGAGGAAGAGAGAGGATATGTGATGTAGGGACAGCTGCATGATCTTAAAAGTTGTTGAGTAGAAAATGTTTAGGTCTGTGTTAGAAAGCTTGTGCTAAGTTATTAGTGTCAAGGGTCTGGCTTTTGTTGACAGTGTTACATCCTTGCAAAGTAGTTGGAGGGCATATTATTTTAAATGAAAAAAAATAATTGTTGTATATTTGTTTCATGTGCTACAAGATACACAGTTTAAAAGGGTTTTAGTGTGTATGCTTTTAACCATTAATAACAAAAATAGATATACTACCTGAAAATTTGCATATGTGCAGTACCAGTTTTGCAATTTTCCTTTATGTTCACTCACATGAGCAGTTTGGAGTAGATTCTATGCACTGTTTTCCACAAAACTATCATATATGGGTATATCTGTATTGGATACTTTCATTAGAGAATATTATCTATCTCCTTTTGGGACCGTTAATACCACAATTTTAACTGTTTCATTGGAATTTTCACAGTTCATCGCATGAACTTTGGATGTAAAATGATCTGGATTAGTATCACTTTCATTGTACATTTCGATTACCAAATAAAGAATTGTGTACCAAGTCTTTACTCACTTGGAAACCCAACAGTGTGGGGAAAAATAAAAGTAGATATTTTTATTATTGAATTGTTCCATCATTTTTGACAGATTTTTTTTTTCTTTGTCAAAAATAGATAAACAATTTTTTACTCGGTACTGAAGTGCACAGAGAGATATGCATTTCATTTTTTAACAATGTGGGAGTTGCAATAATCTTTTTGATTTGTATTGGCTCATGAATAAGTCAGTTTTTGTATGTTGGATAATATAGAATCTATTCAAACCTACATGCAAAGCATGTGAATATAAATGGTTTTCCTTCTGCAGAATCCATTACAGCCTAATAGTAACAGAAAGACATGCCATTTGCCAAACTTTTAACAGTTTCTTAGTTGTGATCACTATCTCTTTTTCTGAATTATTGTTTAATTTGGGCAACTTCCTTAAATCAAGCCCCATGCAAACTTTTCTCATAGGGAAAATAATAATGGTGCTGTTAAGTTTTCATCTAGTCTGAGGTAATGTTGTAAGTGAAAAAAATTACATTATTTAATCCACAGGCTATGCTAGTGTTAGAAGATGCATTCTGAACTAATATAAACCCATCTAAATGTTGTTTTTTTCAATGTATACAACTATCAACATTTGGAAATTGGATGCACAAACTTAAGTCCTCAACTCTATAGCTGTGCACAGGCGCTACATTTCTACTGGGCGACTTACTGCTTTCTCAGTAGAAACTGCCAGCCTACAGGCATTCAATCAGTTTCTCTGGGATGAAACATACCCTGTTTGGGAGAAAGTTCTTCCAGGTTGATACCTAGAAGAACTATTCCAGGTTTACTTCCCTGTGAGGGAGTTTCTCTTGCGAGAATGAACCCCTGTATGTTTTGCTTCTCTGTGATTAGGAGAATTCAAGCAGCAGTTTCCCCTCTGCCTTCTCCAAACTGGGGGACTCTGGTCAGGGGAAGTTTGTGGGGGTATTTCCCCACATTTCGACTCCTCCCAATTGTGGAGGAGCTGAGCTGAGCTGCTACTGCCTCCTGTGAACCTTCCTAACATCAGGAGACACCCTGTCTGGAAAAGGCCAAGGGAATGCTGTCTTGCACCTTCCTTCTTGTTGGAAACCAACTCTAAAAATGAATAGGTGTTCTTACCCTATTGTTTAGCTACAAGATCAACCCTACTAAGTGCTGAGCACTTTGGTCTTATCTAGGAAAATCTTAAGTAAAGAAATAATTCCACTGAAGCCAGTGGGACTACTTGTACACTTAGTTTAAGCATGTATTTAGAAGCTATGCTGGATCAGGCAAAAGTGCTGATCATATTGCAGAACAGATCCCCTGACAAGGTAGTATAGTAATTGGAATCCTTCTTTTCAGTAGCTACTGTTGTCTTCTACTCCAAACATCTTTACAGATGCTTCCTCCCAGACGTAACATAGAGTCAGAATGTCAGAAGCAGATTCAAAAGCAAACACACAGAAACTCAGTGTATAAAACAAAGACAAAATAATTATTATTTTTTTAATTTTAAAGAGTATTAGAGCAGGAAATACTTAAATTCTTAAATGATCTGTGAAGTATAAGGTGAAGATAGGGATAACTAACTACATTATTAAATAGCTTGTTTTTTTACTTATTTGTTTTAACCATTGCTTTATTTTAACATGTGTTTTTTATATATTAGTGAGTTATGTTTTCTTTTGTTAGTATCTTACATTGCATGTTACTACCAGATTGCATTTCTCTTTGCTCTTTGCATATTTGTCACTTTTAATATCTTTGGTGATTTTTGAAATATTTGGTCCTGGATCATTCTGCTGCAAATATGACCTGTCATTCCAACAAATGGACTGATTGAATCTGTCACACTGGTGGGATTTATAGTAAATTCAGTGCAGCACAAGTGAAGCCATCAGAAGTTTTATTGTCTAAGTGGTTGCATAGGAGTTATCTGATTTAATCAAAATGCTGACGTTCCATTGTCCATTTAATTTTTAATTCACTACAGTTACTTTTTGAAGTCCTATTTGCCTATGATCTGCATAGCACAGTCTCACAGAATTAATACTTAAAATATTCTATTTACCAATTTTAATATAAATTTTAATATTCAAACAAAATAAAGGTCCTTTTTTTTACAATGTATTTAAGATTTTGTATTTGTATATTCAAAATGTTTTAATACAAACAGCGGCATCAAGCAATACTTGTCAAATATTGATTAGGTTATAGAAAAGAAAAGTTTCTTTCAAGAACTCTGAAATGACTTCTTAATTTTATTTTTTCCCTTAATTTCACTGACTACAAATAAAATTTCTACTAATGAAACTAGGGAAACACACATTCTAAGTTATTGGTTAATAAAGGGACTTACATATATGTTTTGCAATAATTTATTAATTTGTCAAATAGTTTATTTTAAGAATTGTTTTCCTCCAATTTGGTTATACCAAATTGTTTTTTGCAATCTGAATTCAGAGGTAGTATGTTATCCACATAGAGTAGAAAATACTGACTATGTTCCATAGCTTTAAAATGTTTTGCTTTTTTATGTTTATTCTTTGTATAGAATTTTATGTTGCTACAGGTTTTTGATTTTGGCATTTTTTTTAAATGCGGTTCATTTTATCACCTATTTTGCTTTGTTAAGCCTAATAGTTAACTTTCTTACTATGCCTATCTGAATACTAAAACCGTAATAAAAATCATTTTAATAGTCCTGTAAAGCAGACTCCATAAACCAAGAACATTTATTTTCATTGAAGGCACGTGCTAATTTTTTATTGAGAGATACATTAAACATTGATACATCCAACCTCTGATTGAACCTTCAGAGTTGTCACATATAGGGGCAGTTGAAGATTTATTACGCAATATAAAATTAGGCGTATACAGTAAACCTGATAGTAAATGACCTTTGCAGACTGGAGATTGCCACAGAGAATAGTTCTTTTTGTCGAACAATAGAAAAGACTGGAAGAACATATATCTAGACATTCAACAATGAGTTGAATGAGGTTGAAATTGGAAATCCAAAAATGAAAAATAATTTAAAATAAAATCTGAAGTTTATACTGCAAGAAAAACAGGTATTCTATAAATATTATTCTACTGATTTTGAAAAATCACAAAATATACGTGTCTCTGGCAACTTATATATATCAAAAGATATGTGTTTTGCTAAGCTACAATATAATGACTCGGACTAATTTAAATATTTCCAGACATAGTAGAATAAGTTATGAAAGGCACTTATAAAAGCTGACTATAAAAAAGCTGTTTTGAGCACGTTTAGTTTATAAATTAATGAAATTTAATATGCTTTGGTCAAAATAAATATGTATTTAAATGGCAAGAAACTCTATAGAGTGGCAAAAAGGTTATACTTCATTGTACTGTACTTAGATCATTGCTTATTCTCCTATCTGTCTTTTCTGTTGATTTAAATACACAGCTGGAAGACCTAAAGACGATTGTTCAGCAGCACAGGCACTCTTCAGTGGACAATCAAAATGTACCTATCACTGAAGAAGCCCACTGGCATGATGCCTTTGTGACTCTTAAATGTGATTTCACAGAACGTGAAAAGAAGCACCTTGAAGCTTTACTACAGCTCAGCCACAAAGTGTATGTGACAAAAGATCGCACATAGAAATATCAAAAGTAACATCCAAGGTATTTTTCAAATGATACTGCATATTTAACTTAAATAAAACCTGATTTTATTTATTTTTAAACTGTGAGAAAATCCCTCCAAGTATAAAAAAGCAAATCTATACAAGTTGGAAAACATTATTTAAAAAAAAATAAGTTTTCCTACTTACTCCAGCAAAAACACAAGCTTTATATCAACCAACACCATGTATTCAATGAAAAGATTGCGCATGGGTGGCTTTCGTTTATACTTCCTCAAATTGTGCTCTCCTTAACATTAAGAGATCTTGCTTATTTAGTGTAAGGGGGAAAAGAAAATGAAAAAGAACATGGCAGCACATTGTAAGAGTATAACATTTATTCTTCTCTGTATGTAGAAGAAATAATTTTAGTTTCTTTTAAGGTATACAAGTTAAATTTATAGAAGCATATCTTTTAAACTGTCAGTTTTTAAAATTGGCCTATTTAGTTAGAGACTAAAAATCTTGCCATTGAATGGTCTTTGGTCTCATGGAATGAACTGATGGTCTTCGTTCTGTCACCAGTGGGCAATGTCTGTGTCAAAAAATCATCACACTGGTGACCTTATTGCTACCTATGCTGAGAGTTTCACTAAGACTAAAAAAGAACATGGTTGGATATATTCTTCACTGTTGAAACCTGCTAGCTCCCTGACAACCATTTTGCTCAGGATAATTTCTGTTATCATAGTTAGGGGAGTTTACTAAGGGAGGGGAAGGGAGAATATGTCGGCCACAGCATGATGCACCAGTGAAACATGCTAGGTCAGGCCCTAAACAAAGGAATGAAGATTAGTCAGATTTTACACACAATGCAGTAATTATGAAGTGCAGTATCCCTGGGTTCATAGCTTCATTGAAGTTATTTTACAGCAGCTGAAAAATTGATGCTAATGAATCTACTCCTTTGAAAAATGTCCATTTTATTTTGGTTACATTTTTCAAAACATGGTTGAAACACTTATGATCCAATGTTCTATGACTCCAGTATCCAGGGCTCTCTGTTTGTAAAACTTTGCATTGTTCATTCCTCTGCTCCAGTTGGATCTAAGGCTATGACCTCCAGTGTGCCTAGTTCAGTCCAGACATTAAACCTAAACCATTGCCGGTCTATAGAACATTAATTAGAAGATACACATCATACTGCTATATTTATTTACATAACCCATGCACCTTCACCCCAGAATTGGATCCAAAATAGGGGTGTATGTCTTAAGCAGGAAGGATGATTTATTATCCCAGAATAGAAGCACGGAGAAGCTTTAAAATGGTTGCTGTTTTTCCTTCTCTTCTTTCCAGCAGCCAAGAGAAGAGGAATTCAGCAGGGGCAGATCCAGGGGTCTGCAGTGGTATAATGGCATTCCTTTTTTATTCCTGTTTCCCCCCAAGGTTTTAAAACCAACTCTCTGGCAGCAACAGTGGCATTTCTGTTTAGCCAATACTAAGGTTGTCAATTGACTTAATGGCTCATTGTAATCAACTTGATATCTACTAGTCCCTTTTCATCTCCACAGATGTTAATGGCCCTCTCTCCTTTTTAATGACCTTGATGTTTCACAAGTCAATCTGTCTTTTTTGGGCAGTTCTGCTATCTGTTTTTCACTAATGGTCTCTCTTCTCCTATTTCACAACCCTGCAGACTATTTTTACTTCTTTTCAAAATCATAGTTCCACCTATGGAGCAGCAAAGAGCTGCTGACAGTTCACCTGTGGAAGGGTTAAAACTGTAGCTTTTGCATGAGTGGGAAAGAGACAGTGAATGAGCTGAAGATTAGGCTCTGTCCCTTCTTTGTGTGACCAAAACCACAACATTTTCCCCCTTCATTTTGCCTTCCTCAAAACAAGATGCAGGTCTTATTTTGGAGGCATGTGATATGTAAGAAAGTACAGTAAACATTTCTACTAATGTTCCCTTACATGTTGATTTAAGAGGTAGTAAGTGGAGGAAACCTTGAGTTACTGCTTTTGTGCCTTAGTAGCAAAGCTTCCCTAAAACCGCCTTTATAAGCACGGTCCTGATTGATATATAGGCTCATATGCTGTACTCTTGACAAGCAACTGAGACTTCATTGTGGTAGGTCCTATGGTATGAAATTCAGTCTCATTACATTTTTCACAACTTCCAATCCTTATATTATGTGGCTCTCTTTCCACTATACTTCAGTGAAACCAATGCAGCAGAGCAATGTGTAACTCCATGCACCAGAAGTGTGAAGCAAGGTGGCAGCCTGTTAATAGAATATATTAGCTCGGAGAGAGAGAGTAGTTGCCTTCTTAAGAAGCAGAGCACAATCACAGTTCTGAGTTACCTCACTGTCTTTTTCTAAGTAGTTTCTCCATTTACTTCTGATTCTATTAATCCCACTTATTCCTTTCTCTTTTCCAGTCACCTCAACAGCAAAAAGTTCTAGGCTTCTTTTCCTTCCCTCACTCACAAAAACAGTTTGTCAGTATTAATTTCCTGGATCTTTGGAGCAGTGTCCTGATGGTATAGGGTAAGATCACCTTCACTTCCATTTCCTCCAGTAGGGCTGTGCAAAGCTTTGATCGGCGATTTGACTTGGAGAAGATTCAGCCCGATTTGGTGGCCAAATCTCCAAATCTGAATTGAATTGGGAGACCCATTAAAAGATCCAAATCAAATCTGGAGCCTCTGAATCAATTCAGAAAAGATTTAGAGAGATTTGGAGATTTGGATTGGCCAGGGAGAGGCAGGCATGGCTGGGCGACTGCAGGTTCTCCCGTGGCTTCTCCAACTGTGCCTGTTTCTCCCCGCCTGGAGGGAGCCATGGGAAGAGCCCCCATGGCTT
>JAGPOW010000261.1:50947517-50949926 GCA_030014935.1 Caiman crocodilus | reverse complement strand
GCAGGCATGGCTGGGCGACTGCAGGTTCTCCCGTGGCTTCTCCAACTGTGCCTGTTTCTCCCCGCCTGGAGGGAGCCATGGGAAGAGCCCCCATGGCTTCCCCCCCGGCCCCATCCCCCACCTGGCTCCAGCCTAGTCTTGGCACTTTAAAAAAAAAAAAAAAGAAGAAAAAAAAGCACCCTGTACTTACCAGCTATAGTAGGGTCTGTGGGGCCTCCTGGCAGAGCCCCCCCCATGCACCCCCTGCTCCCTGATCGCCCTCCCCACCTGCCTGGCCCCACCCCAATAGCCCCCGCCTGGCCCTACCTCACTGCCTCATGCTGCACTGGTGGGGGCTCTGCCACAGGCCCTCAGAGACCCTGATCCCCACTGCCAGAGCTGGTGAGTGCAGGGTTTTTTTATTTTTTATTTTTTAATTGCTGAGATGCTGGGGCTGGGTGGGGCAGCCATAGGGGCCTGGGTGGGTGGTGGTGGGGAGATTGTAGAGCCAGTCTGTGTGAGGGGGCTCTGCCACGTGGCTTCAGAGCCCCCATAGCTGCTGCTACTGCTGGTGAGTGCAGATTTTTTTGTTTGCTTGGTTGGGTTTTTTTATTCCTGGACTGCTGGGGCTGGGCAGCAGGGGTGATCGGGGAGCAGAGTCTGCACAGGGGGGCTCTGCCAGGGGGTCCCAGAGCCGACACAGCCCCTGCTGCAGCCAGTGAATGCGGGGCTTCTTTGGTTTTTTTTAAAGTGTTGGAGCTAGGCGGTGGCTGGGTGGGGGATGGGGCCAAGCAAGGCAACCATGGGACACAGGAGAGGGAGGCACAACTGGAAGAGCCACCCAGCTGTACCTGTCTCTTCCCAGCCAATCCAAATCTCCAAATCAGTGCTGAATCAGCACTGCATCTCCGATTCTGATTTGGCTGAATTGAACGGGGACAGCGATTCGAATCACTGTTCTCTGAATCGGCCAAATCCAAATCGAATACTCTAGTCACACAGAGCTCGTATCAAATATTAATCAGATAAGGCTCCATTCTAGTTAGAATCTTGACTTTCCTATTTCTAGGAGGCTTACCTTAGAAAGAAGGGCAATGCAATGGTGTTCCTAACTGTAAGTGACCACGGTAGTCTCTGAGATCAGTAAGGGAAGCCTTCATCCTCCCACTACTTCAGAGATTTTTAACCATTCACTGTCGAGGGAATTATTTACCTCCAGCCAAACAGCAGAACTACGTCAGTGCAGATCGCTTGAACCAGGAACTCTAAGTACAGATGGATTCTCATGGGACTGGAATGAAGCTTTTGCTTTATATTCTGCTCTTAATCTTTAATTTGTAGAGTCATAGGATAAAGGGTTTAATAGGATGTATAATAGCTTTCCTGTCTTTCAAGCACCTTGTCATCTTTGATTTAGAACCTAGCTCTGGGGTGTATCACTGGAATTGCTTTATAAGACCTGGATCTCCTGTCATAGGTATGATGCCACTTTCTAGTCTGAAACATCTTGCACTGGCAACATGGATAGTGAATGGTACAAACTTGTGAGCAAAGTTGTTTCTCCTGCCTTCAGTTGCTTTTCTTGTCTGTTCCTGTATTTATGGTTCTCACTGGAATTTTGTAATGTGTTCCTGCCTCCTTGAACATGTTTTTGCTCTTTTGCTAGTTGGTTTCAATAAGGATATTTAAATAACTCTCTAGAGTTGTTTCAGTTATTCACAGTTCCTGGACAGGTAAGGCAGCTGGCTTTTTCTAAAAGATAGAGTCTGTTCTACATGTTAGGCAAATAGGGATTTAGGTGCCTAAGTAGAATTCTGTTCCATCCTGATCAAGTCTGTGAAAAACGGTTAATGCAAAAAAATAGTGAGTCCTTCTCCTCCTTGTTGTATGTATTTAAAATCAGTTTTAAGGTGAGATGTGTATATGTTATGAAATAGATGCATTAATGGACTTCCATAGACTTGAAGAACGTGAAGTCCTTTTAGATGCCTAAGAAATGGAACCAGAATCTGCCTTTAAGTTTCTGAAAGTTTCTTAGTTCCTTCCTTTTGTGGAAGGAAAGACATTTTTACATTTTCCATGTTTCATTTTCAAGTGTTTTTTCTCTCTGGATAACATCTTAATTATGGTCAGGATAGAGAGGAGAAAAATGAACTCAATAATTATTCTTCCTTATGATCTTATTTTCTTTCAGAAACAGAATGGTCCTTTGTCTTTTATATCAGTAATTCCAGAAACTGATAGTATTTCTTGTTAATACACATGCTGTATTGTTTTACCTGATATATCACACACATTTTTGTGGGAGAAGAAGCTTCTCTCCCTCAATTGCAGAAGAATTCTGGTTTTATATATCTTGTATGCTTTTAACAAAGGCCCTGTTCATTAGCTAAAGAATCAATCTGGGAGAGAAAGTTGTGGACCCTTAGC
>JAGPOW010000261.1:50937517-50942517 GCA_030014935.1 Caiman crocodilus | reverse complement strand
CTGGGACATTGAATAATGATACTTTCACTCTTCATATTTATGAATTATAGTATAGTATTCACAGTGGCAACATATGGAGGTTGAATCATTTTCTCTGCAGCTGTGCCCTGATATTGCTGTAGACAGCTATGCATTGTAAAATAAATAAATAAATAAATAAAAATTAAAAATTAGTGTTTTAGTTCTTAAGGCTATATTGAATATCTTTTCAATAAGTTTTTACAAGAAAAGTTTACATTATGTGAAGTTTTTCATATATCATATAACCTGAAGGTTGTTAAAGTATCAGCCAGCTGAAATATAGTTAAGATAGCTTAAGTTCAATCTGTACTGAAAGAGCAAATATTCATTATGTATTAGTTTTGTATTCCATATCTGGCTAAATCAGAAATACCCATGCTCCCATCCTCCTCCTGCATATTCAGGCAGGTGGAACACATGTGACATAACTGTATATATGTTAAGAATATGTTCCACATCTGCTGATGAAAACCACATTACCATAGTGTATGTTCATTCCAGCTTGCCTAATATTCTTCTGAGTCAGTGTGGAGGCGCCTGTTATAAATTTTCTTTCCCATGAGGCCATGAGCTGAATCTACTTTGCACTTGATGCGTTCTCACAAGTTACAAGCTGGCAGACACCAGATGGTGCTACGGAGACTCCTGTCAGGAACCTGCACGTGTGCACAAACTTTAAATTAAACTGAAAATTGGGAGATTTAACTGGTGAACAGTTGCCTGCCAGATACTTTAAAGATCATAAGTTTTTGGAGATGTTTCTTTTTATTGTGGAGAGCTAGCCTTGATGATACTTTGAGATTGTTGTATCCTTTCAAACATGGCTAAATAAATTCATGTTCAACTTATTGCATTATTCCTGTGAGAAGGAGGAGCTTAAATAAAAATATCTAATTTGCGTCAAAGCTGGGCATGAGCTGATGTTATTTTTTCTCTCACGTCTCTGTCTTAATCTGTATCTACAGTTATTTGATTATATAGTTGGTGAGCTAATATTTGGTTCATTGTATTCTTACGTTGCTATTGACTCTTCACATTGCACGTATATTCACCATAATAACAGTACAGGTAAGTATAATAATTGTTCTTTAAAGTATCCTTATAAAGGTGTATGTCTTTATGTTCTTTATTGATATGAAAATGAAGGAACTGGTACTTGTTTATCCAAGAAACTTATTCACTCTAAATGAGTGGGTGTGTGGTATTTTCCCAGTCTACTCTAGAAATACCCCACTCTTGAGTATGGATTTTTTTTCCCTGAAGTAGGTGAAATTTTTAGAGGCCTAGATTAAATGTACATTACTTGCAGTCCAACCTCTGCCCTTCAGCTTCCTTTCTAGCATTCCAATTCAGTCATTTTTAGACAACAGTCAGCAATGTATTCTCAAAATGAGTGAATCTTGGTGGACCAGCATCTCCCCTAGATTCTGTACAATATAACTAAGCTAACTGAATTTGCTTTCCAGAGAAAAATAAGATGCTAGATCAGACTGTTTGTACAGTATTACTGAGATTGTATATCTTATTTTGGGTGAGTTTTTGAAGGTACAGAAAACATTTCATTCTGATATACTGCTTTCTAAGAAAAAACATATTTTAGCAGAGTATACAATCAAGTATGTGTATGTAACATTCCATAAGAGGGTTTTCTGGTTGAGATTGGTGGAATTAATAATATTCCAGAATGCAGAAATGGGTTCACCAATGGTAAAACAGCATTTGTTTCATGCTTCTGAACTACCAGAATATGGACCTTCATTTGGAAGGATACAGGATACATTTACTAAACACAGGACAAGAGTGCCTTTAAGGAGACATGGAAGCAAAAATTCAGAAGACTAAGGGAGCTCCCTTTTGTCTGTTCATTAACCTGCTTTCTCTCTGTAATGGATATTATGCGACTAATTTTATGAGTGCAAGCAGATATCAACTAAGCCCATACTGTGACTGCTAGTTGTAAAGGTCACAACAAGATTTGTCATAGCCATAACATACTTCCAATGAGATGACCTAAGTGGGTCTAGAGACTCCAGGTGACACAAGCTAGAGAGATGTGCTTGTGCCACATACTGATGGCAAAAGGACCTCAGAGCTGCTTTGGTTTGCTGGAAGCTCATGGATAGTGTCTAATTAAATTGGACCACAAGTACAAATGAACACAATATTGATGGCATTGGAGTGCATATAAATGTTCTGGAGATGACAGTAATTATTCATAAAGTATAGATTGTGGGTATTCATCAACATGTGGTCCTGATTTAAACAGACATTCAAGTAACTATGTTTTACATTTATAAGAGGAAGAACCATAGGATTGTCCTCTGTGTAGAGAATCTCTGTAAGTGTGACAGCCAGCAATGTTCAAGAAGGTATCCTACATTAGCACTATTAAGGCCTCAGGATTTGCTATTAAAAAATGAGGTCGCTCTTTGAGTATAGAAGAAATCTACTTTATATTCTGCTAAATATAAAGTAGATTTTAAATAATGCCTATAGTACCTGACAAGAAAGGAGAATGCAACTCAAATGAAATTGGTTGGCAGTGATCAAGGAGTGATGCAATGATTTTAAAAAAACAAAACAGCAAAATAAAAGGACTGAGAAAAAACATTCTACCAAGCAACATTTTATCACTAAACAGTACAAAGAAGTCCTTGTTTGTTTTTCTGACATTACCTTTCAAGCAACTGATCTTGGATTCATTCACAATAAGGAAAAAACATTGGTGTCCATTGTAGTCCATTACTGGCCCAAATAGTTATTGTTATTAATACTGCTGTAAGTAATTGTGATTAATTATGAGAGGTTGGAAACCACATTATAGTATTTGTAATTTGGAAAATTACAATAGACAAACACTCTGAAAGGGGGAGTTTAGCATGCAGAATATAGGGCTGAATCACAATTTCAGTGAATGGACTTGACTTTTCTGCCAGTTTCATCTGTTTTTAAAAATGGCAGAAAACTAACAAACTTTAGACACCAAAATAGTAGAGGGATATATTGTCTTGTAGGGGTATCAATATGAGAACCAGAGAAGCTGGTTTTCATATTGAAAGAGTACATTATCCAAAGATAACAAAATTGATATCTCTCTTGGATTGGGTTTTCAGATGCTATCAAACTGCAGACAATACATAACGTAATAAATTCTTGTAACAGTGCTTTTAAAAAAGAATGTAAACTAAAATGATTGAGCCATATATTAAGCCACTTCAGAGTGTGCATTACTCAGTTATTGACACAATGTTAGTCAGTTGTGGGCATAAAGCCTGACTCAAATTTGAAGTCACCAATATGGCAACTGATGTGCATTGTGTTCTCTCTCATTACTTTATTGTTGAAATGTTCAAAAGTTTGTTCTTCTTGTCATTTTAAAATTGACTTTCCAACTTTTGTTTCTAAGAGCCAGGGTGATAACCTTGAATTAAATTTAAATAAATGATAAATACATTTAATTTGCAGGGTTAAATGTTGATTTACTGAATTTTGAAAGAGAATAGGGACAGTGAATTTATTTTCCTGAGAAATTATACGCAAGAAGACTGTTACATTGTGTTAATTTTACAACTGGTAATCACAAACATATTGCATCTATGGCCAAAATATGTTAACTTATGGTTTCTATAAGAAATGGTGACTTTCCAACCCACTTGAAGAAGGGGAAGAATGAAATAAATAAAAAAATTCATAAACAGTTCTGGACTGTCATCTAAAATTTAAGGACACAAAAATGATTATCCACGATAATTCAGAAGAGAAAGCAATGATATGAAAGGCAAACAGGACTAAAAACTCAAAATTTTGTCCATTTATGTGGTTTGTCTTGTGTCTTCCACTACAATAAGTTTCTTATCTGAAATATTACAGCCTCACCTACTAAAAACAATTAGCCAAAGAACTTTCAAGGCTGGCAGAAGTATACAAGTCCCACATACTTGCATACTTCTTTTGCTTTCTTGTCATGATAGCGTAGCACAAGGAGCTAAGGATATACCTAAATCCTCAGCTCCAAATTTTTTCTATAGTAATTTTTTCTTCTAACCCCAGAATGCAAAATAGAAGAGAAAGAAAAAGAAGGAATCCAAATAAAGGGGCTTAACAAATATAGACCATGCAAATTTTACTCTGGAGCAAAATTACACAGGTCAGAAGTAGACGCATATCCAGCTCTCCAGAAAGATCTGTCTATAGAAGGAACTAGTACCAGCATCTTTGCCCCTAGGAAAGGAGGGGACAGCCTATTTTTGTTGAGCAAACCAGTACCTTGAGATAAAATTGACAAGAACAGTGGGTACACAGCCCATACTGATGTGCCCAATGCAAGATGGGCAAAAGTGCCTGGAAGCCTCCATGGCTTAATAGGGATATTCAGGGGACCCTGAGGGCAAAGCAGGAGGCTTACTATCTTTGGAAGCGAGGAGCAGTCTCCAAAGAGGAGTACTCCTCTTGTGCTTGGGAGTGCAGGAGGGCTATTAGGAAGGCCAAGGCGGAAGTAGAGCTCCGCCTGGCAACTAGGATCAAGGACAACAGGAATTCCTTTTTCAAGTATGTGGGGAGCAAAAAGAGAGCCCCAGGAAATCTTGGGCCCTTGAGGGACTCATCGGGCAACCTGGTGCTCACAGCCGATGGGAAGGCTGAGATCTTCCATGGGTTCTTTGCCTCTGTCTTCCTGAGGGGGGACTGGGACTTGCCTCCCGTTGGAAGCCTATATTCCTCCTCGGGAATCACTGCTAGGCCGTGGGTGAGGGTTGACCTGGTGGAGGGGCTTCTGGAAGGGATAGATGTCTTTAAGTCGGTGGGCCCAGTTGACCTACACCCAAAGGTGTTGAGGGAGCTGGCGGGGGTGATTGCTGAGCCCTTGGCTCAGTTATACGAGATCTCTTGGAGCTCTGGACAAGTGCCGGAGGACTGGAAGGTGGCCAATGTGGTTCCCATCTTTAAGAAGGGGAGGAAAGAGGACCCGAAGAACTACAGGC
>JAGPOW010000261.1:50895875-50930708 GCA_030014935.1 Caiman crocodilus | reverse complement strand
ATCCCGTTCCTCCACCGTGTTAGTGAGAGGGGAGCTTCCCAGCCAGTATGTGTGCTGGGGGTTGCCTCTCCCCAGATGCATCACCCTGCACTTGTCCACGTGATTTTTAAAAGTGGGGAATAATTAAACTAACCTTCTTTACTGAGCTGTTGTGAATAACAAGTCATGGAGCTTGGCTTTTGTGAGCTTCCTATGGCACAGTGCAAAGCGTTTATGAGAAACAAGCAAAGAGACAGCACATAGATAAATCATTCATTCTTCCATTCAGAGAGCATAAAAAGGCCTAGATAGATTGACCAAACCATGGTTCCATCTGTTTCTATTTCTGTTTGCCAGTTATGTTTGCTCAGATGATGGGAATTTTGTCACTTTTTAAAGAATTTTTTTCATGGTATCATATAAGATAATTTGTATATTCATTGATGCAATTTGTTTTGCTTTTTAAAAAAATGTATTAATGAGATACTTCAGCTAAGATTAATTATTATATACTATGTTCTGGCGATGCACTTTTTCTCTGCACATAGACTTTTGTCACAGAAATTTTAGTTAGTTTGTAGGACTAAAGTAAGTAGGAATTTATTTACATTTAAAGTATTTGGAACTGTGGTATAGTACCTTTGGGGTGCTCACCACATGGCAGGGGCTGCAGTAGGTTGGCGCAGAGCCCAGCAGGGAAGGCAGCCAAGTGAACCCCCCCCAGATCTCATTTTAAGGGGGGAGATGTGTGGCAGAGTGTCTTTGCAGGTGCTCATCACTTAAGGGCTCTCACAGGCTCAAACGGGAACCTGTTTTGGAAAAGCAGCTGGGGAAACCTTCCCCTGGTATCATTTAAACAGGGAGGATGTGTGGCAGGTCACTGTGGATGCCTGCCACTTTAAGACCAGAGCCAAGCAGCCAGCAGGTGCTTGATTGAGGCAGCCATTTTAGATCCCTGGCTGCCTAATAAATAGCTCAATTCCCTGCTGGCTGGCCAGGTAGCAACATTGCCTGGCTGTTAGGCTGAATTATATCATACTGGAGGTAGGGGATGGATGGGAGGCTCCTGGTTCTGGGCATAACCTAAAATTGCACCCTGTTGGGAGTGGGTGGCCTGGTGGGGCTTTAAGTGGTGTGGTATCCCCCAGGAAATGCCAGGCCAGTGATCACCCTGGTGAAAGGCAGGTAGGGGCACCTTAACCCTAGCCCTCACTTTGAGTTAAGTAACATCAGAGGTAGTTGCGGGGGTAGGCACGGCTGAGGCCACCTGAGCCCTGTGGAGTGCAAGACCCTGAGAGACCCTGAGGAGAGAGAGTGGGGGCCAGGCACACCTGCAGCCACCTGAGCCCTTTGGGGGTATAGAACCTGAAGGAAATGAAGTTGGTGCCAGGCATGGCTATGGCCACCTGAGCCCACAGGAGAATGAAGCCCCATGGCCCCAAGTGAGGGGGTGGTGTGGAGCCCCAAGTGAGTGGGGACAACAATAAGGAGCTTCAAGTGAAGGGGCAGCGTGGAGCCCTGAGTGAAGAGGGCCAAGATCTAGAGCCCTGAGTGAAGGGGGCAGAGATGAGTAGCCCTGAGTGAAGGGGCAGTGTGGAACTCCAGAGTGGCGGCAGAGATGGGGGAGCCGCAGTGAAGGGGGAGAAGAACCAGAGGGTTGAGGGCCTAGTACATTTTTATACACATAGTGTTGGTCCTGGAAGGGCCACAGTAAGCTTAGACCCGGTACGGTAATTGGCTGGCCACTACCCTGGTGAGGGTCACGGGAGAGGTCTAACAGAAGGTATGTCTGCCACCCAAGGAATGGACTAGCTAAGCCTATGGCCTAAGGGGCTTACTCCAAGAGGGAGCAAGGCAGCATAATTTGGTGATGCATGAAAGAGACCCCATGAAGGAGGGTGGAGTGTGTGAGGCCCGAGTGAGAGCCGGTGGTGTGAATATGTGTGTGACTGAGGCCTGATGGCATGATCTAAGCTTGCTCCAGCAGTAGGCCGGGAGCACTGTAACAACTGGATGCCATCTGTGAGGCATGGGCTGCTGTGTAGAGGGGAAGTATGGAGCCACAGATAGCACCTCCTGGCATTGGGGCAGAAATGAGCAGCCTCCCGCTTAATTAATATCATATTAATTCCCAACAAGGTGTGGCAGATGAGTCAGGTGGGTGGCATGCCCATAGGCAAGTGGGGAACCTAGCACTGTGGCTAGGCAGGGAGCCCCACTTTGCCACAGGAACTTAGTGGCAATAGTTGCCATCTGCCCCATATATTTTCTTAAAGAGCTTTGAGTTATGCTTCAGCAATTGCAGCCAGACAATAGAATTGCAGCTATTACACTAGAATAACTTGCTGTTTGTCCTACATAGGATTATTAATATATGATTTTTACCTCAGAGTAAGATGCATTAAAATTCCATTTCTAATAAGTCCTATGCCACAGGCTGATGCTAAAATTTGTTTTCTATCATAAATATGTTGGTTATGCCTAATATTAATGTGTATACTCCAGGTTTATCCATGAATCAAATGCGTAAGTTCTTCTCCAAAATCATTTTATTGGAAGATGATTTTTTGTTTCTTTTGTTATGTTTTCTTTTAGTTTAACTTGGATGCATCACAAACTCATTGCATACATTTAGAAGGGTATCAGTTCTTATTCAGAAGAGGAAGACATCTCAGAATTATCCTTCATGTGCTGTCCAAAGTAAGTATCTATTATGAGACCATCTCCCATGTAAAACGGCAAAAGAAAGTACGAGATTCAAAAGATTCAAACTTTTAAAATAAGAAAATGACATGAGTGAATTTGTCACAAATGTAATAGATGGGGGGAAAAAAATGAAGTCAGGATTATTAATCCAATAAATTAAGTATATTGAACAAAGCAGATTGTGAAGTTGTTTCTGAGAAAGTAAATCAACTGAAATGGGGGTATTGGATAAAAATAGATAGTATATGCATAATGAACTTTTTAATAACTGATGAATCATTTTTCAGAAGAAAAATCTTTAAGACAAAATTTAAGGTTAGTTGTATGTTACATTCTATTTTCTAAATAAGTATTTAAATATTTAAAATGATTAGAGAGAAATGGATTATGCTGCCATTTTGAAAATTAAATAGTTATTTTTATGTTATTGAAAGAGAGTGAAACTGGAAGAAACTATAAGTTGATATAGGAAAGAAATGAAATGGCTTCAGCCTCAATACTAAGAAGTGCTAGAAGAAAAAACGGATTTTTAATCAAGGAGTGAAATCCATGTTATAACTGCTCAAAATGGACAAGATACACTTTTAAATTAGATGAACAGTTTTGGAAGTTTCAGATACATTTTTGTCATAACATAAAAATTACATTTTTGTGAATTCACCAGATGGAATTTTTGTGTGTATTTTTATACCCTGGCAGTTCTCTTTCAAGTATTTATACCTTGGAATTGCTGCAAATTGATAATGAAGGTAAACTAAGCTATACAAATAAAAAGGTCAATACCCAGTAAGTCTTTCAGAGAAATATTAAGATACACATTGTTTTAATGTATTTGCCATTAATTCAGTGTAAAAGTGAATTAATTATTAGAAATATGATTTATTTGTAATGTATAAAAATTCTGACCTTATTTTCAAAGAGGCATTTTGGTCTAACATGAAAGCAGTTTTAATAAGACAATTGCTTTTTTCTTCTATTTAATGAAAATGTGATTTCTAAAACATTATACTTTATGTGTAAACCACATTAGTACACTGATATATTTGTAACCCTTCTGCTAGGCACTGGTCTGCAGCAACAAGGGCTGGGTTCAAATTTTGAGGTATCCAATATTTTTTTTTCCTATGGCTTGATCTCCCATCCAGAAATCTGGGATCACTTAATTTGGCTTGGGTGTCCTGCCTAAACAAAACCCCATCCTTGCAAGCAATATGAACACAAAATGATAGGGTTTATTACAGTAAACAAAGGCAAAGAAAGCAAAGGAAATGCCAAATGCTGTTTAACCACTTTTAACTACAAACTATAGTCTCTAGTTTGCACCCCTTTTGGGGAGATTCCACCCATACAGAGGCAGTCTGAGATATGGGGGCTTGCCCAAAAGTTTATTTTTAGGGGCCTGCACCCCTATATCTGCTACTCATCAGGGGAATTCTATGAGCTGCTCCTTGGGGTTTGCTTCATCTCAGGGAGCTGTTAGTCAGTGAAGATCTTTCTGTGGTGCAAGGGGTCCCTTGCTCTCTAGGAAGCTGTAGGGCACTAATCTCCCTGTCCACTGTGATTTTGAGGGGTTAGCTGCAGCTTTTGTCAGCACAGCACATTCCAAAATCCTAGTCCCAATCCCCATCTCTGCTGGGGCAAAAAAACTGCAAAAGAACTCAAAGAAAGGGCCAGGCCTATTGTGCTGGGCCTGGACTAAGCATTAAAAGACAGCTAGGCCATTCTGTGCTGTGGCCTAGACTTCTAGTCTCAGGTATAGAGCTAAGCTGAGACACAACTGAAAAACAACACAGAGGGGCCAGGCGTATCCTGGCCAATAATTGCCAGGACTTCATTCCTGGTCAGTGTACTCCATGGATTAATGCCCCCCATGGTATAATCCCACTCCAGACCTTAAACTTCATTTAAATTTGCCTTTAATTCTGGCCAAAGCTTCCAGCAAATAATACAGCTGGGAATCAGCCACACAGCTAGGCTGAGACCAAAAATGTTGCAACAGCAATTTAAATGTGCCAAGCTCTTAGCCCTGGCCCCAAGCATGACAGGCTTTTAATCTTAGCCCATATCTGCCATCAAAAACTGCCAGGCTCCAACCCTGGTCAGGTCTATTCCAGGGATTAATACCTCCAGGGTATTATCCATTTGAAACCCTAAAAACAAAAAAGTGGGGAAAAGACAGGGAAAAAATAGGAGTCCCAGACTCAGACTTTCTTGATCCCCTGTACCTGAGATTTCCCCTTCATTTTTCTCCAACTTATTTCTCCAGTGAAGCCGGGGCGGGGAGACCCACCATGGGGAGCAGTTCTCCCCAGCTGGCCCTCAGCTGTGCAGCCCTCCACAGCCCCAAGAGAGAGAGAGGGCTGAGCTGAGAGAGCTTCTATACCTTGGCGTGGTATCACTCCAGCTTTTCCAATCAGGGCTTGCCCTCCTTTATCTTCTTTCTTATCCAATTAATTTAAAAATAACACTGCCCAGTTCAGCCCATCAGACTAGGGGTCTGATCCCCTTGCTTACATGACTGAACCCCATGCCCTTATTTTACAGTAAACAACAGAGTAGAGTTTTAAATAAAAACCACATGTATAGGGCACTGCCAAAGATCTGCGTGTAGCCAGAGAAGAGACGGCCAGAGATGCAACAAGCATACGGAAGAGGACCATATAGAGCAAAAAAAATACAAAACAAAAAACCCCATAACCCTATTTAAACTAAAACAAAATATCTAGTAACATGAAAACTAGAACACACTTTGCAGTACAACAAGGCTTGTACATTTTTTGTACATTACATTTTAAGAAAATGAAAATGCCCTAGTAACTAATTTAAATAATGTTTTAGACATCTTTGAGATTCAACATCAAGAAGAATTATTTGAGCAATTACAGGAGAAGTATTTGGATGTAGTGAGTAGTGTAAAAAAGAATGGTAACTTATTCTCTAGGGCAGTAATTGAAAAAAGAATACATTGCAAAGAAAAAAACAATTACAGAGATTAGCTGTAACATTTTTACTTTTTTACACTAAGATTTTAGACTAAAGAAAAGGTGCATTAGAGTTCAAGGACCACAACTCTTATAAAGTAGTTTTTACTTTTTAAATCAAACACCGATTTATATTGGAGGAAAATAAGTCAGTAAGAATTACTTTTTAAATGCATCTTATATATTTTTACTAAAATTTGAGGTTTTTATGTCTCCAATTTTTGCTTTTTTATCCATAAACTGTTTACTATCTAATTTCACTATCTATTGTGCTACACAGAATATATTATAATCAGCATTCATAAAAATAATTCAGGCTGCGTGTACACATTCAAATAACCTGGAAGAATTCTCCCAGGTTTGTTCTCCAGGTAGAAAAAGTTGCCTGTACAGACATCTGAATGCTGAGGCCCTGAAGAATGGAGCTTGCAGTGCTGAAACTGTCAACTCAGGGGGGAAGGGAGGAATGGGAGAGTCCTTGTGCACACATCTTAACATACTCTCCAGGCTCCCTTAGTATGCCTGCTGACAGATGGCAGCAGAGCATAAGGCAGCCCTGATTGGTTGACCAGATTCATCGTGTGTTTCCATGGAGTACAATATGGAGATTGTGTAGGGGGCATAGTCTGCTTCCTGCGGGGGGAGGGAAGATGGAAAGAAAGTGGAGTGCCAAGAGAAGCCACACTAGTACAGACATTCTTTGTACATTCAATGTTCTATTCTGCAAGAAGCCACAGAATGTGCAGACGTTCACTCTCCCAGGAGAAACACTTCCATGAGAGATTTAACCCTGGTTGATTCCAGGTTATTTTTCTTTTGGAGTGGCCTTTTTTTACTCTTGAGAAAAAAGCCTGAACATGTGTACTATTGTGGTTTCTCCTGAGACCTCAGTTGCAATATCAAAAAGGAATTTTGAATAAGAGATCTTTCTTAAATAGTCTTTAAATAGTAACTTCCTAAAGTTGTAGCAAATGTTCATTAAAACTTGAGTCACCTATATAATGAAAAATAACCATTTATATTAGCATATTGCAACTCATATTTTACTAATAACCCTGTGAATGCTATGTCTTTTTTTCTCACTGAAATTTCTTGCCTACAACATGCTTTCTCCTAAATCCATTTCTTTAGGAATTATCAGTTTGCCACCCTACGGAGTCCATCCTGTGTTTGAACTTTGCTTTAAGATGCAATTTACATCATATTATCATACAGTTTTCTTTTTAGCTCCATTACCCAGTTTTGCAAGATCTGAGTAGGGTGGAGGCTCATATAAGACTGTCATCCCAGTAAATTCAAACCATGGGAATGTGGGAATGTCTTCTACTATATTCTAATGGTATACCAAAATCTCATCAACTATGATTTTTATCTATAGAAATAATTTATGTCTAGATATGGAAAGAACAGCCTGATTGACCCTGGATAATCTTGCACAGTCTGAGTAAGTGATCTCTGCCAGTGGACATATAGAACTTTGTATAATCTCTGTGGGTGCATCCAGGCAAGCACGCATGTGCTTCTTGCCCCACCTCAAACCCCTTTGAGGCAGGGCAAGAGGCACATGCGGAAATGAAAAAATGTTCCCCATGCTGCAGGTTTGCAGTGTGGGGAGAAAATTTGACCCCTGGATATCCAGGACTAAAAAAAAGCAGAGCAGGCAACCAGAAGCTGGGTCCTTGGCCTGGTGCTGAAATGCAGAGCTGGCCAGGCCATGTGTTTAGCACCAGGGCTTGAGTGCTGGTGAGTAAGAGGCCAAGGGGGCTGAAGGAGGGGGGAAGGGACTGTGAGGGGGGCCCACTGGCCCCACTCCCCAAGCCTCGCTGATCCCTGCTGTGCCCAGCCCCTCCCCCCACCAGCCCCCCCCGACCCCACCAATCACTTCCCTGCCCAGCCTCTCCCCCTCACCAGGCCCCAAAACCCTGCCCTGCCCAGCCCTACCTCCCCAAGCCTCCCTGATGCCTGCCCCCACACCCCATCATTTAAAAAAACAACAACAACAAAAAACTACTCAGCACTTACCAGCAGTTGGAGCTGCTGTTTGCCTGACTGGGGCCTCACACTGCTGGTCCGAGGGACAGCCCCAGCCCGGGCCCTGCTGCCCCCCTGCTGCCCTGTGCTGCCCCGGAGGGCTCTACCAGGAGGCCCTGCCCCCCCCAACCTTGCTTTTAAGGTAAGTAGAGGCTTTTTTGTCTCTTTTTTCTGTTTTTTTTTTAAGTGACGGTGCCTGGGGTTGTGGGGGTAGCCATTGGGACCTGGGGGTGCAAATTGGGGGGTGAGGCTGGGTGGGGCAGGCATTGGGGGAGTGGGGGGTGGGGCTGGGTGGGGCAGCCACAGGGGGGCTACAGCAGATGGTGGAGGATGGGGCCAGGTGGGGCAGCAATTGGGGGGCCGGGGTGGGGCAAGTGGGCCTTGCATGGGGGGGTGGTAGCCCCTAAGAAAGCCACTTGGTCCCTTGTGGGGGGGATGAACCTCCTGTTGGGGACTGTAACCCCTGTGTGGGGGCCATCAGCTTTGTGGGAGGACAGAAAAATATATATTCATGAAACATGTATTTAGAGTTCACTTGATTATTATGATGAGACATGCTTTAACATTGTTGATATATCAATAAAACTTAGTCCAACTGATTGCTCTCTTTGTCAATCTCTCTCTTTATAGTGGTCTTTTGTTTTATTTGTGGAGGAACATGGATTTTGGGGTATTTTACAGAGTGATTTTGGGATATTTTATTCAGGATTTTCTAGTTTTCCAGTAGGGAACACCAGATTTCCTGCTAGGACCCTCCCTCCTTAGAGCTGGCACCTTGGACCCAGTTGGCTGTGGTTGACCCCCTGGCCATATGGAGCCAGAGAACAGGCTTTGACAGTTCAAAGCAGGCCACCATACCCAGAATGTCTTTTGGGCAATAGCTGCCCAGATGACCGGGCAGGGGCCACACATGGCAGTAGTGCTGCACAGAAGACAATCCTGCAGCCACAGCACACTGGCAGCTGGCGCAGAGGGGCAGATGCTTCTCCTGGCTGTGCACTCCCCATCCGGGACTGGCAGGTGCACAGCAGTTCACAGCTAAGTAACGGCCTCCACTGCCAGACTGCTGAAGTGGGTAGAAGGTGCAGGGAACTCTCAGGGCTGCTTCAGCAGTCCAGCTGGCCCAAGGGGTAGTGTCCCCAGGTTCCAATTGGCTGGGCCCCAGAAGCTCCTTAGAGTGAGTAGCCCTGAGCTACTTTCCAGGGTGGCTTTTTATACCGCTGGGGACAGCACAGGTGCTGGCCCTGGGCTATTGCTCCTTCTGGCTGCAGATCTGGGAGGAGCTAGGCAGGGTTATTTTGCCCCAGTGGCACAATTTGCTCCACAACAAAGTGCATGTCCAAGCATGTGCACGAAGGCAAAAAACCCCAGCTCAAATTTGTACCACTTCTATTTGAGCTGCAATTGCACATGCTTGCATGTGTGGACATGCCCTGTTTGTGCCTAGTTACTTGCACTTTACTTTTGCAGATTGCTGTTAACCTCTCTGAACATAAAGGAAACATAACAATACCTACTAAATCATAGTTTAAACCTGTCTAGATGGGCATTTTGATCCTTATTCTTCCTCTCACCTGAATACTTAATTCAGCTGCTAGATACTTTGGGTTTTTTCATGACGTATACTCTAGTAGTAAAAGATACACGTTTATGGCTGTTTACAGAGGTAAACTTTTCATTCCCCTTCCCCCCTCCCCCCCATGGCACTTCACTTTAAACTCTGCACAGCCCTGCGCAGAACCCATCACTTGCTGAAAAGAGGTTTCACATTAGTTGGGTGTGACTTTCCCATAGTCTGTATAGATTGGGCACTTTAGTGAGGCTTTTTTGCGCTTTTATGTAACATCTAATTGAAACAGCTGTTGCATAAGATCACCAAAAAGCCCTGCTGAAGCACCCAATCTATACAGATGCTGCAGAACCAGGCTGAACTAATGTGCTGCTGCTTCTTCTGGTAAAGTATGTTTTTTTTTGGGGGGGGGGTTTCCTTGTGTGTCAGCAGCCCAAAGTGACTATGCTTTTTTGTTTTTAGAAAAGAATTGACTGTACTAATCACAAAACGATTGAAAAAATCTAAATGTTTTAGAACCACTTTTCAACAAAAGTTATAAGCAAATCAGCCATTTTATCTTTATAGTCAGTTTAAGACCATGTGGAAGATGTGCCTCCTTGATGGTCCCTTTGGGCAGCCTTGTGCCTCAGAGACACCCAGATTAGTGATGACCCATCCCAGCTTAGTCTGAAAGAACTGTAGATTGTTGATAGCCTATATTACAGCAGTTGTTGATAGCCTATATTACAACCCCCACATTTTAAAGGCATTAATCTGTTTTTCTCTGAGTGTGTGGGTGAAAGCCTTGCCCATTTCTCATCCAGGCACTACCCCCCACTTTCATAGAAAGAAGAGGGAAAACACTGAACCTGTCCCCTCTTGTATGTCTCCAGATATTGCATCTTATGTAACCTCCTTAAACCCCTTATCTCCCTGTTCAGGCACTAGTTCTAGTTAGAATCTTATTGTTTGTTCTCATTTTCTTTATTTGAAAACACTATAAATACCTTATTTATAAAGTGATGTAAACATTAAAAAAATGAAATTCAAAGCTCAATATTACCCTACTGAGTTTTTGTCTCTGACCCACAACTAGAAGCAGATAAATTATTCCTGACCAACCTGGTTATGTCACCTTGCTGCTTTTTATGTCAGTTTCTAGAGGGCATTTTTTCACATGCTAGGTTGATCTGCATCTTATTGATCCATTTGCAGTTACTGGTATGACTGCTAGGTGTAGTCATGTAGCAGTAGCCAACATATATCCGGGTCCGACATTGCCTTCTGGGTAGCTGCATGGTTGGATCCTTGTCTCAGAGCTTCATATATACAGGGAAGTGGTCCTCGCCCCTACCTTAGGCATATTCAAGAAGAGGTTGGACGATCGCTGGTCTGGAGTCTTGTGAACCCTGCATTAATTCCTGCCTGTGGCAGGGGGTCAGACTAGATGATCTGTTCAGGTCCCTCCTGACCCTAGTTCATTTATAAAACTCTAAAAGCCTTATATAAAAAGAAGATCAGGTCAATTTGCATGCAGATGCAAAATGAACATTCTAATAACAGCATTAACTTTAAAATGCCATTGTTATCATGGTGGTGGATGCAATGAAGTCCACTTGGTCCTCCATTTCTTATCAAGAACTTCCTCTCTTTTTACCACAATGATTCATTTAGCAGCCTGTCCTTTTGGAATTTGAGAGTGCTGGGTCAGAACCTACTTGTAAGAGAGGTGGAACTTAGCATTGAAACAGTGTGGTAGCCTAGATCTTTACGTGGTGCTTATCTGCTCATAATAGGGGTGGCTAGAATTAAAGACAGGTTCAACAGAAGCATAAATCTATGTATATGGTTAAAATTTGTAGCAGGAGAGGACTGGGGGGTGGAGAATTCCATGTGACCCAGAGGACAGGGAGCTTTGTGCTCCTGGTGCAGCCTTTGTAGAGGGGTGGGATTCTAGATGGGCTTCCCCTGCAGCATATGGTCCACCTGGACCATATGAAGCCCAGTGATGGCATGCTAGTGACCTATGTAACCCTGACCACACCAAAGTTTGACAGCCCTGTTTTATTTCATGCTCAGCATAGAGTAGATTAGTTAACGGCAGGGATTGACAAACTTTTGCCACCATGAGCTGTAGAGTTCAACCCAGAGAGTAACAGGGTGGCAGAAGGGAATGCTGCAGAGGAGACCCGTGGTTTGGCACACCTTTGTGCTGCCTGATTCCAGTATGCTAGTCTGGAACTATCCAGGTCAAATCCAGCCCATAGGTTGCTGGCCCCTGCCCTATAGCATGAGTCTTTCTCTTTGGGCTTTGTTATCTGGGTTGATGTTACTGAGCAACACCAATCCTGAGGCTGAAAAAGTTCTGTTTAATGGCTGCAGCACATGCAAACAACAAATGGTAGTTATGTATAAGGAAATGAGAAAGAATTCAAAATTAGACATACACGTTTTAAATCACTGCAAGAAAAAAAAATAATTAAATTAGGTTTGATTAAGCCAAGTCTCCTTTCCTGTAGTTTAAAATCTTTCCTTCAAGTCCTGTCCTGTGTGACAAAGGAGAATAGTTGTTCTCCCTTTTCTTTATGGTACACTTTCAAATGTTTGCAAATAAGTATTATATCATTCCCCTGTACCCATTAATCTTTTAATCAAACTAAACATATCTAGTTCCTTCAACCTTTCCTGATATGGCCTATATTCGACTCTTATATCATCTTTATCATTTTGCCACTCCTCCCTAATTCCTTTATATCTTTCTTCAAATGTTTTGCCTCAGACGGAAAAAGCCACTCCAGCTTAAGGCCAAACTAGCACTAGAGTACTATCACCTCTCTCATCTTGTGTACAAAACTTTTGTTAATGCAGCTGAGGGAGTCCCCTCCGGTTCAGCGGCAGAATCCATGTTTTCCACACAAGAGACCTGGGTTTGATTCCCAGATACTTATACAGTCACAGCCAGGGGGGCACTAAACATCTGGACTCAGTCTGGTCTTTTAATTCTTTCTCAGTGGCCTAAAGGGAGGATGGAAGATCTGTGCAGCCTCCGCTCCTCCAAAGATTCATGCCCAAGCATATGCATCAAAGGTCTTGGTAGCCTCCATGTATACACTATGATCCAGGAGGACTGATGGTTGCCACATAATGCAGCTCAAAAAAATTTGTTCCCTCTCCCTCTTTTTTTGTGATAGGATCATTCTAACCCCTGATCTCTCTTGACAGTCCTATTGCCAACTCAAATAGTTCCCATCTTGTATTTGCATTTTTTTTCTCCTTCCCTTTACATTTATCTTTGTTCAATTTCAGTTTGTCATGCAATTTAGTTTTCCAATTATCCCTTTGAATTTTAATCCTATCCTCTAAAGCACTTTTACCCCTCCTAGTTCATTTTCTGCCAATTTGATCAACTCATTCCCTATTCTTCCACCTGAATCATTACTAAAAATGTTAAACAATATTGTACTAGACCCTCATTTGAGACCTGCTTGTTAATCAGACACCAATCAGTTAATAGCTACTTATCCAAAGGAAAAAGTAAGAATTCAAAAGAAATAGGTGCATCATAAAGAGACTGTAGTTGAAGATATCTTGTCTAATTATTTTGCAGAGATTTTACTTGCATGTTCAACAACATACAATAACCAACTGCCTGGTTTCAAAATTCTTTTAAATATTGGTTCGGCTTCTTCCTCTTCTTTCTACTGACCCCAGTTCAGTACAACTTTTAGTCTGTAAACAGAGGTAGCAAAGAACCACTCTGTAAAACAGGTGTTATGAAAGAAGAAAGGAATGGAAATATAAGTTGATAGAAAGAAATCTATTTTTCCAAAATCCTGGTATTGTGTACACAACCAAGATGTGTGTGCCTGTGCCTAATCTTGTCCTGACTTAAAATATAGACTGCCCAAGACTGGATCTTTGAAGTGAGACAACAACCTATCTTGCATGAGAATATTAATCTTCAACCACCAATGTGCATACAGGATTCTTTGAAAATTGTTACCACAGGCAAGTGAGTATTGGAAATTGTGGGGAAGGGCTATGCCTTTCAGTTTTACTGCATTCATAATCCTTTTTCATGGATCTCTCTCAAGAGAGAATATTATTAGAAGAAATATTTTCAAGATATAGGCTTCTATTCTTGAGATTTTACCTCCTTAATAGCAATGGAGGTCTTCATCTTGTATGCAGTCTTTGAAAGCTTAACAGATGTACGAGAAAATACAAAATTTAATATCTTTTTTCTTAATTGTACTCCATCTGTCTATGAAAATGGCCTTATTAGTACAGGTCATAGTTTGTCCATATTGCATATTATTCTGACAAGCTAGAATTGCACTTTAGTCATGCTCTAAGTTTTTGCCACAGATTGCTTCAGATTTTCATTTAAATTAGGTGATTTAATCTGACAGTTCTTTCCTAAGCCCTAGTCTAATCAAAGGGAACCCAATTACATACTCTTGATATGAGGAAGACTTATTCGTATTACTTTGAAAGAACAAGACCCCAGGCTGCTTGCAGCATTTACAGATAGTGAAGTATCAGGCAGTGTCTACTCAAAGGCTCTGAAAATTACCTATTGTCTCTAAATCAGATGTCCACTTCAATAGATCTGTCCTGCTTTCATTATTTCAACAGGATTCCTGATGCCAACCTCCTGGTTATGGGGTCACTGCTTTCTGGTCACTTAGGTATAGACATTCAAAAAGCCCACAGTACAATCTAAGTTACATGGTTTTCTGTAAGTGGCATAACTTAGATCAATAGTGAACAGAACACACATTCATCCTTTGTTGGGGGGTACAAATCTTAGACTGGGTTCTGCCAGTTTTAAACCAGTCTGTGTGTGCCTAACTTCTGTTCTGTTACAGGTATAGACCAGTTTCCAGTCATTTATACCACGTATATCTATGCTTGATGCCTGCCTGGCTGGGGTTGTTTGAGCCCAGTTTTCTTCCTGCCCAGGAAGGGGGTCGGACCTGAAGATCTACAAGGTCCCTTCTGACCCTACTTATATGATTCTATGGTACCAGTAAAAGTGTAATGTCTGTACCTGGCCCAGAAGTGGGCAAATGCTCAATAAAGAAAGCAGTTACTTATCCAATGTTAACTGTGGTTCTTTGAGAGACACTAGCTTTTTTCCTGTGTCTGTGAAGTTCTATATTACCTGAAGTCTGTATGTACAAAGTACTAAGTTGAATCCATATAGATAATTCAAGTAATAGCACTATAGTAACTGTAAAATAAGTACATCGCTTTTTTTCCCCAGAAGTTTATAACTAATAAAATAGTGTATTCCTGAAGTTGGTCAGAGTAGTAATAAATCCTTTTTCAGATTTCCATTTATCCAGAACACAGAAGCTTTCATTTCTTTATCCACACATGGAAGCTCTACAATTTTGGCTAAACTCTATACATAGTCTAACATGATGTTCCCACTGCAAAATGTTGTATCTTACTCAGAAGTGAATGAACTGCTTTAGTGCTAGTTCCCCTGACCATAATGTTTTTTTGGTTTTGGTTTTCTTTTGCAGGTTGGGGGTGAGGGGGAGGATTACCTTTTGTTCAGGATACATCATAATAACAATGGGGATAGATGTTACTGGGAAACATCTGTGTTAACATTGGGCTTGATAGTCTTTTAAAAATAAGAGATTTAAATTAATGTAGCAATGAATCAGAACTGAGATTCATGAAGTCAGAAAACTGCTGTTGAAATGAAATCGTGTACTATTTCACAGTGTCTGGTGGGAGGTCCTTTGTCTGTGGAAACAATGATCAAAATATATGTGGAACATACAAGCTCACTCACACACATCACAGACACTATCATTACATTAATTAGTTATTTTTCATAGTATCTTAAAATAATGTTAAATTATACTATTTTTCTCTCTAAATTTTTTGTATTAACTGGGTTTGTGTGTATGCATAAGTATAATAGATATATATACTTCAGATAATGTTGATATGCTAATTATATGTGTCTATTAATGTCATGTCATGGATATACATTAAACTGCACAACCTCAAAAAGTGTAGGCCAGTGGATAGTTGCATGGAAACAAAGGATATGTGATTGTAAATTATTATTTTCTACTGGGGGTATTTTTTTTATAAGTCCATCGTAACCCCCACATCCCATTGTCTAGAGCTGAGCTTTTTCAAGGATTGTTTTGTTGGAACCATAAAAAACTGATAATAGGAAGCTATAGAAATGTATACCTACTTCCTCCCAATGTGTTTGCCCTGGACAGGTCTCTGGGGAAATGGTTCAAAAGTTTGAACTATCTAGAATACTCGTGAGCTTTGTGTGCATTTTTTTCTAACCCAAGAGTATGGATCTATGGAGCTGGAATAATGAGCACATTTTTCTGACTTCACACAGCTGGTTCACTGAGCTTCTTATTTGTAGGGATTTTAACTTTTGCTTAACTTCTAGTACTTTTGTTACACCAGATTTCATGGTATTTCTTCAGTTGTTGAATGTATTTCAGCACTTTGATCACACAGCCAGACTGTCTTGCCGGCTGTCTCAGTATTACTATTACTTTTAAGGCTTATTCGAGTCATATCTTCCTGTTTCAGAGGGTTGGGGACTCTGCTTTTGGTCTCCTTTATTACTGATATTGAAAAACCTTCAAACTCAGCAGTTCAAAAGCTAGGTCCCAAAAGATGTTGATTCCCATTATTATTCAAATTGGTTACCTACAAAGATTCACCCTGCTGATGATTAAAGATAAGTTTACAAAAATGCCATGACATAAAATAGTATGTAGATCTTATGCAACATATTTGATCCACATATCTCAAAGCACTTTACAAGGAAAATATACAGACCAGGAAGCTGAGGCACAGAAAGGTGAAATGACTTGTCCAAGGTCACAAAGCAAGCAAGGGTCTGATTAGGAATACAGTAGTAATTTCTGCAGTGTCAGCAGGACAATACGTTTTGAGGCTGTCATTTTGTCTTACCTTTTCCTTTTCATCTCTTCATTTTGTTTTAAGAATGAAAATAGTGACATTATAATGAGAAAAAGAAAATTCTGTTTTCTGTTATTTTGGTCATGATTTTTAATCCCTACCCTCAGGAGATCCTCCACTATGTAGGTAACACTGAAATAAAAATAACAAAACATTCTGACTATTTTACATAACTAGAATACTTTCCATTGAAGGTAAATATATAAATAAACTGGCAGAAGGAAGCTGTTGCCTTAAAAAAGGGTCACCTCTACCTCTTAGTAAAAGAATATGCTGTACTTTGTCTTCAGAATAACAGGGACATAACATGCTCAAAAAGTGCTAAATATAAAGTAATCTACAGTTATGTACAATAGGCCTGTGCAAAGCGGCTAGTATTCACTTTGGATTCAAATTTGGCTGACTTGAGGGAGAGTAATTCAATTCAGTGATTTGAATCACTGTCCCAAATTGATTAGGCTGAATCTGATTTGGAGATTTGGCTGCTGTTGATTCAGCCGAATCTCTGAATCACACAGGCCCCATCCCCCATCTGCTCTCAATGGCTGCCCCGCCCAAGCCCAGCTCCCAGGAATTCGAAAAAAAAGCCCCAACTCGCTGGGTGCTGCCTAGTGGGGGTGGTGATCCCCACTGCCCTGCACTGCCCCAGATGGGGGCTCTGCTATGAGCCCCTTGACCCTCCCTCTCCCATTTGCCCCCATGGATGCCCTGCCTCCTTTTGGATTAGGAGATTCAGTCACTGAATCAGGCCAAATCATGTCCAAATTGAATTGGCACCCAAAGCTTTGCACAGCCCTAATGTACAACTATTAAAATTATCATATAATCCAATGACTGTGTATTTTGACTTTGGCCATTATTAGAAGCAGAATTGTATAATAATCTAGAAAAATAACGTATTTAACCACTTCTAGCCCAAATGAGAATGCCATGAGAGAATTTCACAA
Organism: Caiman crocodilus; assembly: GCA_030014935.1. Classification (NCBI taxonomy): domain Eukaryota; kingdom Metazoa; phylum Chordata; order Crocodylia; family Alligatoridae; genus Caiman; species Caiman crocodilus. The sequence goes on along the minus strand of JAGPOW010000261.1, from coordinate 50,913,528 downwards.
GCAGAGGTTTTCAGTCAGCTTTCCTGATGCAAAATAGTCCAAGATCTTTAGCCTTGAAAAGTGCAGGCTCAGGGGTGATCTGATGGCCACCTATAAGTTCATCAGGGGTGACTATCAGTATCTGGGGGAACGTTTGTTCACCAGAGCGCCCCAAGAGATGACGAGGTCGAACGGTTATAAACTACTGTAAGACTGTTTCAGGCTGGACATAAGGAAGAATTTCTTTACTGTCCAAGCCCCCAAGGTCTGTCCAAGCCTCCAAGCCTGCCATTGGAGGTGGTTCAAGCACCTTCATTGAACACCTTCAAGAGTAAATTGGATGCTTATCGTAATGGGATCCTATGAACCCAGCTGACTTCCTGCCCTTCAGGCAGGGGGCTGGGCTCGATGATCTTCCGAGGTCCCTTCCAGCCCTAATGTCTATGAAATCTATGATACACTTCAAAAAAAGCTCTGAAATGAAAGTACCTCTGAATTGGACAGTCATTGTTTAACACTTGTGATGCTATCCTACTACTAGAATGACTGAAGTCATAGACTTGATGTAAATGTGAGGCTAGTATGACAAGTGTGCTATGAATTTCAATATGAGTGGCCTCATGGGGTATTTAAATCAATATCATTTTAAGAAAAATTAGGTGGATTCCTAGTTTTTCAGAAGTAGGGACCCACATTACATCTTTATTCTTTGTTAAACAGAATACCTGATTTTCAAGGCTAGGGACAGACATTGCACATAAACTGAAAACAGGTTTAAACCCGTAACAGAACAGAAGTTCAGCACACAAATCAGTTTCAAAATGGCCAAACCCAGTTTAAGATAAACCTGGACGGATGCTGCGTCAGACTTAACTGATTTAAGTTAAACTTGTCTATCAAACTTCTGTCCCAGATTTCCTCCTGACTCAAGTAACCTTGCGGTCACAGCAACCCAGGATGCTTTGTGGCACCCTAAACCTCCTCCCTGCACTTGCAGGGTTTGCCCTTGCTTACACTGTGCTGCTTCAGCCCAGTGACTAGCTGGCCCTGGCCCCAGGCTGTCACAAAGCTGCCTGCACAGCTCCTTTGCTCAGCTGTAGTTACTGGCTTTTGGCAGCAAGCAGCTCAGAGCAGGGGGTGGCGTGGAGCATGGGTAGTCAATATAGATGCTTCCTTCCGGGTCCATGCAGCCCTGGCTTGGCCAGCACATTATTGGGGGTGTGAGAGGTGTGGGAGGAACCAACAGGGAGCCTTCCTTCAGCATCTACACAGCTCAAGTTCAGCCAGCACACAGCCTGGGGTGGGGGTGGGGTGGGGTGGCATGGGTCGAGCCAAAACAGACTTTTCCCTTGGGATCCCTTTTGACTTCCTCTTCCAGCTCTAGATTGGCTGCTGGCTGAACTTGGGCTGTACAGACCCGGAGGGGAAAGCATGTGTCTTGGCTCCCCTTCCCCCTCGCCACCCCAGCTCTGGATTTTGTGCTAGCCCAACCAGGGCTGTGGGATCCCTAAGGGAAATGTCCATGTTGACTCCCTACACACACCTCTGACTGCTCCAGCCAAGAGGTGAGGCTGGCCAGAAGGGCTGTGGTTTGACAGAGCTGAAGCCTCAGTTCCCTCCCCAACTCAGCTTCCCCCATGCTACCACTAGCCTGGCTGCCAAACACCTGGCATCTGCTCTGGAAACCTAGGACTCAGTATGGGGAGAGTCTGTAGTGACATCAGGGGTTAGGGCATGTGTCCCCCAGCCAATCAAAGATGGCCCCAGCGTGGCTACCCTCAGCAATGTCTGGTAAGCAGGGAGGTGTGCAGGAGTGCCATGGCTTCTGGTCTTGGCCAGTGCAGGTATCTGTTTCTTCACTCCACCAAAGGAGAAATATGTATTCTATTTTCTCCTGATCCAATCTATGTAGCTTAAGAAACCCACATAGATTGAATCATTCTCCCTCAGGCTTTTTGACCGTCTGTACTTATCCTATAAGTACTGAGCACTAGGGCTGTGTGAAGCTTTGTTCCCTGATTTGATTTGGCAGAGATTCAGCCCGATTCAGTGTTAGGATAAATTCCAAATGCCTTCATATCTTGATTGCCTGTATCTTTGTAGTGAAGCTTGGGATGTCCGGTTGTTCTTGTTCTCTCCTATAGTTCCCCATATAGCATGTCTTTGGATATACCTCCACCTTCTAGTCTGCTCAGATGGCCTAACAAGTGCAGTAGTCTCTGTTTGAGTAGGGCTGTCACACATGATAAATTTGCCCTTTGAAGAACCTCTACATTGGTAATTATCTTGCCATTTGATGTTGAGTATGCAGTGTAAACAGCACAGGTGGAGAAGCTTGAGAGAGTCCAGAGAAAAGCCACTCATGATTCAAGGCCTGAACAGCAAGCCATACAAGGAAAGGCTGACAGTTATGGAACTGTTCAGCCTAGAAAAAGGAAGTTGTTTTTTTGTTTTGTTTTGTTTTGTTTTTTGGGGGGGGTTGGTGGCAATTTACAAATATATCAGGGGTTAGGCAAACAACTATTCATGAAAGCACCCCAGAAGTAAACCAGGAGCAATGGCCATTAAGTCCTAGAAGGTTTCGGGCTGGATATAAGGAAAAATGTCTTTACAGTTTGTGTGACCAGACTGTGGAATAGAATCCCACCGGGGGATGGTGCAAGCACCTACCCTGAATATCTTCAAAAGGAGACTGGATGTACACCTTGCTGGGGTTATTCCACCCCAGCAGTATTTTATGCCCAGAGCAGGAAGGCTGAACCCAATGCTCTCATGAGATTCCTTTGAGCCCTAAACTTCCATGAATCTGAATCTGTTTAACCTTTCTCCTGATGTACATAAGTTGTCCATGCTTCCACACCATACATGAGAGTGCTGAGTATGCAAGTTTTGTACTCTATTTTGGTCTTGATGATAAATTTTGAGTTAGTTCATGCTATTTTGGTTAGTCTGCTGAATGTGATGGCAGCTTTTCTGATGCGAAAATTAAGTTCTTCATACAGTGAGAGGTTAGTATTCACTGTAGAACCTAGGTAGCTGAACTTTTGGGCTACTTCTAGCTGGTTCTCATTAAGGGTGATTGATGGGTCTTGTGGAACTCCCTGTATTAATACAACTTTTTTTCTTTATGCTGATGAGCAAATGCCTGGCAAGCTCTTGAGCGGCAATCCATGAGTTCTTGTGGTAGATCTTCATCATGGGTTATAAGGGCTGCATCATCAGTGAGTAGAAGCCCTCTGATAAGCACCTTTCTAACTTCAGTCTTTGCCTTAAGTCTTGACAGGTTGAAGAGTTTCCCATCTGATCTTGGCGCACTCCACCTTCCATGTCTTTAACACACAGTTCAAGAGTACTGAGAGGAAAATTCCAAAGAGGCTAGGGGCAAGAATGCATCCTTGGTTCACTCTGCTTTTCACTTTGAAGCTGTCTAAAGTGGACCTATCAAACTTGCTTTCATGTTGTTGTGGAAGGAACATGTAAGATTTAACGGGATTGGTGAGCATCCTATCTTTTCTAGGACTACAATTAGGCTCACTCTGTTGTTGGTGTCAAATGCTTTGGCTAGATCCATGAAGGTGATGTGCAGTGCTTGGGTTTTCTCTCTGTACTTTTCTTGATGTTGCCTCAGGGAAAATATCAGGTCTATGGTTGATCTTCCAGCTCTGAATCCACACTGAGATTCAGAATAGATACGACTCTTCAGCTGTTGAAGATGCACCAAGATGACCCTTGCGAAAGCTTCTCCTGTTACACTTAGTAGTGAAATACCTCTGTAGTTATTGCAGTCACCCTTATCTCGTTTATTTTTATACAGGGTGACAGTTTTTGTTTCATGCATGTCTTGTGGTACCTCACCCTCTTTCCAGCATTTGAGTAGCAGCTAATGAAGTTATGGTAGTAAGCTTTCTTTTCCACACTTGAGAATTTCCTCTGGGATGCTATCTTTTCCAGGAGGCTTGCCACTTGATAATGAATTGATAGCTTTGCTTAGCTCTTCTACAGTGGGCTCCACATCTAACCCTGGCATGACCTATAGAGTTGGTATTTGGTCCAGTAATTCACTGGTTATGGGTTTTTTTGTGTGTGAATATAGCTCTGAGTAGTATTCAACCCAGTATAGTGGCTGCCCCCTCCTCCTTCCACCTTTAATCAAGAAGTCAAGTCAAGAAGGCTACTTTTCATGAATTGTTAACCCTCTCCACCTATCAAGGGCTGCATGAAAGTCCATCCTCTCAACCAATCAGCAGAGAGGGGTGGGGCCACCAGTGCCCCTTGGTCAATTAGAGGCATGGGGTGGGGGGCTGCCATGATAGACCCTCATGGGCTTTAAAGTATCTGGGCTACAACTTCCATCTTCTCTGGTTGATGGTATATGAAACAAGTAATCTGTTTTTACTGTCACAGATACCACTGTATTCAGCGGCCCCTACCAATCAGGGTCTCCCTGTGAAAAATCTCTTATGCTACTGTGAGTGTGTGTATGTGCGTGCATGTGTGCGTGTGTGCATGCGCATGGGCTTTGGCTGGGATCAGTCACCGCACTAGGATCTGGAAGGAATAATCTGACCTAGCCTTTCTTGAATCTTGTTGTTGACATGGCAGGGTGTGGGGGCGTAAAGGCTGTTTTCCACTATGTGGGTGCAGTGGAAGTGGTAGCAATAGTGTGAACTCAGAGGAGGAGAAGAGAGCACATCCTTGGGGAAACAGGTGAGCTTTGGCAGCTGAGGAGAAGAGATGTCCACACCACTGTTTTTTGGTGCCCCCCCATCCCTCTCCTGATCCTGGCATGCTTGCTGCTCCTGAAGGTGCCCAGGTAGTATCCTGTGGCTTAGCATGGTGGGGAGGAGCTGCTTGACATGGGGGGGATTCCCAGTGGGTGCTTCCCCCACCCCTCCACACACCTGGGCTGGCTCCAACTCTTCGCTGCTGCCACTTTCTCCCAGGGTAGCGTTGGCCAGAGCCCAATCCCAGTTCTGCTGGGCCATGCTCTTGAGGCTGCTCTCATCTACCTGTAGTGCCAGGCACTTGCATCATCCATCCCCATAGAAAGGAAGAGCCAGGTGATGCACAAAGGGCTGAGAGCCTTCTGCCTTGGCCTGTGTGCAGCTGGGGGCTGGATGCAAGTTTGGCATTGCAATTAAGAGCCCTTTCCTTTGTGGGGCTTCCAATTTTATGTTTGCCCAGGGTCCAGATAAATCTTATTTCACCAATGAATGCATTAATTCTTGGTCTGATGTACTTGTTAAGTCAAAACGTGTAGGGTTGTGCATGTAAGCAATAAACCTGGCCAAATCTTTGCCACTCAACTAAGACTGTGATAATTCTTTAAGACAAGATGTATGTTGGAATCTCCTAGCTACAACTTTGCTGACAGTTCCTGAAACTTGCCCCCTTGCTATTTTCTGACTCTCCTACCTCTCTCTTCCTCTTACATATAGCCTGAGGATCATACCCTACTCATCTTCTCCTTTTCTTTCTCCTTCTCCTTGGTAATAAGTACTGTTGTTATTGTTCAGCATACTTTATTATATTTATTATTGCTTATTATTTATCATTACACTGATAATTATTATGATAACAATAATAATAAAACTATGTTCTTCCTCGTGCTTCATTTCATCTCTACTAAATGATGCAATGCTGCATCATCACATCAGCTTATCTAGTGAGAGCAACTAAAATTGCTGAGCACTCTTTGCATTTATTATTTTTTAATTATTAACTTTATTTTGTATTAATATTCTGACATAGTGAAGGGAATTTTTAATTCAGATTCAATATTAAACACTCTTAAAAGTTACTGAAGCTTATCAAAGCAAGTTTAGGTAATGAAATAAAAATCTGAAGTATCTGTTAATACCATACTTAATATAATCTAGCCTATAGTTGATTTCTTGCTCAACAATTTCACATGCAAATCAGTTTTTAAAATTTCATTTTTTTAGGAGAGTAAAGAATGAAGGCCTTGGTAAGCATAGGAGTTACATAGCCTGTTTCTGGAAAGATGTCTTTGATGTTGAGGGGTCTTCCTGTAAGTGGGAAGAGGCTTATCCCACAAGCCTGCCTTCAGATGATTATTTCTAAGGAGAGGCTGGAGGTCATAAATTATGTGTCCAGGGTGTTCAAGCTGTAGGCTGTAGGTTACAATAAGAGGGATTTTGTTTCCCTTGTTATGAGGTTTGGTATTATAGCAGGTCAGAGTGGGGTCTGAGTCCGACTGTTGATTTGAATAGCTACAATTTTGGGATTATATTGTAAGTGTGGAATCCCTGATACCCAAGTTGTACAATGTAGTCAGTGGGATCAGAGCAGATATGGTTGTAATATAGAGCTTGGCTGCAGATGATGGATCTAATCTTGTGCTTAAGATACTGGTATGAAGGTAGTTGTAGTGATTTATTGATATGTGAAGGTGATGTGACGACTTTAAAATGTCATGGTGATTTCAAGGAAATGAATATGCTGAGTGAGTATTCAAAAGTTAGTTTGTTGGAGAGGTAGAAAGTCACTTAAGCCCTGGTGGAATTTTTCTAGAGATTCATTCCCATGTGTCCGCATGATGAAGCTGTCATTGATATACTTTAGATATACTAGGGGGATGAGAAGGGAGCAGAGGAGAAAGTGGACTTCAAGGTTTGTCATAAATATATTGGTATAATGGGAGGCAATGTGTGGGTCCATGGCAGTGCTGTATAGGGAGTCTCAAAATCTGAAATATTTGTGTGGGGACAAAGCGGGAGAATGCAGTGGAACCAGAAACAGTATTATCATTGGGAATAATGTTCTTTCTGGCTGGCACTCTGTCCTCATGGGAGTGTTCAGTGTGCAAAGATGCGACATCCATGGTCCCTAATATGGTATTTACAGGAAGTTTGTTAAGGGCATTAATACAATGAGGCATCTTGGGTTGTTGCCAAGTTTGTTGATCAGGGATAATAAGAAAAAGGTGCCTGGCCTGAGTTCCCAGGAAGTGAAAGCATAAATCCTCTCCTGTCTTTCCTGACATGGTATCTTTAAAACCTTGTGTAGTTCCCTCTGGTATTGTTCTGTAGGGTCTGTGGCAGGAGTTTGTAAAACTCTGTGTTAGAAGTTATCTCTTAACTTCTTGTATCTATGCTATTTTGTCTGTGACAACAATGGCACACTCTCCCGAGTCTGTTGTATGATAATACCAGGGTTGTTTTTAAGTATGTTTAACCTGGGTGGTACTCAGACGAGGTACCCCCTCTCCAATTGAAGGGATTTAGTGGGTACTTGTGCACTTTGGGAGGAGTAGCTGCTTATGGGGAGCAGCTCTGCTATTCCCTATAGAGTAGAGCCAAGACACCATTTGGAACTTAACCACATACAATTTAATAAGAAAAAAAAATATGTTGGAGTAGGAAATAGGTGCTGGAAAGCAAGAGGGAATTTAATAAAGATTAGGTGCACATACATATCTAGCAGAGGCAAATCAACAACAAAAGCTTGAGGCGTGGCGTTTCACAAAATATACAGTGCAGATAACCCAGACGGGAAGGGGGGAAAATGCAAGGATAACCCTTCTCCCAAGTGGGGATTCTCTCTTTCCAGTAACTCACCCTTCTGGTGCCTTGGATAGGGATCAAACCTGGGTTTCCCACATGCCAGACAAGAACTCTACCACTGACTCATCAATGACTGGGTTGCTCGTAGCTCCAGGACTCTAGCCTCTCCAGGTTATTCCATGTGCCTATGTAAGCCAGCTGCCTAGCATTATGCTGGGGAATCAACAGAAAAGGGAAAAAATGGGGCTTAAGCTGCCACCTGCAGCTCAGGGCTTGAGTCCCTCCCAGACCTCTGCACATACTACCCTGTGCACCTCTACCCTGTGCACCACTACAACCAAGCCATGAGACCTCCTGTGGCTCCAGGATCAGGATCCCCATCAGAGACTTGCCACGCACTGCCTTGTGCACCGAGCAGCCAAGCCAAGCTGCTGCCTGAGGCTCTCAGGGCTCTGACATGAGAGGTCAGTCTTTGCTCATGTCCAGTTTCTCTACCTGGGTGAGGGGGGTGGGAGAGCAGCTGTCTCCTCTTCCAGGGGCCTGATTGATGGGGAAAAGGGAAACGCCCCCACCAATTATTTTTGACCTTTTCAAACCCCCCTGGGCCAGGCCGCCATTGGCTACCCCATCCCATCCTCCTCCATGGAACCCATCACTGTCCCCAGTGAAGTTATGTGTATGGTGCTCTATTCTGAAGTACTGAGGTTGTAATATGAGCATTATTTTTTTTAGCAAACTCAGAATGGACGTGAAGGTGGAAATAATTTATTTACAAGTCCAGAGTGGGACCATGGCCCTCAGGTGGAGTCCTGGAGGGGTCTGCCTTGTTGTGCTGTGTGCGGGGTCAGGTCTGTGGTGAGTTGATCATTGTTTGGCTGTGTCATGGAAATAGTCCCTAATCTAAAGTAGTGGTAAAAATTCTGGAGATCCCCATACAGCTGCTCCTTATTGAACTGTGTAGAGGGAAAGAAAGAAAAAACAGTGCCTTTAGTTGTTTGCTTTTCAGTTTCTGCTGGTGAGGCACCTGCACATGGTCTTAGTTTTTATTATTCATTTTGTGCATGCTTTCAGCAGGGTACAGAATCAGGTTGGGGAGTTTTTTGATGGGGGTGGGAAGGGAAATTGGTGGTCAAGTTACATGGCTGAATGTCTGATTTTGAAATTTCCTTTCTATTTTTATCCTCAGTACAGATTGTGTCATTTATTAATGAAATCTTAAATTGACAACATATAGATGGGTCAACCCAACTTGAGGCAGGGACCAGCTGATTTCACAGGCAGATCATGGGGCTGGCTGCCATTTTCAAGTGCTTACCATTACAAGGTCTGTCCCTCCACACCTCTGATAGGTTGAGGCACCTTGTTGGCCCCACTCCTGCACTTATTAGTGGAGAGGGGTGGTGATGCACTGGTATAAAGTGGTGGTGACAGGCAGCCCTCTCAGCCAATCAGTGGTAAGGGGAAGGGGCAGCATCTATCTTGCTTGCTTGTCTTCATGCCAATAGCCCCCTTTGTGCTGAGCTGCATGGTCAGGAGAACAACTGGCTCCTACTGTGCAGCCAGCATTTTATTTTTAGTAAGATTTTTTTCCCCCCATGGACTTCATAGAGATCACCTGATTTCATGATTTCCATGAAATCCACACAATCATGGTTTGGGTAGGTCCCTACATATATCTGTTGTTGTATATGTTTGTAAAATATATATTATTTGCTTTTTGCTAATGAGATGTAATTGAAATAACGAGCCTGAAATTTCACCATTCATTTTGACACACTGAAGTACTGTAACATTGGCAAAATCTTATGCACATTTAATTAGATGATCAATTCTTTGTGGGAAAGACCATGTATATTTATATATTTGTACAGCAGCTCACACATTAGTATCCTAATTATGGTTGGGGCTTTTCAGTGTTACTGTATTATAGATTTACGTAATGTATATAAAGTAGAATAAGAACTTCACCACATTGGGAGCTATACTGGGCTAGTTAAAATTCATGATTGTTGCCAGAAGGTTGAACTGAGGTTTTCGTGACTGGTGTGGACAAGGGTTTGTGGAAGTGTCTGAGAGTAAAGTATAAGAATGGAATGTACTGGCAGGTAATGTTAAAAGTGAAAAAAACAAAATCTACAGTGGTAAAGGAAACTTTATTGTGTGCTACTACTTCTTCCTCCCCATCCAACAGGGGGAGGGAAAGCATGCATCAGTCCCAGCCAAGCAAGGAGCAAAACAAACCCCCTGGGTGCTTCCAGATGTGAGTGGACATTTGGTTCTCTGGGAACAAGTAGTGGTGGTACACCTTGCACCACCGCTACTTGTCTCCGCAGAATGCCTGTGCCACACGTGCTTTGGTGTGCAGCAGTTTGCCTCAGATGGAGTAGGAAAGGCTGGGGCCAGCAGTGGGAACTTCCAGGGCTGCATCCATGCCAGTTCTACTGCATAGAGCTTGGCTAGCAGTGGAGTATGGCTTGAGGTGGCCTGGGTCCAATTTTCAGCAGTGCATGCTGGCTGAGTGTGTGTTGCTCGAGGTCTTTTTCCTCCAGTTTTTTTTGACACCTGAATATCAGGGGGGCAAAAAAACCCACAGAAAACCCAGAGAATCACATGCTCAGGCAGTGTGCCCTTGCAACATGGAGATCACTGGACTGTGCAGTATGTGCCACGTGCTGCACAACCACACTTCCTTGGATGCACCCCCTGAGTGCTTCAGGCTGGAAACACCAAGCACATAAAAATTAAAATTAAAATAAAAGCCTGGAAAGCTCTTTGTGCTGTGTGCTTAGGGATCCCTGGCAGTTCAGCATCCATACTGAAGGTTCTTTGTTTCTCAGTCTGAACTTCTGTACAGGTCAGTTTTTATCCCAAGAAAATGAACCAGGGAGAGTTGTCCTGGATAATATGAATGTATGTAAACAGCCTTTGTAAGCAACTACCATTCTCAGCTGTTGCTAGCTAGCATGTTTCTTCTCTCTTCAGACCAGGCTAAAAGAACCAATTATCTACAAAAAGTATGTTCTTAAGGACTATTACAAGGTGAAAGAGGAATAGTTCTCATTATACAGCATGCAGAGTTGATTATATTTTTTCTGCTGATTTGTACAAATAACATCGCTTTATATGTTGGATTTTGCCATGTAAATATATATTTACATATATGCACATATAATTTTTGATGTGTTGGCCTACAGACAGAAATTACATAAACTGGTATAAAGTGGTGGGAAACTGGCTCAAATTCTAACAACAGAAGTTTAGTGCATATAAACTGCTTTCAAAATGGCTAAAACTGAGTTAAGGTGAACCTGAATGGATATAGTATCAGACTTAACTGATTTAGGTTAAATCACTTTCTTGAACTTCTGTCCTAGATCCCATCCAGATTCAAGTCATCTCACAGTTCCTCAGCATCCCAAGATGCTTTGCACCACCCTCACAACCCCCCTTCCCTCCCCTCTCCCACACCTAGAGTTGATGTGTTAGTATTGGCCCAAGCTGTGTACCATAGGCAAGCAGGGAAATATACTATAGTGCTCTCCAGCTTGTAATCTGGGTCATTTCTAGAATCAAAAATGAATGTCTGTTCACTTACTTATTGGTTCAGTCTACACAGCTTAGACTAACCTGCAAAAATTGAATTTGTTCATCCTCATCTTTTTGACTGTCTGTACTTTGCCATAGTAACAACTTTTCCATTTTTCACATACACAAAAGCTGAATCAGCATTTTTTAGGTGGAAGAGGGGGGTTGACTCAACCCTCGACTCCCCAGTGACCTGTAGAGGGTAGGCTTTTCTAATATTTTATATGGTATATGTTCTAAAATAACAGTAAAAGAGAACAGGACCCTGCCTTTTTATCTTAAGCATATATGGTATGTTAATTCTGGTCATCCTGCCTTCCTGAAGTTCCTCTTGCTGAGACTTTATGTATTATGAACTCCTACCTTAATGAAGGGCAGAGGACATTGGATAGATGATTTAAGATGCATTGCTGTTATGGCCAAAAATTGTTCCCTCGTCCCTCATCTTGATTTTTCTGATGTCAACATTTCACTAGTTTTCCAGTCATAATTGTCCTTCAGACAGGCAAAATCAAAATGTCAAATATTAAAACAAAGCCAAACTTAAAACTTTCCAATGTCCTATCTAGAACATATAATTTAATTTCATTGTTCAATGTACATGTATGACTTTTTAAAATGTGACTGTACAATAATTATTTTATCATTGAATTTTCATCTCTTAAAAAATAAGACATTTGTTATGCTACTATATTTTCATTCCTAATTGACTAAGTTTCATATTAGCTTTTTACGTGATTTTGCCTAAGATCAATCACAGTCAGTTGTCCTAGAGCAGTGGTGCCCAACATTTTTCATAGATTGTTTGTTAGGGGCTGGAAGGGACCTTGGAGATTATCAGGTCCAGCCGCCCTGCTCTAGGCAGGAAGACAACTGGGGTTAGGTGACCCCAGTGAGATGACTGTCCAATCTCTTGAAAACCTCCAGGGTAGGTGACTGCATCACCTCTGGAGGGAGTTTATTACACAGTGTGTACATCCTGACTGTGAAGGAGGTTTTGCTGGTATTAAGCCTGAAGCGACCTTCCAAGAGTTTGTATCCATTGGTCCTAGTCTTCCTCAGGGGTGCCCTAGTGAACAGCTGTTCACTGAGCTCCTGATGCACTCCTCTGATGTAGCAGTAAGCTGCTATTAAATTCCATCTCAAACATCTATTCTTTAGGCTAAAGAGGCCCAAGTCCCTCAGCTTTTCCTCATATGGCTTGCCTTACAAGTCCCTCATCATACTGGCGGCTCTTTTCTGGACCCTTTCAAGTTTTTCCATGTCCTTATTGATGTGCGGTGCCCAGAACTGAATGCAGTACTCCAACTATAGTCTCACCAGTTGGAGTACTGAGTACAGTGGAAGTATCACTTCTGTGACAAGCGGGCATCCCCGGGGCTGTCCTCTACACTCTACGGCCAGCCTGCCTGTCTCAGTGGGCCAACTGCCCACCTGTTCTCGCCCGCCATGACTTGATCTTAAGGTTCTATAACTGATGTTAATAAGCGGGAGGCTGCCCACTCATGCCCCGATGCCAGGGACAATATCAGCGGCTCCTTCCATCCCCATACCGCAGCCCAAGCCTCGCAGATGGCATTTTGGTCTTACTCTAATCACCGGCCCCACGCTGGGCCCAGAATCCTTCATACCGGACCCTTCTATGATCCTTCCAATCAGGCGGCCTCGCTGCCATCATCCGGGCTACCTAGCCCCCTGAAACCATAACCACGCTGCTATCCCCACCTCCTGAGGACAACCACAGTGCCGCCTTCCCCTTTCGGGTGTGGTGCCCCTGGGACCTCCAAATCCTAGCCCTGGCCCACCTCCAGGCCAGTCGGGACCCCAGGCCCCCGGCTCTTGGGCGTCCCTCGCGGTGGGTCCCCGGCCCTTTTGGCTCCCTTAGCCCTGGCCCCAGCATGGGCCAGTCAAGGGTACTTACTGGCTCGGGTTGGTCTCTAGCCCCTCACATTCTCTCTCACTGGGTCCACCCTCTGGGCCCTCCAAACACGAACACTGGATAAGCCACCTGGCAGTGGGGGCAAAGGGGTTATGGCACCCCAACTCGCCTTTCACCGGGGTGGTAACTGGCCTGGCATTTCCTGGGGGCTCCCACACCACTGAGAGCCCCATTAGGCCACCCACTGCCGGCAGGGTGCAGTTTCAGGTCATGCCTAGGACCAGTGAAGCCCAGTTTATATAGGCAGCCCTTGCCACAAAATGACTGCCCTCATCAGGCACCTGGAGGCTGCCAGCTTCAGGTCCTGAAAGCGGCAGGCACCCCCGGTGCCCTGCCACAATCTTTACCAGTGGCGGGCACTCTCAGCGCCCCGCCACGCTCTCCATGCCAGTGGCAGGCAGGCTCAGCACCCTGCCATGCTCTCCTCCAGTGGCAGGCAGGCTCAACGCCCCGCCGTGCTCTCACCACAGCAGCCAGTGGGCTCAGCGCCCTGCTGCTCACCCACCAGTGGCAGGCCAGCTCAGTGCCCTGCTGCTCACTCCTCACCAGCGGCAAGGGGGCTCAGCGCCCTGCCGCAATCTCCACTAGCGGCAAGTGGGCTCAACTCCCTGCCGCGATCTCCACCACAGTGGCAGGCAGGCTCGTCGCCCTGCCGTGATCTCTTCACCAGCGGCAGGCAGGCTTATCACCCTGCCACGATCTCCTCACCAGCGGCAGTGGGCTCAGAGCCCTGCTGCGCTCTTCACCACAGCGGTGGGCGCTCAGCGCCCCGTCGTTCACTCCTCCAGCAGCAGCAGGCTCAACGCCTTGCCGCTCACTCCTCACCAGCGGCCGGTGGGGTCGGTGCCCCGCCACTGCGGTCTCCTCCAGTGGCAAGCACGCTCGGTGCCCTGCTGCACTCTCCACAAGTGGCGGGCACGCACAGTGCCCAGCCACAACTTCTTTAGTTTTACATGCGATGCATCAATTGATGCATATCAGCATTCTATTTGCCCTGCTAGCCACCGCCTCACACTGACAGCTCATATTCATGCAATGGTCAATCATTACCCCTAGGTTCCTTTCGGCCGTGGTGCAAGTCAAGCTGTCACCACCAGCTCTGTATGTATGTTGAGGGTTGTTTGCTCCCAGATGGAGTACCTTACACTTGGAAGTTTTAAACTTCATCTGGTTCCAGTCTGCCGAACTCTTGAGCCAGTCTGGGTCCGCCTGTATCTGCAACCTCTCTTCTGATGTGACCACAATGCCACATAACTTGTTATTGTCTGTGAACTTGGCCAGTGAGTTTTTCACTCCCCCATCCAAATCATTGATAAAGATGTTGAGAAGCACCAATCCAAGGACAGACCCCTGAGGGACACCACTGGTCACTTGATGCCAGGATGACACTTGGGCCGAATAGACAATACTTAGTCTGTCTATGGGACAGATCTTCCTTGAGGGACCAATTTGGCACTTGGGGAGTCATAGAAAGCTAGGGAAGGGAGGGACCTCAGGGGGTTATCTAGTCCAACCCCCTACTCAAAGCAGGACTATCCACAGCTAGATCATCCCAGCCAAAGTTTTGTCTAGCCAGGTTTTGAAAATGTCTACGGACAGAGCTTCCACCACCTCCTGGGTAACCTGTTCCAGTGTTTTACTGTCATCCTAGTATAAAAAATTTGTCCTAATATCTAACCTAAACTTCCATTGCTGCAACTTGAGACTCTTGCTTCTTCTTCTGTTACCTGCCACCACTGAGAACAGTTTAACTCCATCATCTTTCAAATCCAATTTCAGGTACTTGAAGGTTGCTATTACATCCCCCCCTCAGTCTCCTCTTCTCTAGACTAAATAAGCCAAGTTCCCTCAATCTTTCCTTATAAGTTATATTCCCCAACCCCATTACCATTTTTGTCACCCTCCATTGGACTCTCCAATTTAGCCACATCTTTTGACTTTCTGACAACACATCTATGAATGCAGCCCGGTATGCCGTTAGTCTTCCTTGCAACAAGGACACCCTGGTGGCTCATATTCAGATTATCTAATGTAAACCCCAGGTCCTTTTCTTCAGAGCTGCTGTCCAGGGAGTCACTCCCCAGCCTGGCCTGGTGCATGGGATTGTTCCTTCCCAAGTGCAGGACTTTGCATTTGTCCTTGTTGAACCTCATGAGATCCCTTTTGGCCCAATCCTCCAATTTGTCTAGGTCACGCTAAATCCTAGCCCTACCCTCTACTATATCTACTTCTCTTCCCAGGTTGGTATAATCTGCAAATTTGCTGAGTGTACTCTATGCCATCTTCCTGGTCATTGATGAAGACATTGAATTAAAATGGCTCCAGGATCAACTGCTGGGGCACTCCACTTGATGCCAGCTGCCAACTAGAAATCAAGCCATTGATTACAACCCTCTAAGCCCTATGTTCCAGACAGTTTTCTATCCACCTTACAGTCCATTCATCCAGTCCATACTTCCTTATCTTCCCTGAAAGAATGTTGTAGGAGATCATATCAAAAGCCTTGCTAAAATCAAGGTACACCACATCCACTGGTCTCCCCTCATCTACAGAGCCAGTCATCTCATCATAGAAGGCAATCAAGTTGGTCAGCCATGACTTTCCCCTGGTGAGTATGTGCTGACTGTTCCTAATCACTTTTTTCTCCTCCAAGTGCTTAGAAATGGATTCCTTGAGGATGTACTCTGCGATTTTTCCAGGGACTATGGTGAAGCTGACTGGTCTGTAGTTTCCTGAATCCTCCTTTTTCACTTTCTTAAATAAGGGCACTATGTTTGTCTTTTTCTAATCATCCAGGACCTCTCCTGATAGCCACGAGTTTTCAAAGATGATGGCCAGTGGCTCTGGAATCGCATCAGCCAGCTCCCTCAGCACCCTCGTGTGCATCCCATTCGACCCCATGGACTTGCACATGTCTAGCTTTTTTAAATTGTCCCTAATGTGTTTTTTAACTGCTGTTGGCTGCTCACCTCCTCCCCAAACTGTGCTGTCCAGAGCAGTAATCTGGGAGCTGATCTTGCCTATGAAATTGAGGCAAAAAATGGGACTGAGCACTTCAGCTTTTTCTGCATCCTTTGTCATAATTTTGCCTCCCTCCTTCAGGAAGGGACCCACACTGTTCCTGACCCTCCTCTTGCTATCAGCATACTTGTAGAAACCCTTTGTGTTACCTTCACATCCCTTGCTAGCTGCACCTCCTATTGCACTTTGCCCTTCCTGACTTCATCCCTGCATGCCCAAGCAGTGTGCCTATATTCTTCCCTAGTTATTTGTCCAAGTTTTCACTTCTTGCAAGCTTTCTTCTTGTGATTTAGTTCACTGAAGGATTCCCTGATAAGCCAAACTGATCTTTTGCCATATTTGGTAGTCTTCCTGTGCATTGGGGTGGTTTGTTCCTGCACACTCAGTAAGGTTTCTTTAAAGTACAGCCAGCTCTCTTGGACTCCTATCCCTCTCATTCTGACTTCCCAGGGGATCCTGCCCATGAGTTCCCTGAGTGAGCTGAAGTCTGATTTTCTGAAGTCCAGGATCCTTACTCTGCTGTTTTCCATCTTTCCTTTTCTCAGGACCCTGAAGTCAATTATCTTGTGACCACTGCTGCCCAAGTTGCCATCCACTGCTACATTCCTCACTAATTCTCCCCTGTTTGTGAGCAGTAGGCTAAAAAGTGCAAGGCCCCTAGTTGGCCACTCTAGCACTTGCACCAGGAACTTATCCTTCACACTTTTCAAAAACTTCCTGGAGTGCCTGTGCACTGCTGTATTGCCCTGCCAGCAGATGTCAGGGTAAGTGAAG
Organism: Caiman crocodilus; assembly: GCA_030014935.1. Lineage (NCBI taxonomy): Eukaryota > Metazoa > Chordata > Crocodylia > Alligatoridae > Caiman > Caiman crocodilus. The sequence goes on along the minus strand of JAGPOW010000261.1, from coordinate 50,896,704 downwards.
TCCTCTATGAGAACCAGGGCCAGTGATTGGGAAACATCTAGCTGTTTGAAGAAACAAGGGAGGGCCCAGTGCACCTGTGATGGGGGGGCAGGGATCTGGGAATGGCCCAGCTGTAATGGGCCCTGCAGGGGAAGGGGTTATGGTCCAGCCCCAAGCTAGCCATGTGCAGAAGGGAGAAAGGGATCATAACCTCGCCCTTATCCAGCTGTGTAGAGGGTAGGGGGTATGACCTGGGCTATGTTGGGGGAAAGTGGGTGTGGCCTGGTTCCACTCTGGTGATGCAGGGCTTGGGAATTTGGAACCAAGGAGGAGTAACAGTTTTAATTGCCACTGGTTCCCTGCCACCAAATTTCCCAACTTGTGTGGAGCCCCATGGGTTCTGCAGGCCATATTTAGCCCACAGGCTAGATATTGAGCATGCCTGTCCTAGAGTAACTAGATGATCCTGCTTACCCTTTTAAATATTGGCATTATACTTGTTTTTTTCTAGATCCTTGGAAATTTACTTTTTGTTCTAAAACTGGGGTCAGCAACTCCTACCACACATACCAGAGCATGACACATGAAGATATTTCATTTAGCATGCAAGCTATTTTCAGAAATTCATAGATTCACAGATGTTAAGGTCAGAAGGGACCTCAATAGATCATTGAGTCCGACCCCCTGCATAGGCAGGAAAGAGTGCTGGGTCTAGATGACCCCAGCTAGATGCATATCCAACTGCTACTTGAAGACCCCCAGGGTAGGGGAGAGCACCACCTCCCTTGGGAGTCTGTTCCAGACCTTGGCCACTCTAACTGTGAAGAAGTTCTTCCTAATGTCCAGTCTA
>JAGPOW010000261.1:50864451-50882613 GCA_030014935.1 Caiman crocodilus | reverse complement strand
TGTTTCCACTTTTTATGTGCTCCCCTTTTGGCCCGTAGGCTGCCCTGGATTTCTCTGGTCAGCCAAGGAAGCCTCCTGGCCCCTTTCCCTCTTTTTCCTCACATCGGGATTATCTCCCTTTGTGCCTGAAGGATCATCTCCTTAAGGTACAGCCACCCTTCTCAGGCTCCCATCCCTTCAAGACTCCTACTCTGCAGTGTGTCCTTGACTAATCACCTGAGTTCATTGAGATCAGCTTTCCTAAAGTCCAGCACTTTCACCCTACTACTTACCTTACCCACTCGACGTCTTATGAAGAATTCTATTATTAGGTGATCACTGTCCCCCAGATGACCACTGATCTGTAGGTCCCCTACCATGTCATCCCCCGTTGACAATACCAGATCCAGTAAGGCATTCCCCCTAGTGGGACCGTGTACCTCCTGCGTCAGGTGGAGGTCCTGTACACAGGTTAAAAACCTGAATGTTGGGACTTTTCTGTCTGCGTCTCCCAGCAGATGTCTAGGTAGTTTAGGTCCCCCATGACTACCACCTCCTTAGCTTTTACAGTCTCTGAGAGCTGCCTCAGGAGCCCCAAATCTCATTCTTCCCCTTGGTGTGGGGGTCTGTAGCAGACCCCTACCACCAAATCCCTTTCTCCCCATGTAACCTAACCCTCAGTCGTTCTACTTCCTCATCCTTCAATTCCGTCTTGATGAGGATCGATGTATATTGCTCATTGACATAGAGCGCAACCCCTCCCACTTTCTTCCCCACCCTGTCCTTTCTGTACAGCCTATAACCTTCAATATATACCACCCAGTCGTGGGACAAATCCCACAAGGTTTCTGTTAACCCTACTAAGTTGTAGGTGTTTTCTGCAACCAGGAGTGCTAGTTCATCCTGCTTGTTCCCCATGCTCCTAGCATTAGTATATAGACACTTAAGCCCTGTGACTGGTGCCTTTGCTGCCCCCCAGCTTTGAATCTGGAGGGGCCCCTTATTTCTTACCTGCTTATTGCTTACCTGTGCTGTACTGCTGGCTGGCCCATGGCTTGCAGGCTCCCAATGTTCTCCTTCTTCAGGCTGGGCTGTCCTTGTGGGTGCCACATGGTTTGGTGGTCCACATCTTCCCCCGCCTTCATCTTCCCCTCCCCCTAATGAGCCTAGTTTAAAGAGCCTTGCTGCAACTTGAAGCCATTGCCTCTTGTTCTGTCATCTATTACCACCGAGAACTGTCTAGTTCTATCCAATTTGAAACCACCCTTCAGGTAGTTGATGGCTGCTATCAAATCCCCCCTCAGTCTTCTCTTCTCCAAACTAAATAACCCCAGTTCCCTCAACCTCACCTGAGAGTGCCCCAGCTCCTGAGCCATTTTTGTTGTTCTCTGCTGGATTCTCTCCAACTTGTCCACATCCTTTCTATAGTGGGGGGTTGAGACAGGGGCAAAACTGGACATAATACTCCTGATGTGGCCTTACCAGTGCATAATAAAGAGTAATAATTACTTCCCTTGATCTGCTGGCAATGTTCCTACTAATGCCCACCCACTATGCTATTAGCCTTCTTTGCAACAAGAGCACACTGCTGTCTCACCCATCCTATTGTCCACTTTAACCCCCCTGTCCTTTTCTGCGGGCTGCTGCTTAGCCAGTCACTTTCCAGGCTGTAGTGGTACATGGGATTCTTCCATCCTAAGTGCAGGACTTTGTACTTATCCTTGTTGAACATCATGAGATTCCTTTTGGCCCAATCCTCCCATTTGTCTAGTTCACTCTGAATCCTAGCCCTACCCTTGAGTGTAGGTGTTCTCGGCGAACTTACTGAGGGAGCACTCCATCCCATCTTCCAGGTGATTAATGAAGGTATTGAACAAGAGCAGCCCCAGGACCAACCCCTGAAACACATCACTTGATGCAGGCCGCCAACTAGACATTGAACCATTGATTACTGTCCATTGAGCCCAAAAGTCCACCCAGCATTCTATCCACCTGACAGTCCATTCATCCAACCCATAGTTCCTCAGGTTGCTTGCAAGAGTGCTGTGGGAGATGGTATAAAAAGTCTTGTTAAGTCAATGTATATTATGTCCATTGCTTTCCTTGCACCCATCGAGCCAGATGCACTGCATCTGAGGTCATTAACTTGTACACATGTAGCTTTTCTAAATAGTCCCTAATCTCTTTTTGCACTACTGAGGGCTGCTCACCTCCTCCTGAAACTATGCTGTCAGGTGCTATAGTCTGAGAGCTGACATTGCCTGTCAAGAGTGAGGTAAAAAAGGCACTGATTACTTCAGACTTTTCCTCATCATCTGTCACTAGGTTGCCTCTCCCATTCAGTAAGGGTCCCACACTTTTCCTGACCTTCCTATTGTTGCTAACATAATTGCAGAAACCCTTCGTGTTACCCTTCATGTCTCTTGCTAGCTGCAACTCCAATTGCACTTTCACCTTTCTGACTTTATCCCTGCTTGCCTGAGCACTATTCTTATATTCCTCTTGAGTTGTTTGACCAAGCTTCCACTTCTTGTAAACTTTATTTTTGAGTTTAGGCTCACCAAAGAGTTTTCTGTTAAGCTTAGCTGGTTTCTTGCCACATTTGTTATTTTTCCTACACATCAGGATAGTTTGTTTCTGCACTCTCAGTAGGATTTCTTTAAAATACAACCGGCTGTCCTGGACTCCTTTCCCCCTCAGACTGGGCTCCAAGTAGATCCTGCCCATCAGTTCCCTGAGGGAGTCAAAGTCTGCTTTTCTGAAGTCCAGGGTCCATACTTTGCTGCTCTCCTTTCTTCCTTTTGTCAGGATCCTGCACTCAATCATCTCATGGTCACTGTTGCCCAACTTGCCATCCACTTCTACATCCTTCACCAATTCTTCCCTGTTTGTGAGTAGTAGGTCAAGAAAAGCATGGCCTTAGTTGGTCTCTCCAACATTTACATGAGGATGTTGTCTCAAACACTCTTCAAAAACTTCCTGGATTGCCTGTGCACTTCTGTATTGCCCTCCCAGAAGATGTCAGGGTGATTGAAGACCCCCATGAGAACCAGGGCCTGTTATCTGGAAACTTCCATTAGCTGTCTGAAGATAGCCTCTTCTACTTCATCCTCCTGGTCTGGTGGTCTATTGCACACAGCCACCACAACATCACCCTTATAACCTTAACCCAGATACTTTCAACAGGCCTATCTCCAGTTTCATACTGGAGTTCTGAGCAATCACACAGCTCTTTTACATACAGCATAACTCCTCCTCCTCTTCTCTACATGTCCTTCTTGAACAGTTTGTACCCACCCATGACCGTGCTCTAGTCATGAGAGCTATTCCACCATTCTCTGTTATTACAATCACATTGTAGTTCCTTGACTGGGCAAGGACTACTAATTATTTTTGCTTGTTTCCAGGCTCCATGTGCTTATGTATAGGCATCTAAGGTGACTAGCTGATTGCCCTACTTTCTTAGGAATAATGAGGAAGCCGCCAATGATGCTCCCTCCTCTTCTAGGTCTCCTGTTTCCCCACTTACCTTAGTGCTCTGTTTTCCATTCACACATTACCCTCATTTAAAGCCCTCCTCAATAGGTTAGTAAATCTGTCTGTGAAGATGTTCTTCCCTCTCTTCATCAGGTGGATCCCATCTCTTTCTAGCAAGCCTTCATCTTGGAACAACATCCCATGGTTGAAGAAGTCAAATCCTTGCTAGTGATGTCACCTGTGAAGCCATGCATTGATTTGGAGGACTGGTCTGCTCCTGCCAGATCCCTTCCCTGTGACCAGAAGTATTGAGGAGAATCCTGTGCCCCTGTCCCCTTCACTGCATAGTCACTCTTGATTTGCTCAGGGTCACCCCTGGCAGTATCATTGGTTCTTGAATGGATGACTAACATAGGGTCATAGTCAGAGGGCCAGATGAGTCTCAGTAATCCTTCTGTGACTTCTTGGATCTAGGCTTCAGGCAAGCAGCAAACCTCCTAGGACAACAATTCATGCCAGCACTTGCATCCCTCCATCCCCTACAGAAGGGAGTCTCTAACCACTGCCACCTATTGCTTCCTCTTTCTGGCAGTGGTCTTGATCCTCTCCACCTTGGGTATTCCTGGCCTGGCCCATCAATGGAATGCTCTCCTCCTCCTGTGTAGCTAGCACTCCATATTTATTTTCCAGGCAAATCACTGCATGTGGGGATGACAACTTCTTCTTGCTGCCAGAAGACACAAGATTCCACCTTCCCAGGTTGTTTGCCATTACCTTGTCCCAAATTCAGTATTATTCTGTTTTCCAAAGTTCTTATGCTAGAATTCTCTTCTGATCCTCCTCTCCAGGCAGGTGACATTTCTCATATATCTCTTAAGGATCCAGATCAAGCACTAAACTGTTAGCTTGATTACTAAACGGGGTAAGGATAGGTGTGGCATTCAGCAAAGGTTGTGGATGAATTTAAGCCTTTCATTACATGCCAACATAAACTGTCTGCCCTTAAGGGATGCCTTTAATGGGTATATGAGTGGTTATTCCTAATGCAGATTGAAAATGAGTTTTTGATTCTCTCCATGTGGGACATCCAGGGATTGTTTGTATGAAAGTACTTGCCAGAAGTTGTCTGGTGGCCAAAGATAGATGCTGATGTGCAAATGGTAAAGAGGTATGAACCATGCCAAGCTAAACACTGTTTATCATCTAGGATCCAGTCGGTCCGCGGAAAATTACCAAGACAGCATAGTTTCATCTGCAGCATAAAGGGTAAAGCGCATAGATTTTGCTGACACTTTCCTAAGCCAGATATTCTTTATTGTCATTGATTCTTTCTCAAAGTAGTTAGAAGTTGCTTCTGTTGCATCAATGACTTCATGCACTATAATCCAAGTTTTACAGAAGCTGTTTGCAACTCCTGGTCTTTCAGATACCTTGTATCTGACAATGATGCAGAGTTCACTTCTGGAGAATTTAAGAAATGTGTGGAGAGGAATCTTATCGATCACACCACATCTTCACCTTTCCACCTGTCATCAAATGGCCAAGCTGAGAGAATGGTTCAAATGACAAAAGATGCGTTCAAATGAATTTTTGTTGGTGATTGAAATCAACGATTAGCTAATTTTTTGCTACAGTAGCATGCAACTCTTTTTACTGCTACAGATCGCAGTCCTGCAGACCTACTAATGAAACACTTGCTAAAAACTTGCTTATAGGCTCCACCCAGATACAGTAGACAAATACCAGACATGGTAAGAAATCCAGTTCTGCAAGACCCAGGATGTTTCACCTCTAAGAACCTTTGAACCAGATGCATCTGAAATTATTCAGCTGGGCTTTAGTGGGTGCCTGCTTCTGTTATTGGAGCTATTGGGCCAATATCATATAAGATCCAGACTTCAGATGGAAAGACACTTTGCAGGCATGTTGATCAGATGCAGGGTTGAGTCTCTGACAATGTGATCTCTCTAGCACCAAAAGGTGTTGCACCTCTAGTTGAACCTGTTCTGATGTGTCCATCAGTTGCTGTTTTATACACATCAATACTACCAGTTGCTGAAGCTTCTCTAGAACAGCCAAAGGATCCTATTGTGGTTGCTAGTAAAAAGTCTGTTACCCCTGAAGTGGTATGCATGAGATGGTTACTGTCAGGCCCAAATACATACAGGACTACTTTACCTAGGGAGGAGTGGTGTTGTGTATTGAGTTTCTGTATATATGTTTTGTATTCTGATAGTCCTTCTTTGGATAGGGTGTTGGACTAGATGATCTCCCAATATCCCTTCCAACTCTAACTTTCTCTGATTCTGATATTCCATCAGTAGAGGGTGCTGCCCATCAGTGGTCTCTCTAAGCTGTGTACGTGCACATGTGGCCATGCACAATAAAAATCATGCCGCATAATACCTTTTTAATTTCATGCACACCGTGGTGTACTGATGGGGGGGGCGGTAGGGGGCCATGGCCTCCAGGTTCCAGCATGGGGGAGATACCTCATGCTGTAGCAAGGGGGTGCTGATGCTCCCCCCACCGCCACTGCTGGCTTTGTGTCTGGCCACTCACTACCCACCCCAACCTGGTCACAGGCTGCTGTCGGAGGGTGGAGGGGCAGGTGCACTGAGATATCCATGCACTCCCAGCCAGGATTGCTTATGAATCGCTAAACCTTATAAGGAACATTGCTGCCCACACTACATTATCTTGTGTTGCTGTTTGTTGTTCTGCTTAGTGTAAAGGGTAATTAGTTGTTGTATTAAAAAAGATGGTCCTCTTGTTCTTCCCTGCATGATTTCTCTGGGACAAGAACCCCATATAGACACTAAAAAAATACAGAAAATAATTATGTAAGGATGTATGGTTAAAATATAAAGGATTCATTTACTACAGAAATTTGCCTGGAAAAAAGTAAATTTAAGATGCATACAAGCAGCAAAGTATGTCTGTAGATAATTAGGGACCTACCAAATTGACAGCAGAAGTAGGATGTGGAGGCTTCATTAATCCTATATATTCCCGCATGCACCCCTTCCCCCACAATTGTTTGGCAGAGGGACCTCACTGTTCCCTCCTGACCAGCAATGAAGTGAAAACCATGTTTTTAAACATGGCACTGTTTTTGCCTCCCCACCAGTCAGCATCAAGTAGGGGCCTGCTGTTGGGGTCTCTCAGCCAATGAGCAGTGGGAGGCAAAAATGGTGCCATATTTAAAACCGCAGTTTTCACCTCCCCCTGCCAATTAGGAGCAGGGGTGCGGGGAGAGTGGGGGGTGCGCATGGCAGAACCTGCAAGATTAAAGGAGTTGCAATGCACCCAGTTTCCTCCATGAATTGGTAGATCCCTATAAATAATATTATAAATTAATAGGTACAGGAAGCAAGAGATGAGACCAGCACACTGGCTTGGGGCTTAAGATTCTTATAGAGTCACAGGAAAGTAGAACTTGAAGGAATCTCATATGATCATGTAGTCCAGCCCCTGCGCAAGGCAGGATGACTCATGACTATGGGTCATCTCCGTCCTCTATAATCGCCCATCAGGTATTTAAAGGCTGTTATCAAATCTCCTCAGTCTTCTCTTCCCCAGACTGAACTACTCTAATTATTTCAGACTTTCCTCATAACTCATGTCTCCCAAGTCCCTGATCATTTTCATTTCTCTGGACTCTTTCCAGACCGTCCTCATCGTTCTTGAGCTGTACAGCCCCAAACTGGATGTAGAACTCCAGGTGAAGCCTCACCAGGCCTGTGTAGAGTGGAAGAATCATTTCCTTGATTTGGAAGTTCAACCCAATATGTAGTTCTAGGTTCCCTCTCCCCCCACCCCCGCCCCACTAAAAGAGCACACCGTTAGCTCATATTCAGCTTCTGGTTTACTATAACCTCCTCTGCCCCCTCTCCCATTGCACATCTCATTATTCTGTTGCATTATTATAGCTTGCTCCCATGCACCTTTTTAAGGGCCTCCTTAAAGTATGGCCAGCTTTCTGGACTCCTTTTCCCCTCAGACTTGGGTCCTAGGGGATCCTGCCCACCAGTTCCCAGTGTTAGTGTGACAGGACCAGGCCCCAACAGTGGCTGTAACACCTCCTAGTGACCATGCAGTTCCTGCCCCACTATAGTCTTTCAGATTACCCTCCCTTTCTTCTCTCCTGCCATGTCTTGATGAAATTAATTGATTGTAAAAAGGGAGAGTGCCCCAGGGTCCAAGAGTGCACTCTGATCTGTTTTCTGGCCTGTGGGACCCTCCTGGATGTCACTGATCCCAGTCCTGTCCCACAAGCACTAAGTGGTGCCTTACTGGCCCTGTCTGTTTCCCTGAGCACCAGTTGCCTTAAGGGCTATTCATGGTATCTTTTCACCCCTACAGCTATGCCCATACCTCACAGATGTTGCTTTAAATTGTTCACTGATCCTAGTGGCCCCATCTGTTAATCAACAAATCCACCTAGCCTGGTGGGTCCCTTGCCCTAGTGAGGTTCTCTTCAGCTGTTGCTTCCTCTTACTACATTTTTATCCACATCCCCTGGTTCTTTACTTACCTCCAGGCTTTTTTCTCCATCCCCCAAAGAACCTAGTTTAAAGCCCCCCTCACTAGTGTATGCAAAGATGCATTTCCCTCTCTCTGTCAGGTAAACCACATCTCTTCCCAACAGTCCACCATTTTGGAATACCACCCCATCATCAAAGAAGCCAAAACTGTTCTGGTGATACCGTCTATGCAGCCACAATTTCAGCTCCAGAAAGTATCTGTTCCTAGCTGGCCCCTAACTGTCAATTGGAAGGACTAACACCTTGGGCCCCTGCCGCCATCACTCTTATACCCACCACTGTTTAGTAATTTTTGGTCTGCTCTTAGCCCTAGCAGTATCATTAGTGCCCACAGGGTTGAATAGCATAAGAAACTACTCAGAGGGCCAGATGAGTTTTAACAATCTGTTTGTGATGTCTTCAGTGTAGGTTTATGGCAAACAACAGACCTCCTGAACCAACAGGTTAAGTTGGCAAATAGATGCCTTTATGCCCTGCAAAACAGTTGCTAACCACCTGGTGCTTCAATTTGGCAGAAGTGATCTTGATCCTTCCCCACCAGGGGTACATGGCTTCATCTCTCCTGCCACTGGAGTGTGCTCCTCCTCAAATCCCAGGGCTTCATTCCTGGCAGCATCTCTCATACTACAAGCATTCCTTTACATGGCTGTCCCAGCAGAAACAAGAAAGCTGCAGTCCCTGCAAAGCTAGACCAGGACCAGGGTGGAAAACAAATTATGCAAAGATATACAATATATGAGGCAAAGTTGAAGCAAATCAAGTGGAATATTTTAGAATGAAGATATAGTTTCGTACGGGACTGAAATAAATGGATGTCTCTGAAGCTGTTAAAAGAAGGAAATGACAAAAGTGTCTACTTTGTGTGCAAGCATTGTACACAGGGTGGACTCTAAAGAGCTGAGTTGTGGGGAGACCATGGGTGAAATAGTAGAACATGGTGAAATAGAGCAAAAAAGGAAAATAAATAAGCATTTGTATTTCCAGAGCACTGACATTTAGAGTGCAATATCTAGTGACTGAAGAAAGAGTAGTGTTAGACCACTATAAAGACATGAACTGATAAGGGAATGGGAATATTCAGAGCCAGAAATTATGTCTGTTTTACTGACATAAGAGGCAAAAGAAACATCAGAGCCCAGGAGGAATACAGAATTGACATAATTGTGTATGAGACTGAAGTTCTTGCCCAAGATAAACACATATTCCTGAGAAGCTAAGTTGCAGAAAGCTGGGGCAAAGCCACAGATTTATGGTCAACACATGTAGAGGTCATTACATATGTCCATACACAGGTATGTGCAGTTAAGTAATATCAGAATAAAAATGGTATTTGAGATTAAAGACACACCAAAGTTATTCCAGACAGGGACTGAAAAAGCAGACATATAAGAATTCAGTTGTATCACAAGAGTTTGGATGTAACACAGCCACAACAGGCAAAATAGTTTGGAGGAGGAGTAAAAGGAGACTTTGGGAGTCACAGGTCCCTAGCTGGTAATGGATGTGGCACACAAAGGTGGAGTAATCTACAGTACCAAAGTTTGTACAGTGTTCAAGGAAAGGGAGGGGGGAAAGGACAATGATGAGATTTCATTCTAGATTTCCATAATTTAGTAGGAAAAAAGACAATGACTTGTAATTAGAGTCTAGAAATTGAACTGAATTATAGAAGAGGGAAAAGAAAAATGTTATGATATGGTGTGTTTTCTTAAAGACTATTTGCTGTTGGAAACCAGTTGGTGAATACTTTTATCTATCTATTTAAACTTAAAATGTAACAATCAATAATAAATCAGTTAAAGTATAAAAATGAATAACAATTAAGCAGAAATATAAAATCATACCTGCAACCTACTATTGAATAGATCTATTTCTGATCTGTACACGTTTTCCCCATATTAGTAATTGTTTCTTAGCTGTTTCCATTCACACAAAGTAATAAACAAGATTAGAAGATGTTTTATAAGGAAATTCTGTTAAGAAAATTACTGTAAGCATAAGGAAACTATTAGATGCAGTTTTCAGTAGTTTGAAATTCTAAGATTTGATTTTTAAATGATGAAACATCCAATAACCCAAATGACCCTGCACAAATGTATACATGGAATAAATTATTTCAAATGAAAGCACGAAAGTTATTTGTTCAGCTGCTGTAGTGGCTTGAAGGTTAGGAACAAAAGCTATTATTGTTCAGTGTATTTTTTCACAGGAAATAGACAGTGGCAAACATACAGTAGTTCAACACATGAGATCAGAGACACAGTTTTTATAGTAAACCAAAAACAGATGTTGGAAGGACTCAAGACCTTTACAGAAATTATTAGTTATGTTTGCCTTTGAAAGCAGAGAAAGTTTACAGAAAGCCATGTACCTGATTAAGAAAAAGACAGGTTATAAAAGCTATAAGAGTATTAACTCATGCAAGTAAAAATATTTGTCCTACAGATCTTGACTATTTCATGTATGGCAGTATCGTATATGCAATATGAGTTTTATCCTGAACTTTCTTCATGGAGTTACTTTAGTCAAACGTAACAGCTTTCTTACTATTAATTACAAAATGAATCTAACAGCATTAAAAATAAGAAATCTAAAGAGTTCAAAAATTAAGGAGACAGTAGGACAATAATTTATTTATGCTAAACTGTTATCATCTGATTTCTATAGATACTGGTTACTCATACATACTGTAGTTCTTTTTCTGATGTGTGTAGTGGAACCTCCTCCTTATTCTGTACTTGGGTACTTTGGTGTGTAAGAATATCCTGGAGGGTCTTCTTTTTCTCTTTGTGCAGAGTGTTTCTTGGGTTCTTTTTTCCACTTAGTGGGCATTTCTACACATGCAATTCATTTGACTGGTAAAACTCTGGTGCAGTCTGTGCCAGAATTTATTGTTCCTGGGCATGTCATTTGCATGTGCACCTAGGGCTGCAGCACACTAAGCCAGCGCGGAGCAGGCCCAGGTGGCAGGTGGCCCCAGGGGTCAGCCTGCCAGCCAGGGGCGGCTCCTGCTGGGCTTAATATGCTGTGAAGGGGCTGGCTGGGACCTAAGGGTGCTTCAGTATGGGGCTAACTGGCAGGCAATCAATGCAATGTAGTGCTCTTGTGCCCCAGCCAGCCCCATCAGCATCTACACATGCATTATGGCAGAGTAAATAACTCCACCAGAGGACAGTACTTGTGTCTGGCAGTCCATAGTACTGCAGACACAAGCACTATCCTCTGGTGGAGTTAATTAGTTTACTCTGGCCTAAGAGCACCACACATGTAGATGGCAACTAATTAGCTGTGCAGTAAACATCTCATTTTAACGTGCCCCATGCCTCAATGGAAGTGCCTAGCAAAGAAACCAGAGGTAAATGTGAAAGGAGGGTAAAACCTACCACACAGGGAACAATAAGGTACATAAATGAAAACCTAGCAAATGAGTGATAGACAAAATGGCAGCATCATGTTAAGGATAAGTTTAACTGATAGGAGGTAAAAATTAAATGTATTCTCAATTTCTTAACTCATAAATTCTTCCAAATACTGCCTGCATTCTCCGGCACCTGCCTGAGGTAGATAGTATAGACAAAACTGCTTGTTGTGAGGTGAAGTGCTGCAGTTTGTTCCTTTGGATGGTGTAAGCAGAAGCCATCTTCCTTTATTTGCTCATTATTTTTAAGTGAGACCCATGGCTAGGTCTGTATCCTTTTCAGACTCTAGCTGGACCTTCTGGTTTCCCTGATCAAGAAGTCTCCTGGTATCTTGACTGGCTGGTACTGGTTCCAACTTTTCTTTCAATTTGGAACTTGGCATCTGCTGTACAGGACTCACTGAATCTCTATACTCAGAGATTCAAAGCAGTATAGATTTCCTTTCAGGTGGAAAGCAACTTTGCAAGGAACTTTCTGAGCCATACTATGTATCTGTCATTCCCCCACCTGTCCCCCTTCCAAATTCAGTTGATTCAGATTCCAGACTGTTGAACCATATCACTTTTGTAGATGCCCCTCAAAATTTCTCCAGAAACGGACTCTAGTTTCTGCTGAATCCAAGCATGCTAGGAATGGGATCAGAGAGGTCTGACACCCTAGTTGTTGGTTTTTTGGTAAAGAGATGAGAGATAATATATAATACACAAAATTTATAAGACAGTGGATTGCCAAATCCTAGAATATCAAAGAAGCAGAAAGAGACAGTTGGTCAAACTAAAAAGGAAGAATTTTTGTCAAAAAGTAAGGTCTATATGAAACACAGTTGTATGTCTTTCATGCTTTTAAAGGTACTGAATATATTAAATTAAAAGATACACAGTCAGATTGTGGATACTTATGATCATAAAAATAAATATAGTAGGATAAGCTGTGGTTTAGCCCTAAAAGTATTCCTATTAACAGGCATGTACAAGAATGTCTGGACCTACAGTTTTGGAAGATTCCATGTTATTTGGGTACTAGTAATCAGCCTGCAACAGAGGGCAGGTTTCTCCACCAGAGTTTGGGAGATTTCTCCCAAATGTTAGCTCACATATGGCTACTATCTATTGTGCCCCCAAACAGATAAAAGATATGTCTTGAAAACAGTTCCCCATAGATATGCTGAATCTTAAAAAAAAAAAAAAAAAAAAAAGGCAAAAAATATGTGAACTTTGAAGACCAGTGTAGAGACCGAAAAGCAAATACAAAATAAGCGGACCAGGCCATACTGAGCAACTTACATGAATTTTACTTTTATATGATATTGATTAAAATACAACTACAAAGTAACTTAATACATTGGCCTGACTGCTTGGCTGATTACATTTTAATCATGTAAATATGTAAACATTAGAAGCTTTAATGATATTTAGGCCCCAAACATTCCAAAACGATAAATATACTGCTATTTTACAGATTTATAAAATCTTATTGCATGCCCATAAATATCAATAAACTTATCTTAAAGTTTCATAGTTAAAATTCATTAATGGAACTGTATAGTTTGTTCATATTTTGTGCAGTAAAGGACTTAAGTGTAACTTGGAAATGCTACAGTATATAATTTAACCTTGTTTTTATGAACTGATTCTTTGTATAAACAATCCCTAATGAGAGTTTGTTTGGTCTTAATTAGAGATGAGACCAAAACAGGAACCCCAAATCTAAACATTTCTAATTTGGGGGAAGTTTGTAGGAAACTAATCTTATTCTACGCTGGGTCCCTTCTGTGCTACTTGGGCCCACTGTAGTCTCAACAGAATCCTGAGAGGGCCGGTTTTACATCTGGTCCATATTTTTTCCAGAAATGGGAAAAAAAGTCTGTTGAACACATGCACTTAAAATGGTCCTTCTGGTTGAAATGAAATTGACCACGAGTGATTGTATGTATAATATTGTATATAAGGTAAAATGTATCCTAATTTACATCTTTTTATTTGCTCTTGCATTGTTAAACTGCTTATGTATCAGATAAATATTGTTTGAGTTACAGCTGTTAGTAATATTTTAATCAGACATGAAACATTGCACAGTTTATTACAGCATTAAAAAGCCCTTTTCCATTTCTCTGAAGTACCTGACATAAGCTTTTGTGGGAGATGGAATATAGGTCAGGAAGAACCAGTAGTCTCATCTGGGGTATAAATAAAATTCCATATTTATTGTCAATGTATGAAAGTCCAAGCGCATTATATAAAAACAGAAGGCATCTCAATCAAGATCTTGCTAGATAGGTGTGCAGTTCACAAATAATGCCACCAAGATAAGAGACATTTTTAATTAGCTTTCATACTTTTGTACATAGCTTTCGTACCAATAAAAAGAGTGGTTATAGAAACTGAACAACCATCTCACACTTGAAAATACCGTCCAGGACAGGGTATATGTATTTTTGCAGTGACTGTAGTCTGATATTGGTGCATGGAATTGGTTGACATGCCTTTGTGTTACCATCTTTATAGTATCACTGAAAAAGTGGTGAATTCCAGTAATTTTGAGATGAATTCACAGACTTTTTAAATAAAATATCAAGTAAATATGTAGTTCACTGGAGAAGTGATGCAAAATAGGAAAAGTATTGGAAATGGAATTGAGACATAGTTCAAAATTATAATAATTTATTTCTTTACTGTAGTTTTATATTTGTAGTGGCTTTTCATGCACTTAACTTGAAAGCAATTACATAGAATATTTTTTGTCTATATATATACATTTGTACTCATAACTGTAAGAGCTTTAAGAAAACCAGAAGTCCATCGTTCTAGATACTGGGAATGATAAACATTTCAATTAAGAAATGATTAACTGGTTAATTGCTTCTTAAGTAGTGACCTAGCCACACATCCATTCAATTAATGACACAATAAAACAGGAAATAAACCACAACGTTATTACACAAAATATATATAAAAACTTTGTAACTGGTTCCCATTGTGCCTTAAATTTAATGTGTGGCCAGTTGTCTCAGTCCTAGAATCACACTGAAACCATTCAAGATTCCGGTGGGCTACATTATACCTTCCCACCTTTTTTCCTCAGTGTTTAATATTTTCCCATTAACTACATTATTCAAGTTTCTTCAAAGCTTTCATTGCCATTAATGAAATTTGGATCAGTTCCCAGTAGTGTCAGAGATCTTTAGGATCCTTTGGCAAGCCAGCCTCTACAAACAATTTTCTTTCAGCACTATATATGCAGTAAACATTTGGTATTTTTGCTGTATATAGTATGAAAATTTTCTCATATATTCTTAGAAGTATTTATATTTGTATTTACATTAATATATAATATTTTACAAGTGCTACAGTTTGAAGATGCTTTTCCTACATACTTTTTTATAAATATATAATATTGGTAATAAATATATAATATATATAAATATATATAAGTGCATTTTGATAAGCTATATAAACATAATTTATATCATTAGGCCTTAAAATCATATGGTTGACATATAGCACATATTTCTCTCAAGGGTTTTATTGTAGTCTGTGAAACTTATTAACTGTGATTTCATTGCCCATGGCAAAAAAGAAAAGAAAAAAAATCAAGTGTTCTTTAAATCCAAGTATTTAGTCATAGATATTGTAAAATCATACATCATGAGTGAAATAAAACTGGATATCCTCAATCCTTCCCCATTCCCCCTAAAAAATCAGGCATCTTTATGTTATACTACAAAATTGTTTATCTTTGGGATTCTTTATTCTAAACAGTGAGTGACTTGAGGTAATTTGTGAACTAGTTTAGATATTTGTCTTATAAATTAAAGTATAAAATATACTTATAGAACAGTATAAACCAAATGCCCATCATCCCTCCCCCTTTCTATTTTGTATCACTTTTCTCTCCTTAGAAAAATAAGAACTGGGGATAGTAATACTGTTAGTATATTATTCTCACAAGGCTCTTAGTGTGGACAGTTGGATGCAATGAACCAACTGTTCTTTTATACCAAATGTATTAATGTCAGGCATATACACTAGTATTTTAAACAGAGAAAAATCTTCTATAGATACTGCTGCATTTTCTTCTTTTCCAAATGGCTTCTGAGACTTCTGTTTCTCCATTTATTTTGGGTTCCAACTGTCTTTTCCCTTCAACAGCTAAAATACATTAGTGTCTCTTGCTTCCTGACCTTTTTTTCAATGAACTGACAACTTCAAACTGAATTCACTACAACAGAAACATTAACCATTTAGCCCATTAGCTCCTCATGTATGGAGTTTAAGGCAGGAGGATAAAAGTGAAGTTATCTGAAGATTTCATGACCCCCCCCCCCAAAAAAAAAAAAAAAGAAAACCCCAGCAGATCATATTTACTTGCATACCAAACATAGCTTTTCTCCAAAACTGGGGGACATGTCTTAAGTGAAAAAACTGATTTTGTTTTTCATCAGAATAGAACCATGGAGAGGCTGTGCTACAAAATGACTGCACCTTCTTTCTCAGGCTTCCTCTACAAGTGCAGGTAAAAGCACAATTGGATCCAATGCATGATCCACACAATCACACCTCCTGCCATCACAAGCCTGGATTAGATCTGATCACACCTTTTTGCCAGTGCAGGGGGAGCCTGATCCTGGGTTCCCCCTCTACTAGCAAGAAGAAGGTACCCATAGCTAGGACTTCCCTTTCCTGAGGCCACACATGGCGAGGACCAAGAGCAATTGATGGAATTCTTGGTGCAGCTGGGACCAGAAGCCACATCAGTTGCAGGACTCTCAGTCCCAGCTGTGCACAAGGCACAGCTGGGGCTAGGGGCCCTGTCAGTTGTGGGACTGTTGGTCTGCATGTGAGGTGCATCCAGGACTGAGAGCCCTGAGTAGGCTGGAGGTTTCATGCACCCCTGAGTCTTGGGCAGCATGGCAGCTGTGACCCCCAGAGCTTAGGGGTTTCACTGTGGACATGATATACTCCAGGGACTGGGAGTTTCACTCTGGGCATGATTCAGACTTTGCAGGTTAGTCTAACCTGCCTAGATGGAATCAGTCTGCAACTGTACAGACATTCCATCTGGATTGAAGAAATGCAGGTACATGCCTGCAGTAGCTCAGGTTAGAAGCTGAGGGAAACTAGAGCAGCCCTCTCTCTCTTCCATAGTGCTGAGCTGAGGTGGGGGTGTGGCCAGGCCATAGAAGGAGGGCCTGATTAGAGAGGGGTGTAAAGACCCATCCTGGCTGCACCACCCTAGGCTTTTCCCTGCTTGCTGTTCAGGGGAAGGAACCCTGGCTAGCATTCTGAGGCAAAGCGGGGTGTGTGGTGCATGCATCTGTTGATGGTACTGAGCTTTTCAGTCTCCCTCTCTCTGTTTCTTCATACTGTCTGCAAACCTGACAGGTAAGAGAACCAGCAGGGAACTGATAACACAGTGTTTGTCAACCCGTCAACAAAACAAAAGCCTCTCTCATTAGTTGAAGCTCTTCTTAAACAGCTTTTTCCAAGGATGGAAGGAGAAGGAGGGACATTACCAGTTGACCTGCTGATTAGCTCCAAAAAGCCCTAAGTGAATACCATTTTGTCTATTTGCCCCAGTGAAATTGAAGACACACAAACACAGACACCTCTCAGCATTAGCTAGATGCCTGTGGTCCATGGGGTTGGTCTCTGTGCTGTGGGAGAGGGGAGGGATCCCAGCTTGAGAAGCGAGCAATGAGATAGGGCTGGGAGCCCTATCAGCTGACATGCTACAAATGGAAATTAAGGATTAATAGGAACCAGCTAAAAGATTAGTATACATTCTTGAGGTCTGTCTTTAGAGCTAGTTTTATTATATAGCTTTTTATTATGTGATAAGTACTTTACACATGTAGCTGGTCTTAAAGAAATTGTGCAATTAACCAGTTAATTGTGAAATACTCGTAATACGTAGAGGGGCCTATGTGAGCAAGGAGCAAGAATGGAGGCAAGCCTTTCGTACTGGAGCATTTGCATTGGCAGCAGCTTTTTCTGAGCATTCAAAAAGTGGTGTCAATGTAGCATTGGCTTTGAAAGAGTTAGCAGCAAGGACAGTCCACTGTTTTTTCACTGAGAGAAGCAGCAGCCATTTTGCAGCAATGCCTCTCTATGGAAAAGCCAGCTCTAGGTCATCATTCTGGAAATGTTTTTCTATATCCTGCCTTCCTAAAAACAGGGTGTCTGATCTGGGGGTTTCAGGTATGAAAGAAAATACAATAATTTTAGTATCCCCTGCATGACTTTCTCTGTCCATGAGATCTTAACTCTCCCCTTCTGGTGTGTGTATGGTAGCAATAATGTAGTCTCCAGTCATTTTCATGAGGCAGTTTCAGTTGGATTCCACTGCATCTGAAAGTGCTTCCTTTTTGGGGGGGGTGTTCCTAGTAGCACACTAAGAACACCTCAGAACTGCTTGTGTACATTCTTGGTTGCCCTTACGGCAGGATGAAAGAAGAAAGACATGTAATAAGGGAAACAAGTCATTGGTAATTATGTTTGTCAAGTGTATTTGTCTTCCATATCACAAAACCCACTTGGTGTTGGGAGGGCCACCCACATGGTGAGAAGGCAGCAGGACAGGCCCTACAAGGAGAGACTGAAAGACCTTAACCTGTTCAGTCTCAGCAAGAGGAGGCTGAGGGTGGACCTGGTGGCTGCCTACAAGCTCATCAGGGGGGATCAACAGCAAATAGGCAGAGCTCTTTTCTCCCCAGCACCACCTGGGGTGACAAGGAACAATGG
>JAGPOW010000261.1:50834924-50859423 GCA_030014935.1 Caiman crocodilus | reverse complement strand
CTTGCTTAATAACTATTCTTCAACCATTTGGGTTGGTCTAATACAAGATATCAAATTCACCCAAGGAACCATGTATTGCTACATACACATGGGGAAAAATGTATTCAATAATACTCTGAGTAGATGTAAGGCTTACTCTAATGAACCTATACATTGTCGTGGCGGTCAAATTCATATGTGGGCCCTTTTGTATGTTACATATATGTTTGCAGACTTTTCCTAGTCACACAGATTTGAATGCCAGAAGAGACTATGCATTCATATATTTTGACATCCTATATCACACAGGCCATGGAATGGTACTTGGACTAGGGAGAGACATTGCATATGAACCGTTTTAAATGATCAGAAACTGGTTTAAACCTGTAACAGAACATAAGCTCATTACACATGAACCAGTTTCAAAATGGCTGAAACTGGTTTAAGATAAACATAGTTGAATGTAGTATCAGACTTAACTGACTTTGGTCAAACCAATTTATGCATTATCTTTTCCAGACCCCTTGCTGGTTTAAGTTAAACTAGAGTCCCCCACATCCCAGATGCTTTGCAACCTTGGGCTGGGCTGGGCTATGCCGTCTGCTCCAAAGAACAGGGCTGACCCCACCCCTCTGGTTCCTAGCCAGAGCTCCAGCAGAGAATGCAGGCACAGCAGGGTCTGCCTGGCTTTCCCGTGCCCCACCCCTACCTCACTGTTCACTTTCGCTTCTCAAGCAGGGATCACTTTCCCCTCCCTCCCCCCATCTCCCACAGTGTGGAGCCCAATCCTATGGAAACTAGGCATGTGGTATGCAAGCTAATACTGAGAGTGTCTCTGTGTGTGTGTATCTCCAATTTCACTGGGACAGGCAAACAAAACAGTATTCACTTAGGGCTTTTTGGAGCTAATCAACAGATCAGCTGGTAATGGTCCTCTATCCCTTCTTTGGAAAAAGCTATTTAAGAAGAGCTTGAACTAATGAGAGAAGCTTCTGTTTTGTTGATGGGCTGACAAACACTGTGTTATCAGTTCCCTGCTGGCTCCCTCACCTTTCAGGTTTGCAGACAGCATGAAGATGCAGGAAGGAGGAGATTGAAAAGCTTAGTACCATCAACAGATGCATGCACAGCACACCCCACTTCGCCTCAGAGTGCTAGCCAGGGGCCCTTCCCCTGAGCAGCAAGTGGGGAAACGCCTGGGTAGGTGTTTACACTCCTCCTTAATCACGGGTCCTGCCGGGGCCTGGTCACACCCCCCCTTCAGCTCAGCACTATGGAATAGAAGGGAGGGCTTCTCTAGTGCCCCCCCATCTTTTAGCCTAAGCCACTGCAGGCATGTACCTGCATTTCTTCAATGCAGATGGAATGTCTGAACGGTTGCAGACTGATTCAATCTAGGCAGGTATGACTAGGCAGGTTTGACCAGCAACAGTCGAATCAGTTCAGGCTCAGGCTTTTTGAATGTCTGTTCTAGCCAAGGTTACCTTTGTCTTGAGCCCAGTTACTTCTATTAATGAAATATATCTTTCAGAAGGGCATCTACTCTTTATCTGAAGACATTAAGAGATGGAGAAGTCACTGATTCCGTTGGTTGTATCTAAGAAAATAAGCTGAATATCTGTAGAATGATCTATCCTTTATTCAATAACCTCCCTAGCATCCACTATTTATTGGGTTAGTCATGCCATAGGAAACATCTCCACTATCATCCATGAATTTTTTCTAGTTCCTTTTTGAACCTGGATAGGCTATCTGCCTCCACCACCTCCGGTGGCAATGAATTCCATAAGTTAAGAATGCGTTGTGTGAAAGAAAATACTTTTTCTTGTTAGTTTGAAACCTGTCACCTACTAATTTTAAAGGGTGCTTCTTAGTTCTAGTATTCTGGGATGCAGTAAACAATAGTTCCCTGTTCATGTAGTCCATACCCTTTGTGATTTTATAGACCTCTATTTATATGATCTGGTGTAATATCCTCAAATAGGTTATTTCATTCAGTAGTAATTCACCAGGTACTTCTGTCTCAAAGTGAAACCATGGCTTTCTGGTATTATCTCGATACAGTTTTGCCAGGCCTACTATTTCAGAAGTAATTTTTAAGCCTCATTCAGTGACAGATATTTTTGGATAATTAGTCTCCAATTTGGGTTCATCCGGGAGACTGAAGTATCTCTGGTTCCCCCTTTCCTCCCATATGTTTACTAAGCACTATTATTTGGATCTGGTTCCAAGATTGAAACCTAAATCTTCCTTAACAAAGTAAAAAAGCATATCCTGTGCAAGAGGAAGTGATAGTATATCACCCAAAGAGATACACTAGTTTCTTGGCTGTGTCTTTTTTCTTGTTCTAATCCCATGTGACTTTTGTTTGTTGTGTTTTGTTTGCCTGCAGTGGCTCAGGCTAGAAGCCAGGGGAGCAGCCCTGTCTTCCCTTCTGCAGGGAGCTGAGCTGAGGGGGCACATAGCCAAGCTCTGGCAGAACTCTCTCATTAGAGAGGTCTGCCTGCATGGTCCCAGGCTTTTTCCTACTGGTTGTTCAAGGGGTGGGAGTGTTGCCAGCCCACAGCCCCAGGGGACCACTCTGAGGCAAGGGCGTTGTACAGTGCATGCATCTGTTGTTGATACAGATCTTTTCAATCTCCCTCCCAGCTTTGTCACACTGTCTGCAGCAAACTGACTGGCAAGCAAGCCAGCTGGGGGGCTGATAACTGTCTTTATCACCCGATTAGACAAAACAATAGCCTCTGTCCACAATACTTCAGACTTCTTAAACAGTTTATTTACCAGCTGACCTGTTGATTAGCTCCAAACATCCTAAGTGGTCACTGTTCTGTCTGCCTATCCCAGTGAAATTGGAAAGAGAAACACACACACAGACACCTCTTGGCATTAACTAGCAAACCACATGCTGGCTACAGCACCTGCTGTGGCAGAGAGGAAGGGATCTCTGCTTAAGTAGTGAGTGTGGGGAGGGAGGGCACAGTGAAGCCAGCAAACCCTGCTGTGCCTGCAAGTCTGTGTCAAGCTCCAGGCAGGGAACAGAGGGAAGGGGCCAGCCCTCTTGTGGAGCAGAGAGCCCTGCCCAGCACAGAGAGCATGCTAGGATGCTGGGGGACTCTAGTTTAACTTAAACCAGCAAGGGGTCTGGGACAGACATTGCATAAACTGATTTGAGCCAAATCAGTTAAGTCTGATACTACATTCAACCAGATTTACCTCAGACCAATTTCAGCCACTTTCAAACTGGTTTATATGCACTGGATATCCATTCTGTTACAGGTTTAAACCAGTTTCTGATCACTTAAACCAGTTTATGCGTAATGTCTGTCCCTAGCCCAGATATGAAGATTCTGTAGCTTCATGTGCACTTGTAATTGCAAAAGTAGCACTATTAACAGAATCACTGTGTAAATCAATGGTATGATTGAGCAGAAACAAAAGACAATCCCTAGTATGATCTGCTCAGTTGTAGAAAATATTTATAAATGAAAACAAGACAAAGAAATAGAACAGAATAAAAACAACCCTAAACTTGGATATGAAGAGCCTGAAAGCCTGAGTAGACACCTCTAATTTCCTGCATTCTTTTCCTGAAGAAAAATGCCTTACATGCTGATAACCAGCTAGTGACCCTCTGGAACAGGGTATTAAAATATTCAGGCAATATTCAGGCATACATCTATGATATTAGCCATTCTTTCTGCACATCAGCTTACCTTTTTGCTCAAGTACGGGACAGTGTTCTGTCTGCTTATAAAGTACTATGCAGAATTAAACATTGGAGAGACTGAGAAAAACCTTCATAAATAGATAATAAAGCTTCCTACTCATCTTTAAAAAAGAGTGCAACACATTTTCTTAAAATAATTAATGCACATAGAAAACATGGTAAAGTGTTTGGAATGCTATGGATAATTTTTAGGAAAGTTATTAGTCTACTGGAATTCTTTATGAAGACAATCCCAGCTGTTATATCTTCTGATATAAATTTCAACAATGCATTAGGACACACAAACACATTCCCTTCTGGTTTTCATTCAGAAATAGGTCATATTATGTACTGCTGTGTCACCCAGACCCCTCAGAGCTAGAGAAGAATGTCACCTTTACTGTCCTTCCCCAACCTTTCAGAATCTTGTTGGCAAATGCTCTGTCTCCACAGCTCACAGTATTCCAGGCCTTGAGTTAGTAGGTGACTTTTTGCCTCAGTACCTGATAGAAAAGAAATCTGTAGCTTTTATCCAAAGTGGTACAGGATTTGCAATCAATATATCTAATATCCATTTATAAGAATTAGCACAAGTTTCTCATACTACAGAGCACTTATTTTCTCCACATATAAGCTCAGTCAAGCCAGATAAGAATATGCAAACCATCACTTTACTCACCTCTACCAATGTTCTCTCTCTAACAGGAACAAAATAGCAATTTAAAGCAATTAGCTAATAGCTTTCTGTAATGTCCATGTGTAGCCTCTGCAGGTGACAAATGATCTCTTGCTCTCTGTTTTGGTCTAGAAACATACCACAAGGACCAAACAATTTTCTACTGGTGGATTTTTTCAGTCAGAAAAGCTTTTATATAGGCATGCAGCCTGATCCAAAATAGTACAAGTATTGGTACCCAATCCTGTGTTAATCAGCTGCTATACATTCACAGGACTGTCTTTAATTCTTATGTATAGTCTTCCTTACTGCTGGACTCTGACTGGGATATGACCTATCAAGCAGTTTACCACAAGGAAAACCTTCCTATTGAGCTTCAGAGACAACTAATGAGTATGTTTGCTAAGAGCTACACTATTAAACTGTATACTTCTGGGCCTTTCTAGACCTTGGGTACACGAGTGGGCTAAGATGTGAGAGGGAATCTTGAGGCATAAAGCTTTGGTCAGGTACTTCAAATCAGAGTATGAATGTGGGAGCTTACTCCTAGTTATGCAAACATTATGTAAAACCAATGTCTGAGGCTCTCCTTGTGCATTATGATATACTTGCTACAGTACTACATTCTGCACATTCGACTTCAGCAGGTCAGCTACAAAGCGTCCCAAGATTATCCTGGTAACTTCTTCCTCAGAGGGAGATGGAATCATTTTAAAACTGTAAGAGTATCAGAATAAATGACTCCTGTGTTCAGAAATAACCTGAGCAGGGTGTGGGGCCTGGAGCAAATCAGCTTGTGCAGGGCCCCACCCCCACGTGCCTTGGACATGAAGAAAGTTGGTGGTAGATTTGGCAGCAGCCTGGAGGGTGGGGGGGAAGGGTGCTGAGTGGCCAGATGCAAAGCCAGTGGCAGCAGTGCTGAGTTGCTGTGGCTACTCCGCCTAGCTCCACAGGCCCCCCGCCAAAGCATGGGGGAGAGGTCAATTGCCTCAATTTGCCCTCCCCCAAGGATGGCCCTGGTTGTGTTCGTGTTATTAATCTGCTACACCTGAACAACTGACAGATTACAATGGTATATTTAACTCCTGCTTCTGGGCACATGCTTCTCTGTAAGACCTCAGTTATATTAACAGGCAGTGGCCAAATTGGTTGAAGCAGGAGCAGCAGCAAAGGATTCTGATGTACATTCTTGCCCTTACACAGCAGTATATAGGCCCTGAGGCATGCTAGTGATTGGTAATGGTAAACTACCTGGAGATGTGGACATCCAGTACCAGTGCAAGAACAGTTATTGTTACCAAGTTAGAGGACTTCAAGTCCTACAGGCCAGATTAAACACAGATACACAGTGGTGGAGAGTGACTATTTTTTATATAGGGCTGGGGATCTTGAAGGCTGAAATGGTAACAAAGGCTGATGTGGAAAATTTGGATGGGTCAAAGCAGTTGCACTACTATGTGTGATTCTTCCTGTCAGCCAGTGAGGATATAATTCTGTCTAGGGACTTCCTGATCATGTACTCTCAGCAAAAGTCAAAGGTAGAATACCAAGGTCTATTATCCTTATTCCATGTTCAGAAGGAGTTGGCTGGTGAGGAGGGGTGAACCTGCCATGGTGAGTCACTGTGCTTGGGTGTGTGATCTGGGATATAGTTTCTTGCTGTCTTGGCAGAACAGTCTAAATTACAGGCTATTCTTTGGGCTGGATGCTGAGGAGGTGCAGAGGAGAGGACTTGTGAACATGGTACCAACAAGTAAGAGATAATTTTTCTATTTTTATAGCAACCCTACTTTAGAGAATGTGTCCTTGTTCCCTAATTTACAAAGGCAAATGGAGACCCTTGCTAGACATGCTTCATTGTTGTTCAGAAGGTGCCTCCAGAGACTGTGCAACTGGAAAGGGTGCCTCAGCCTAATCAGCAAATGGGGATTAGGCCTTCCCTAGCAGTGCTAGAGCTTTGCTAGACTTCTTCCAATATGTCAATTTTCGTGAGCAGATATTGTTTATCTGCAATGACTACCAGCTTATGTCATATGCAATTGGTATTTTGCAGTAAGAACACAGAAATGTGGTTTGCCTGACCAGTAACAGTGGTATTATTATTGTGTTTTTACTGGCTGAAGCATTTTGTGGTATATTGCTTACAGTGTTAAAGAAAAATGTGTTTTTGTGTTCTTATCCCTGTGACAATACCCCTGGGAGCTTATTCCTCAATAAACAAATAGCAACATCATGTCACTGTTTTTTGAGTTTGCTTCATTTGGCATATGGGAAGTGAGGAGGAACAAATAAATGACTGCACTACAGTGATGGTGACACTGGCTACATGTCCAACATAGTAGCCACCACTTTGCAGATATGGAGGCAGTCTGCAGAAGTGTTTGCTCATGTAACCCCATGAGTTTATGCCTGGGCTCACCAACATATACAGATTCCAGCTGACTGCACATTGGTATGCAATAATGGTGAATACAAGAGCATGTACCATGCATGCTTATTGTTATCTTCCTTGCTATCTTTGCTGCTTCTACTGCCAGTTAGTAGGCTATGGAGGGTAGCAAGCTGGAGGAGACTGAGTCTTCAGCTCAGGGTGCACTGGTAAGTGCTTGAATACACAGATAGACACACAGGGATTTAGGTTGGGGGGTGTGTGAAAAGCAGTTTTGGAAGACAGATGTCAGACTAATAGTACAAAATGAGGAGAGATCCCCTTATACCAATGCTTTTGCCAGGTAGAAAAGCATACCCTGGTGTCATCTGCGTGCAACATTTCCCCCTCCCATGTTTTCTCCCTTTATTTGGGCCAAAATCACATGCTGTAATGCTGTGTGTTACACCTGCACTTTTGTTAAACTCTTGATTTCAGTACTTGTTTAAAATTGGTATGCTACCACACTGGCAGTTAAGAATTGAGCATATAAATATATGCCCATAATAGCACTGAAAGCTGATTTTCTATGAACCTTAATTTTAGTGTCATTGAAATTGCACCAAATTCCTCTAAAAAGGTTTTGGGAATTGGAATTACTTCTCTGAAAAGGTTGCTATGTGCAGGAGGGTGTGAAAACCCCCATTTGAAGTGAACTATAGTGCATATATTAATTGGAAGATATCACTTTCTCTCAGAGAAAAAGGGTGGATTGTGTGGGATGGTGTTCTACTGTTTTTTTGTTTTTTTTTCTGTAGGAGTAGGAGAACTGAGGTTGATTCCCTTCAGGGGAAGAAGATGGTAAGAGATACAATTTTAGTGTTAGTGTCACACCAGGAGCCAACATGCACTGTGAAAGTGGCACATGCACATCACATGGCCATACTGAGTATATGTGGACACACCTTAGTACACAGATAGCAAACTATTATTGCTTCTGTTATAGTGCCACCAGGATTTATTTTTCCCTTTTGTTTTTTGAAAGCTTAATCTAACAAGTTGTGTTTCTTCTTACTATCTAAAGTGGACAGCCTTTTGCTATGCTTTGCTTTTTCTATTTGCCATGTAGGTTGTTTGATCTGACTCACCCATTTTTTCTCAGGTACTTTCTGTTTTTTTTTCCATTTCTAAAACAAATGCTCAGACAAGTAATCACCAAATCAGTCACTGGTTCCATTACTCTGTGTCTTGTTTGTTTCTTCTGCTTACTTTTGAATGAATGTCTTCTTATCCATCTTTTTCTCTCACAGCCGCTTCTCTTACTCATTTCCTCTTTTTCACTTGCTGTACCTTCCTTTCTTTTGGATAAATTCTTTTCTTGTTCCTTGATTTGTTTACCTGTCCCCATATTTCTTCATACAGTATTTATCTACCTTCTTTAATTTTAACCACTTACTCAGTGGTTCAGTCTGCACTCATTACTCCACTGTCTTCTCTCTGTCCATTCTCCTCCACTTATCCACTCAGAAGTAAAGTGAATGTAACAAGCTTATTAGAATTTGGGAGTTTAATCATATTGTTCTTCCTATTCTGCCTCCAAGCTTTTTTCCTTGAAAAATAAAGGCGCATATAATCAATGGAAAGAAGGGTCAGCAACCAGAGAAGAGTTTACTTATATAACCAGGCTCTGCAGATATGAGATATGGAAAACAAAGGCAGGCATGGAGGTCAATCTGGCATCTGAAATAAGGGACAACAAAAAGTCCTTCTACAGGTACATGGGGAGCAAGAAAAAAATTGAGCTCCACTGTGAGATGAATATGGAGGGATAGCCCACAGTTGACCCTCATGAAAAGGCTGAGCTTCTAAATGAATACTTCAGATCAGTATTCCAGAAGGCTAATAAGAGCTGTTCACCCATCCACAGGCCCAGAGAACATGGGGAAGTCTATAGATGACACGAAATCAGTCCCAAACAGGTTAGGATCCTCTTAGAATAATTGGATATTTTCAAGGCCGCTGGACCAGATGACCCACATCCAAGAGTTCTGAAAGAACTTGCTGAACTCATAGCATGACTGACTCTTGGTGAAGATATTTGAAAAGTCTTGGAACTCAGGGGTGGTCTCAGATGACTGGAAGAGGGGCAACATAAGAAAGGGTGCAGGGATAACCCTGCAAACTACAATTGTTGAAAAAACTTTTGAAATAATTGTTAAAGAGACCATCAATCACAACCTTTTAACTGACAGGGTATTAAGAAGCAGCCAGCACAGCTTTGCGGAGTGTAAATCATGTCTGACAAACCTGGTGTCCTTTTATGACCAGGTCACTAACCAGCTGGACAAGAGTGACAAGGTTGACTTTCCATAGATTTTAGTAAGGCCTTTGATTCTGTCTCCCATGAAATTCTCTCAGCCAAACTGGAGGGTACTGGCCTGGACCAGCCTACAGTTGATGGGTGGATAACTGGCTTAGCGGCCAGTCCCAGAGAGTTGGAATCGATGGGATGGCCTCATCCTGGAGGACTGTCCCCAGTGGTGTCCCACAGGTATTGGTGTTTGGACTTATGCTTTTTAACATATTTATTAATGACTTGGATGAGGGGGTGGAATGCTCTATGATTAAGTTTGTGGGCAATACTAAGCTGTGGGGAAATGCAGGCACACAAGAAGGTAGCGTAAAGATCCAAGACAACATTGACAACACTGGTTCTATGGGCTGATCAGAATCGCATGAGATTCAACAGGGAAAAATGCTGGGTCCTTCATCTGGGTAGGAAGAACTTCCACCACAAGTATATAATAGGCAGAAGGCCACTGGTTGGCACAGCATCTGAATGGGATCTGGGGGTCACAACTGACCAGAAGATGAATATGAGTCAATAGTGTGAGGAGCCCACCAACAGGGCAAACAGAACTCTGGCATGCATCAACAGATGTGATACCAACAGATCCAAGGAGGTGCTTCTCCCTCTCTACTCAGCGTTGGTGAGGCCACAACTGAAATACTTTGCCCAGGTTTGGGCACTGGATGTGGATCAAGAAGGATGTTGAGAGGGTGCAGAGAAGGGCCACCCACATGATTAGGGGCCTGGAGGATAGGCCCTATGAGGGAGAGAGGATTTGGCCTTGTTCAGTCTGGGTAACAAGAGGCTGTGTGATGACTTGATAGCCACCTATAAATATGTCAGAGGGGAACACTAGGATCTGGGGAAGCAACTCGTCAGGAAGGCACTCCTTCAGAGGATTATGACCAATTGTCAGAAACTAATAAAGGGAAGATTTAGGCTGGACATACGGAAGAATTTCTCCATATGGGTAACTAGAACCTGGAACACTCCTGGCAGAGGTGGTGCAGTCACAATCCTTGGAGGTGTTCAAGAGAAGGCTGGATAAGCACCTCATTTAGCTAGTTTGAGCTTTTTAACCTCCTGCCTATGGCAGGGGACCAGACTTGATGATCTTACAAGTCCCTTACAGTCCATTGACTCTATGACTCTATCGGGTAAATGAAATTAAACTGAAATTAAGACAGTTCAATTTGCCATCCTTCAGAGTCTTTTATTTCTCTTTACTCTTTTAAGGCCAGGTACATATATTACAGTTTTGCCAGTATAAGTGATTGGAAAGCAGTCCATACCTGTAACAGAAGAGACGTTTAGCACACATAGACTGGTTTGAAAGTGGTGGGACCCAGTCTAAGATTTGCCCCATCCTCACCTAAGGGCAAATATGTGTTCTGATCACTACTGATATAACTACACCCATAACAGAAAACTGCTTAACCCCTTTGGGCTTTTTGAATGTCTGTACCTAGCCTTACAGTACTAGAAAGTAAAACAGTGAATGTTTGGAAAAGGTAGTATAATATAGAAGGACAAACAAAATACAGCAAACTAGCAACTCTCATATTACTTTCTACCTGCTCAAGTCTTTCCAGTGCAAACCAAAATTAAGGACTTATCTTCTATTTTTTCCTAGAGAAATTGCTATTTGTGATGTCCTGTTACCTCTTAAACAATTTGTAAAAATAAAATAAAATGTCCTAGAAATACTACTATGTATGTGTTACTCTTGCATTTCAGAGAAGCTGGTTGCAAACAAGTATCATATTATCCATAGTATATTTTTCTGTTCATTTTTTACCATGCTTGAGATGAGTGAGGGATGTTCCGTAATGCCTTGATGCTATACTGTTTTTTTTATCCAACCTGTTTTGTAATCTTTAAATTCCTGAAGAATGAAGGACTCCCTTGAAAATTTCTCTTTCTGTCCACTAGGCCCTTTGGAATGACCACAACACCTTTATTCTTCCTTGTTCACTGTAATCCAGACTCTATCTTAAATATTATCTTTTATTACATTCCAGACTTACATGCTCAGGGCATTGCGACCTCTTTAAATATTTCACCTATAAACCCTTAATTTTAGTGAACTGTGCTTAATGTGGTAATTTGTCCCTCAGGATCTGAGCTTCAATCTAGAGATGCACATAAGCTGTCTTCAGATGACTTTGTCCAGGAAACACTACATTTTATTGTGCTTGAAGGTACCTCTTCTGTTTAGTTCCCTAATTCCTTAACCTCAAAGTCACTTTTAATTTGTAAGAAGGAAAATGAAAGGGAGAAAAGAAAAGAAAACTGAATGTAATGATTGCCAATAAGTCACTAAGTGCTGCCCCAACACACACACACACACACACACACACACACACACACACACACACACACACACACACACACACACACACACACGACCAGTTGTAATAAAATTAAAGACAGCAGGTGTTCGCAGAAATTACTTTTTACAGTCCACCTTCCCACACGCCCCAAAAAACACTTCTCATTACTGGCCTATAAAAAAAAATTAGAGGCATCTAGATATGTGACAGCACTAAACTAAACATGGACTTAATAAACAAAAGATAAATGTATATTGAAGACCATATGTTTACAGATTTTACAGTGACAACCTTAGAATTTAAACATTCATCCTACTAGATCTGAAGCAGATTGAAAATTCTTCAAGGTAGGGATGCTATCTTCACACTGTGTGTTAATAACAGGATAATCTTTTGCACTCTGAAATTGATTCTACTAGGTCTGATCACTTTGGCTTCCATCCCGTGAAACAATTAAACACGTGCTTAAGTTAAGTTTGCACACAAGTGCATTCCCAGGCTGGGGCCATAGTAGTCAATACCTTGCAGAAAAAGCCATGGAAAAACAAGACAATTTAATAGTTCACAGCAATATTAACCCATAATGGATTAAATGGAAAACATCAGTTTACATTACAGCAACTACAGTCAGGCCTCGACTTTACATGGTGGTTACATTCTTGAAAAAATATTGTGCAAATAGAAATTGTATAAAATGATACCAAGGATCTATAGGAAATAAGGGTTTAGGTACCAGATGCAACTTATAATTTGGCCAATAAATGCCCGTGAATGTGCGCAGCCTCAGCGCCGCACACAGGCAGTGAGGAGCAGAGCCTGGCAGCTTGGAAAGCTGTATGCAGCTTGTAAGTCTGGTGTAGTGGAAAGAGAACAGGGAGGAAAGGGGCATGGCGGGGCAGATCAATGCCGCCCGCGGTGAGGGAGAAGTGAGGCAGGAGCAGGGGCAGATGATGCCTACCTGGGACAAGGTGGGTGTGGGATGGAGCTGTAGCTCATATGGAGGGTACGAGGGGGGGTGACTCCCACGGAGTGGTGCAAGTGGGCTGCAGCTGCAGGCTGGAGCCAGAGCTGCACCAGGCTTTTCTCAGTGGGGTCTGGGCTTGGGGCAGGCAGTGGTGGCTCTGGGAGGGGACTATGAGGTGGGGCTGCAGTCGCACCAAACTTTACCATAGCACATGTGTAGCCACCTTCCAGCACCACTGCCGCATGCCCCAAGCCAACCCAACTCATCCCTTGCTGAGAAGAACCCCACAGAGCCCCAGCTCCAGCCTGCAGCTGCCACCCACTGCACCCTGCACAAATCCAGGGGGCCATGCCCCTCTGTGCCCTACCAGGGTGCATGTAGCAGTGGAAGCCACTCCCTCTGTGTCCCCCCGGATGAGCCATTGCTCTTTTCCATGCCCACTCCACCCCAGCTGGGCAGTGCTTGACCCATCCCCTGCCCCACTCCCTCCCTCACTGTGGGGGGTGTTAATCTGAACCCTCAAGCCCTTTCCTTCCCCCCCTCCCTTCCACAATGACACAACACACTTACCAACTACACTGAGAGCAGTATGGTAGAATGGGGGTGGGAAGCGATCAGCTGATTCTAGATGCATCTGTGCATCTTGGCACCTGTGCTGCACAATGTAAAATTGAATCCATAACATGTACAAAAATAAAGGGTCACAATTAAATGACTGTGCATAACTGAAACTGCAAAAAACAGCATGTAAATTGAGGCCCGACTGTACTACATTTCATCTCCAAAAACAGACCAAAGCAGATGAATATTGTAAGTTGGCCTGTAAAATGAAGAAACTAAACAGAAATACGTCCCTTGGAGTGTTTCTTTCAGAAAGGCTTATTTGGTGTGTTCTCACTTGCCTAGCAGATTGTAGCCTCTCTTCTTATGATCTATCTTCATCATGTTCTCTCCTAGTGGACTGCCACATTCATATTCACTTAACTCCAGCTGTATTTGGACTCAGCATAAAGAGAATATCCTAGTGGATGAAGTTGGAGGCAGTTGTAAATATTGATAGTTAATTTGTCAAAAATAATTATTAAAGAAAACTGCTTATTTTTAACACGAAAGCACCTACACGTTTTCCCTTCAAAAATTCATCTCTCTTTTCAGATCATATTATAAATTAGTTGAATATTATGGAAAATGCTATATCTTCTAAATAATTCATGTTTATATGTAAGAAAACCAGAAATCTTTATACTAACCATTTTGCATAGTGCATAGAGGTCTAATATTTAGTCTATATTATTTGCATGCTTTTAAAAAAATTTCAAAAATATTTTATAGTACTCTGAAGCCCCTATCAAAATGCTCATCTCATTCATATCATTATTAACATACTAACAATAGAATGTGATAGTACATTAATGTATGAGAAGGAGGAAAATAAAATGCCATAACAGTTTACAACCTGATTATTCTTAAAAGTTTAAAAACAAAAATGAAGAGAAGAGAGAATTTTTTTTCTAACAAAGGTACATAATGCAAGTTTCAGATATAAAAAGTCATATGAAAATTGATAGAAAGATATGGAGGTTGCAAATTCAAGTCCACAAAGAAACCAACAAACAACTTATGCAGTACACTGACTCACTTCTGGACACTGAATGATTAGGAAAGAGCCCTGTGGTAAAAAATAATCTTAGTAATTCAAAACGGCATCATAAGACATCTTAAGAGAATTCAAATTGTGCAGACAACCTTAATTCTGAGTGGAACATTATTGTTCTTTTAACAGTTTTCTCCCTATTGTTATTTCTTACATTATCAAGTTGGAAATACAGAAATCCCTGAAGGTGGAACCATATTGATTTCCAAATTAGTCCTTAGCTGGGTTTGAGACTTCAGAGATAATGGAATAATGGTGACATCAGTAGGCTTGTATCCTCTATTTGGATTGAGCAGTAGAGGGGGATATACACACTTTACCAGTTTTAGAAGTTCTTTAGAAGTATTTTGGAAGCTTCTGCTAGCTTATGGAGGAAGGTACAGATTAAGAATCTTGCTTCTTTTCCTGCTTCTGTCAGTAACCTACAGGTCCTTCTGTCCTATCCTGCCCCAACCTGCCTCCCTCTTTCTTTGTCCTCTCTGTTTCTTTTGCACATAGTTTATCGCTCTGATTCTCAGAATTAACGTCTGTGAGACAAAAATAGCAACTTGCCTTAATACTTGTTTAAAGTAATTAAATGTCACTAGTTCGCCCTATAACATCTATAAAACATTTAAAGCACAGTCTCGGAAAGGCATCCACTCTTGATTTAAGGTCATCAAGAGACAAAAAAGCAAACATATCCTTTGGTGACTTGTTCCAATGATTATTCATTAGAGCTAAGCAATCTTTTGAAGGGTGGGGTGGGGAGGGGGAAGGAAAGATTTCTTCTTCCCTAGCTTAACACCTCATTTATCTATGTTAAAGCAAAACAGCTTCTACATGGTTCCAGGATTCCTGCAGTTTTGGTGCTGAGCACCATAGCAGCTTTCACCTGCCATTAACAACTGGAGAAAAAGTCCAGAAGCCATAATCTATAGCAGGGCTGTACAACTTCTTTGGCCTGTGGACTGGACTTGGTCTGTAGGGCTTTTTGGCTAGGTACAGACATTTGAAAATCCCAAGGCAGAATCAGTCTAAATTATTTGGTTTTCTATAAGTGGCATAGCTTAGATCGGTAGGGCACAGAACACACATTTGCCCTTTGGTTGACAGGACATGGGGGAGGCAAATCTTAGATTGGGTGCCACCATTTTTAAACTAGTTTATTTGTGCCGAACTTCTGTTATAGGTATAGACTGTTTTCCAATCACTTATACCATTAAAAGTGTAATGTCTGTACCTAGCCCTTATAGGAGAGATGACCCATCTCTGATGACAGCCCTGTAGCTCATCAGAATAGCTCTGGAGCCCCGGGAGTGAGCATCTCCACCTCTTGCCTCTTCACTTTTCAGCTGCTGCCAATTTGGGTGACGAGTGGCGACCAAAGCATCTGAATACAGATCCGGGCATGGATGAAGAGCAAATGGCAGTGGCATTCACACTCAGCAGCCTCAGCAACAAGTCCTGTGATGTGCAATTCAAACCCTTGCAAACCACATGCAGCCATCAGTTGGTTAGACCTGATGTAGGTCCTTTTTAGAAATGGAGCATGTTTGGTACAGCTAGCTTGAATGAGTTACGTAGGGGTAGATTATGCTCGGTGCAAGTGGAATTGGTGGCAAGTTTAGCTGCCAAACTTGAAGAAATCTGTGAAAATAGATGCTTTACAGAAACTTGAACTCAGCCAGATTTGGGTGTAGTTCCACAAAGATGACACCTGTTTGACTTCAGCCTTACCCTGCTGCCCAATTACATTCTTCTATCTTGATGATCCAGTCTTTCTCAACAATTATGTTGAGAATGTACCCAGAACAGAAAATTTCAGTCCAAATACTTCAAGTAAAGTAAAAATAATTAAAACAGAGTCTCATAATGAAGAGAATTCATCAGACTCGGCCCTAGATGGTGCTTCTTGCTGCTCTCCTAATATTTACTGGTTGATGGTAGTAAATGAATAGTGGTTTTAACATTTTATATCAGAAGGAGCCATTAGAAATAAAGCTGCTAATTGTGATAAAGAGAAGTTTGAAATTGTGTTTGTTTCTCAGACTTTGTGTTTAGAGGTGTCTGGTGGTAATTTTGTGTGTACAGACTATCTTATGAGAATTCAATTTTTTCTTAGTTTGAAACAAGTCAGAAATAACATAAGGGAATAAGATGACCCAGAGATTGGGAATGTAGTACCCAGCATGCCATCTCTGTTCCCTGTAAGAATCCAGCTCTGGTCAATAGTTGGCCTTTGTACATGCCACATAATTGGCTTTTAAAGTGGCTTAAATACCCTTTTGCACCGCTTTAATAGTGTTGCTGCTTGTATATTCGACAGCGTATTCCGCTTTAAATGATTTTGGTACGTAGCAAGATAAAACACCTCCGAGATGTTTTAGTTTTCTACCTAATGAAGTACAACAGTGTGTGGGGTGCTGGAAGCTGATGTGCTTGAGGTTTGGTGGGTCCCGCGCAGCTCAGGAGCTGTGGGACCTGGCAGAAGCCTGTGCAGGCAGGCTCCACTGAAGGAAAAAACAAGTGGCGAACCTGATTCCCTACACCCCGATCCTGTCTTATCTGCCTGAGCTGTGCAGGGGCCTGATGACCTGGGACCACTCAGGCTGGGTACCAGTGGGTCGGTGCTGCCTGGGGGGGCCTCCATGCAGCTCAGGGACCATTCAGCCCACCAGCAGCTCACCCCCCTCTCTCTGCCCCCTGCTCCCCGTGAAGTGGCAGGTAAGGATTAGGCCCCTATCCTTGTGTACCTACCACAGGGGTTTGGTTCAGTTACATTCTCCCTAAATTGAAGCGGTGTTTTTAAAAACCCACCATTTCAGTTTAGAAAGAACTAAACCGAATTAAACCTCCATGGCATGTTTCATAGTAGCTAGAGTCAGGAGGGACCTGAACAGACCTTCTAGCCTGACCCCCTGTCACAGGCAGGAATGAATGCTGGGTTCACAAGACCCCAGACAGGTGATCATCTAACCTCTATAATAATCAGCCCAGCATTTTAAATTTATTTTCTATTGCCTCCTGAGTGGCCTTCAGAACATATGGCATCTATTCATTTCCCAGAAGGAGTCTCTGTCACAAAAAGTACCACCATCACAATTGGAATTATCTTATAATGTATCAGAGTAGCAAAAGGGAAAGCACAAAAAACCTGAATTTACTGTGTCCTCAGTCAAAAGGCTGTTAGCTCCAGTTTGGCTTCAGTGCAAATTAATAGTGATATGTAGATACATGCTCATTGCTGATGCTTATGTTGAGCCTGTACTGTGGATAAGCAAGACTTTAATTTGCATGGCTGTCAGAGTGGGACCTTTATAAAATCTTAATGAATTTAATTAAACTAATAAAGGAAATAGTGTGAAACTTCTCTGCTCTGCCTCCTCATACCTGAACCTGGAAGTTCAGATATAGATGAACACAGGCAAAAAGATTAGCTAGATGTTGTAAGTGGGAATTTACAAATTCTATTCTCATCTTTAGCCAGTTCGTGCTAGTAGTGTGAAGCTACTTTACCCTAGTCAGTTTGCTCATTCCTTACTGAGGTTCTTCCTTCCTTCCTTCCTTATTCCCAAACTCATTTAATTTGTCACTCAAAAGGAATTTTAAACCAGGTCTCAAAGGAAAATACAACACATCATTTGTCTTTCTTGTCATGCATATTTCATTGTAATGGCATTCTCATTTCTAGGTTTGCAACAGCAATCAAGTCATTTTACAGCTTTAGATTGAGGCAAAAGCTTCACAGAAATGGTATCTGTGCTGCAAAGAGGAACTGTTTCAACATTTTATACTGACCAGAAAAATATACAGTTTATATTGTGAGAGACAAGGATTTTTGTGGATGTTATCTTTTATTTGACCAACTGTATATTTGGGAGGGACATATATCAGCGTTCAGGTACCATTGTATGCCAGGTCTCTGAGGAAAAAAGTAGATACAGCATAGTTAAATAGCAGATAAAACAAATGCTTATTTTCTCACATTTTTCCAGGACCACCACAGCTACAGAATCACCACCACGCTACTACATATTTTATTAAGTTTCATATTAACACACATGGGAAGTGCAAAAATACATGTAAAATGAAAATCTATTGAAACTTATTCTTTAAAACTAACACTAAGAGATCTAGTCATGAAAACATAAGGTATGTGGTTCCATGATCAACTTGGAAGCAGAACAACAGAATCTGAAAATAGATATTGAGTGAATCATTTATAATTGCTGTTTCTGGAATGCTCAGATCCAAAAGTGTGCAAGTACGAATTGACAGGTTTTCTAGTGCTATTGTATTGCCAACAATTCTGTAGATCATGGATGTCAAAATCACATGCCAGCT
Organism: Caiman crocodilus; assembly: GCA_030014935.1. Taxonomy (NCBI): domain Eukaryota; kingdom Metazoa; phylum Chordata; order Crocodylia; family Alligatoridae; genus Caiman; species Caiman crocodilus. The sequence continues at coordinate 50,841,064 of JAGPOW010000261.1, read as the reverse complement.
GGATCTAGACAGTAGGGTCCTTTGCAGGCCACATCCAGATACAGCAGTGGGAGTTAGCACAGCTATTGCTGTCTGCTACCAATATGTGTTCCCAATTGAGCTCCATACTCTGAATTTAAAACGCAGGCCTCAGCTCTGAATTCCTGGTCCCTCTACTAGTCCTGTGGGCCATATGACATGGCTCCACAGGCCAATTTTGTTCCTGGGGCTGTAAGTTTGACACCCCTGTGCGAGTATTAGGCTTGGGCAGAACTCGTACAGAATGTGCCTACAGAGATAATATATTCAAATATTTTTGACCATCAGGCAAATCCTGAATTTGTTATTCATTTACAGAGTGAATAGCTATCTATCACTGAGGGACTTTCCAATGATGCAATCAGGGGTTGTAAGGAAGAAGCTAAAAATAGATATACTTCCACAATGTAATTAATATAGTATTCCCTTCATTATTATTATTAATTGTAAGAATTTACAAGGAAATTATTTTTTCATTTCTGCTTCTCTTCCTCATAAAATCTCAGTATTATCTTTTTACCAAAGTAGACGTGAGAGATTACCTTTTACTTACCTATTTTTAAAAAGTGCATTTTGAGGGAACTAGTCTCAGGCTAAATAAATAAAATCAAACCTGATGGGAAGGCAGGGCAGTGCATTAAGCTAAACAGAGCTTTTAAACTTTGAATTTTGTTACATAAGGAGGCAAGATTTCCTTGGGTTCCTTTCAGTATCGGATATTATGACTCTTTCTGCTTAAGTCTCTGTCCATAATTTTATTCAACATTGCACATAAATTGTCACTTTTGACATGGGAAAAACCTTAAAAACATCAGGAATAAGGATTTTTCCTCCAGCAAGTTATAAGCACCTTTAAATAGGGATTTTCCCTTAAAAATGCATTCTCAACCATAACAGCATCACTACTGTGATGATATAATAGTGCTTTAATTTTTTACAAAAATTACCTGCTGTGTAACCAAATTATCCTTTAAAAGGTCGTAGTGTAATGATTGATAAAACACTGAACTTAAGAGTTATTTAACTAAGAAAGCTAATTTATTCAGATTTTGTAGAAAACCCCACTTTTGGTAGAAATGTTTCTTCTGTTCTCTATACAGAAAGGCACCACCTTATTCAGATACCTTATCTAATGAAATTTGGAACTAAATGTTTTTTCTCTCTCTCCATATACTTTAACTATTCATACTTCCAGATCGAATACCTAGGTTGTGATTTAATCTTGCATTCTATTGTCTTCAACTACATTTTAATGCTTTATGTTGTGAGCAAAATTCTTCAATTGAATTGTGTAATTAATCTAGGGATGCTTTAGCTAGCTTTGCCAAAGGATGTTACAATAGCAGTGAAAATGGGCTCCGAAAACTGGTTATATATCACCAAAATTTTGAAGTAAAGTATTTGTTCTCATAAAAATATACCTATATAATGATATGTCAAGGTAATATCATGTATACCTTATTTTGTGCATATAGCAATAAGATATTCACCTTGTTTTTTAAAGGCAGACTGAAAAAAAAGGATAAAAATATCTTTCCTTGTTTCTGCAGTAGGGACCCTGGGACTGGGGAGAGAAGAAAGCATGTTTATTCAGCAGTTAGGGAGCCCCAAGTGCAACACTAGAGTTACTTTTTCTTTCCCTGACAGTAGCAGAAACTGCTAATACTATATTTCCTCACTTATAATGTGTACCCCAATATCCAGCAGATAAACTTTGGGGAAAAGGTGTATTGTATATGATAACATATGGTATTCTATTACTCTTCCATTTCTTCTGCAGCTCAGACTGCACTATAGTGTAGAGCTACCCAAGCTATCTTTTACATGAGTTAGTTTGTGTGGCAAAAGCAGTCTAACCTTGAAAGCACAGAACTCAGCAAAGACTAACTTACGTTGCTTCTTGTTGGTGTCAGTTAGTCCATATTGACCTCTTTGGAGTCATAGTTAGGCTGCTTTTGATACTCAACTTCATTTGGGTATCTCTGTACCATTCAGCAGTTGGTAGTATAGCCATTTTCATACTTTAAGTGTTTGCTGAAGCATGGGTAAAGTTTTTGCCTTTTCAGAAAGAATACATGGAGTTACATCTCTGGAGTATTGTTTATGAGTCATTAATAGGTACCAGTCGACTTTCAAAGAGAATATTGTACAATGTGTATGGAAGAATAAAATACTTATGTCCACAGAAAACTTAGTAAACAGTACAGAATATTGTGAATAGTATTTGGAAGAATATCAGTTATTGTTTGAAAACCCTATGGATATTCCTCATAGAGATTTTCCCTTTTTTTTGTTGCTGTTATGCTCTTTTATATCGATACTTTCTGTTTTCAGTAGATGTTTACTTTTGTGCTTTACCATACACATATAAACACACTTTCTTTTGATAACCTTTCAGAAATAATTCCTCAGTCTCTATAGTGATACATAATCTATATTGTTTTTTACTACATACAAAATTGTGGGTTTCTCATAGGAAGCAGCATTCTAGTTTTTGGATTAGTATTTGGTATTCAGTTGCTGAATCCAAAGTGTTTCAGCTATAGAGACTGACATATAAAAAAATAATTTCCTTGGATTTCTGAAAGGCTGTAACTCAATGCACCATTATTTTTTCCTTATACATTCAGCAAAATCAGCAACAAACTTTCACCTCACTCAGGTCTGTCTTTAACTGAGGCAGGCTAGTAGAATTAAACCATTACCTAACAACAAGGTAGTGAGTTCCACACCCTATGTCAAGGTGGCTGTTGCTCCCATCCTATCTGCTGTCCATAAAATACACTTCAGTAAACCAAACATTATCCTAGTAGGGGATTTTTCTAATCAGTAAAGCTGAAATAGCAATTGCTTGTATTTAAAGAGATACACTGGTCCGCTGCTGAATTCAAAGTGTCATCTAATTTATATTTAGGATTTCCTATTCCTGTGCTCTGATTGGCTTTTCTCAGAAAGGCCAACTAAGAGTTATCTGCCAGGCAGGGAAACTTTCTATGAAGCTTCAGAAATGGAGGTTGGCCAGTAACTGCCACACTATAGTTTTTTTATATTTCTTAGTTGAGTTGCCCTGCCCTGCTCTGCCCTCCACATCTTCAGAGACTCAAATTATTGCTGCTTCTCTACACTTCTTTGAACCAAAGTTAGTCAAATGCCGTTATATGGCATTTGGTTCAGACCTAGACATATTGTACCCACAAAAACATGCATTAACTCCAGTAGACAATTCCAGCTCAAAGTTTTTTGAGAGCTTTCATATGTATTAAACATTGGGGAGGAAGAAATATTTTTTAAAATTATACAATAATATATATATTATTGTATAATTATATAATAATAATATATACTAGTATAGGTATACAGGTATGTAGCTGAACTGGCACTTAGGCCCTTCCAGTATTCTACTGACTTCATGTTGTTATATGATATACTTTACTTTGGGCCAGTCCTCAAAATAAGAGTTTACAAATGAGGATTGCTTTTTAAGAAGTGAACATTCATGTTTTTGGGCCAGATGTTAGAATGTGTTCTACTCAGATAGGCTTCTATATCTGTACGTAGACTAATTAACTTTAGTGGACTTCCATGACAGTGAATTCCTCCACCCTTCTGAAAATTCTTATTTAAGAGATGCTCTGTTTGCACGCAGGGGTCTGTCTTACTTGGAGCTTATTACATGGTTGGGGTTTACACTGGCAGATAATATTAGCTAACAGCCTTTCTGTAGTTTTGAATTGCATGGTTCACCAAGTGCTAAAAGTCTCAGGCATTTGTTTAATTTAATCACAGGTGCATATTCATCTTTTCCTACTTCAACTTTTGATTGGACCCAATCATTTTCCTGAATTACCTTATGTTAGTCAGGCAATCCCACTTATTGTGCCCATGTGAATAATAGTTCTTCAGGACTCTCTATATTGGGCATAACTTAAAAAGGTACAGACCACTTTCCTCTGGTTTTAGTTATGTTCATTTTGTTATCTTTGCTCCATTTCTTACATATATCTTTACTTTTGTCTATGTAGGTATCTAGGTATTTTTCTTAGCTTATTGCCATCTGTTTTCCCATAATCCTTTATATTTTTTTCTTTTTATAAAAGAAAATATACCAAAATATTGTGTTGTCCACATTTTGTCCTTCTCTGGATGAAAGACTCCATAGGGGCTAGGGACAGACGTTACACATAAACCAGTTTTAAGTGATCAGAAACTGGTTTAAACCTGTAACATAACAGACATTCTGTGCACATAAAACAGTTTGAAAATGGCTGAAACTGGTTTGACATAAACCTGGTTAAAGGTAGCATCAGACTTAACTGGTTTGGCTCAAACCAGTTTATGCAATGTCTGTCTCAGACCCCTTACTGGTTTAACTTAAACCAGAGACCTCCAGCATTGCAGCATGCTCTCTCTGCTCCAGCCCAGCCAGGCTGGCCCCACCCCTGTGCTCCCCAGCTCAAGAAGGGACAGGGAGAATAGGGGTCTGGCCAGGGAGTGGTTTAATTCCCCTCTCTTTCTCAGCAACAGGGAGACAAGGCAGGTTTAACAGGTGCCCCCCACACCTCTCACTGCTGCAGCAGTGAGGCACCATGGCCTCTGAGGCAGAGGCAATCAAGGAGCAGAGTTAGTCTCCCCTCTATCCCCACCCAGTCTGCCCACCCTTGCTGCCACTGCACTTGCTCCCAGTGAGGGGAATAGGCCCCTTGCTATCCCCTCTGCTGGACATCAGAGGGAGGAGGAATAACCCCATCCCTGCCCCTACAAGGGGCCTTGTCTAGTATTGTCCCCACCCAGCTGCTGTAGGGCTGGAGTCCCCTGCCATGCCCCCTTCTCAGTCTCTGGGCTAGCTGAGGCCAGCAGGAGTGTAGGGGGCAGAAGCACTCATCAGGGTTTGGCTCTGCCCCCAGAGCTGGGAGCCATGCCCTCCTCTCAGCTGGGCAAGAGGATGAGAAGGGGACATGGCAGGGGACTTCAGCTTGTCCTTTCCCTCCTTCCTCTCTCTTTCTCCCCTCCCCTTAGCCCCAAGACTGAGAAGAGGACCTCTTTCCTGTCTTGTGCTGAGAAATCAGGCTGCTACCCTGGTATTGGCAGCCTGTGCTTGGTTGGCACTCAGGCCAGCCCTCTCCCAGCAGGAGGGGTCTTATTTCTTTGGATGCTGCCCCAAGCACAGATGGAGAAGCATCTGCTGGTACCAGGGCAGCAGCCTGACTTCTCAGCACAGGAAGGGAGAGGGTTCCTCTTCTCAGCCTTGGGGCTGCCTGGCAGGATTGAGAAGCCTGTACTGGGGCTTGGCTCCACCCCCCTGAAAGATAAGAGCAGAGCTGGAGTCCATTGCCATGTCCCTTTCTGTCTCTGGGCCAGCGGAAGGTATGAGGGGAAGGAAGGAGAGAAGCTGAGGTCCCTATGACCCCCTCTCAGCTGCCCTAGAGGATGTGAAGGGGACATAGCACAGGACTTTAGCCAAGCCCCAATACAAGCTCCTTTATCATCCCAGCCATCTTCAAGGCTGAGAAGAGGAACTATCTCCCAGAGGCTGAGAATGGGATGTGTCAGAGGACTCCAGCCCTGCAGCAGTGGAGCAGGGGCACAGTCAGACAGGGTCCCATGGGGGGGCAGGGGTGGGGTCCAGCAGAGGGGATAGCAGGGGTCCTATTCCCCCACTGGGAGCAAGCACAGCAGTGACAGTGGGGAGACCCAGCTGCCAGTGGGGACAGAGGGGAGGCTAACTCTCCTCCCTACTCCACTCTACCTCAAGGACCATGGTGCCCTGCTGTTGCAGCAGTGAAGAAGGAGTGCCTGGCACACCTGGGTCAGGTCCCTGCTGGTGGGATAGAAAGGGGGAATTAAACTTTTTTTTTTTATATATATATATTTTTATTGCACATCATCTCAATTTTACACAGTATATACAAAGATTCCTGAGTAGTATCTATTGAACATATATTACAGGTGTCATGTTAGGCATCGTGAACTTTTGAAGAAAGCAATGCGAGGACATACAAGTCCCTTGTTGTCTCTACCCCATGTACAACCCTAAAAACAGTCTTCCTGGTCACAAAGGCTGACTTAGTTTAGCCTATACCTGTGCTGGGTTGGAACAGTCCCCTGAAGTCCAATTCTTGCCA
>JAGPOW010000261.1:50820430-50834824 GCA_030014935.1 Caiman crocodilus | reverse complement strand
TTAGCCTATACCTGTGCTGGGTTGGAACAGTCCCCTGAAGTCCAATTCTTGCCAGAATATTTTCTCTCCTCTTTCTTTTGTGTTTCCTTCTTTAGCTCTATAGAATTGTAGCTTGTGCATTGCTCACTGCAGACACTCTGTTGTGGAAAAACATGACCCCTTTAGAGCCAATAAGGAGCGTACTTTCCACAGTGCTACTTTGGTACAGGTGATTAAGACTCTCACCCCCCAAGTCCCAACCATCCTCTCAGATAAACCATAGAGGACATTAGAGAGGGGGAATTAAATCCCACCCTGGCCAATTCAGCCTGGACTGGCGACACCCCCTCCAGTATAGCTTCGCTGCAGCCAAGGGCACGCTCAAGCACTCCCTGACTCTTGGCCTCAGCAACTGCAGGCATGTACCTGCCAGGCATAGCTGGTGAGCTCAGACTGGTGGGATGGTGGAGTGTCCCACAGGATGGGGGCGGGGGAGGGAGTTTGCAGACAGCGGGCAGTGTGGGGTGGAGCTTGCAGCCAGCTGGGAGCAGGGAGGGTTGCAGCCAGCCAGGAGTGGAGGGGTTTGGAGTACCCACCCGGGTGCTAACCAATCCACCCCCTCCTGGCCCCTGCAAATTTCACCCTGCTCCTGGCTGGCTGCAAACCCCCCTGCCCTGCCCGCTCCCATGGGATGCTCCACCACCCCATCAGTCTGAGTTTATCAGCTGCACCTGATGCCTGCACTTCCTCAGGCCAGAGAGAATGTTTGTCCTGTTACAAACTGGTTTAGCCTAGGCAGGTTAGACTAACCTGCAACGGTTGAATCAATTCAGGCTCTGTCCCTAGCCACTGAGTGTATGGTAAGATCTTCAGCCATTATGGTCTGTTAGAGAAAGAGCTAATGGGTAATATATTATCTTTCCTTGTTCTGGGGTCATGCAGTAGCAGCATCTTAGTTTCCTCTTCTCTGGACACTTTAACAATATTTGAGTATACATTAACCTCTATCTCTCTTTCTCTCTATTATTCCTTATGCCAGGGGTTGGCAGCTCACAGGTCAGATCTGTCTAGCAAAGATTTTATCCAGCCCTCCCAAAGATGGAAGTTTATCTATCCTATTTTTAGTAAGTTTAGTGTGAGACTTCATCAGCTATTGCCATCTCCAGCTTACCTTAGGACCTAATTGTGTTAATTCAGCCATCTGTTAGCAAAAAGATTGTTGACCTCTGCATTATACATAACAATAAAGCAGATTCTGGCACTGGCTTAATTCTTCTGCAGGGCATTTCAGTAGGCTATTCTGAACTTTTGTTCATTGTTTCTACGCTACCACGTGTTTATACATTGAACATTAAGACCATCTGTGATAGGGTAAACAATCTGCTTCTTTCCATTTTTTTTCTTTCCTTTAGGGAGCCTACAGATAGAAATTCTTCTAATCTCCCCTTTAAGAATTTCATTCTCAATTTCAGCCTCTGAGGTTATCCCTTTAATTTAATTTGTTCTCTGAGTTTTTGTATGTGTGTGCTGGTATATAAAATATATTTAGCTAGACCTCTTTAATTTATCAATTCTTTCTCAAAACAGAAAAGATTTTTTTTCTTTTTGATTAGGCACCACTTAATGGCTGCATTTAGCTAAAACTAAGTGAGAAAGGAATACTGTGATATTTCTTAGTGAAAGAAGAGGGTCTCATTCAAGTTTATTGATCTAGTAGGGAAAAGGGAGGAGTGGTATTATTCTTAACCACCCTAATCTAGAAAATAACATAACCTATCATATACTTCCTGATTATTGGCTGTTGAGCCCAAGCCAGACTAAATTTAGGAAACCATACAGGGGCAGCATCAAAAAAAAGAGAGAAGCCTACACCGGATGATACACTAAAATCATCACCAAGGAGGACTACTCAGCACTAGCCCATACCTGTAGGAAGTAGTTCAGAAAAGCCAAGACAGCAACCAAACTCTCAGGCTAGCCACCAGAACCAAGGATAACAAAAAGTCGTTCTTCAGATATGTGGGAAGTCAGAGGTAGAACAAAAGCAACATTGGCCTCCTGTGAGATCAAATGGGGCAGCTGATATCCGATGCCCAAGAAAAGGCCAATCTCTTAAACAATTACTTTGCATCAGTTTTTCACCTGCCCAAGGGGTCCTGCTGTGCTCTTCCAACCTAGTCATAGCCTCAGTAGCTGGTTCTTCCAGCCACCTGGCTGCCATGCAGGTGAAGCTTCCCACAACAGAAAAGCTGTTGAAACTTCCTGGCTCTACAGACTAGAAAAAATGGCTCCAGAACACAGAGCATAGATTGTCAAGCCTGTATAAAAAAAAAGGAGGAAAGAAAGAAAAGAAGAGGTAGGGGTGGGGAAGAAAGGAAAACAGAACGAGCAGATAAGTTCTTACTATTAAAGATTCTTTTTCCATAAAAATATCCATAGTAATTAAACAGGATGAAGAGTATAATTGTATCTAGAGCGGTTTAAGTTCTATTATACACCAGGTATTTGTTTTATCTTTTTAAAAATCAATATAATGAGGAGTCTTCAGTGGGTTTTCTGTAGAGAGGTATCTGTATGTGGTAGCAGCAGCATTTCCAGCACCCACTGCATGCCTCATGTTGGAGCCAGAACTGCTTTCACTGGTGTATGCCCTATACTGCAGCACCAACTCTGGATCTGGCATGGGGCATGAAGCAGTGGCAGCAGCTCCAGGATGGGGTGATGGAGAGGCTGGTGGAAGAGGAGGCAAGACTGCAGGAGTGGCAATGAGCAAGGAGGCCGAGGGCAACTGGGATCAGCATTTGCCCTCCTGCCACTGATCATCATGTCTACTGGGGAACAAGGACCCCAGCTTCTGTAGCAGGCTGTTTCTCTTGTCCATTCCCTCCCAACTTCTGGGAGGATCTGGTAGCTCAGCAACCATGATAGTCCAGCTCTATGTGCTGGATCCTGTCTACAAACCATGTTTGACACTTTTGCTGTAAGGCACTTGCAGCTGACACATTCCTCTCACCTGGGAGTTCCTTGCTCCCAGACTGCAAAATCATTTGCCATTGTGTTTCAGAAGGCAGTTAGGCTCACTTGCTGAGGAAAGAAAGCCTAAAGGGTCAGAAGATCTAAAAAAACAAGAGGGTGAGGCATCCTGAGGATGAATGTTTAAGTGTGTTTTATTTTCTGTGTCCAAAGATGAAAGAGTCACTAAGCTGTGGCTAAAGAGGTTTAAGCATATCATCTTTAACCAGTAGACACTGATGAATCTTACCAGTGTATTGTAGCCTAGGTTCTTTTGGTTCCTTTTTGGTGCAACCTTACTCAGCACCAAAAGGGTTTATGGTTATATAGGCTTTGGTATCTATGCATTACATAACAATTTGATGCTTTGCTGGTAGAACCCAACTGTGTCCCCATCCTTTTAATGGTTACAGTGCTTTGTGAACAATTGCCTGACCACAGACCCATTTAATGTGGATCTAGGTTTCTTCCCTACAATTTAAAGATTTAGATAAACAAGTACATGTGTTTTACCATTCTTTAAGGCCTCCTCTACATGTTACATCTATTGTGCAATTAACTGCTTAATTGCGAAGTTATCTTAAGACCAGATACATGTGCAAAGTGGCTGCCACATGATAAAAAGCTCCAACCAGGTATAAGGTTAGACCTTGAAAATATGTACTAACTTTATAGCTGGTTGCTATCAAGCTTTAATTTGCACATGTGGCACAGTTTCCCCTACAGCTCAGACCCCCTGTCAGCTGACAGAGCTCCCAGCCACAGGGGTGCACCTTACCCAGCATAAAACCCCTAAGCCCTGGGAATCACAGATGCTGTGATCCCTAAGGCCCAGGCATGTGTCAAACCCCCAGCCCATATGGGGCTTTTGGTCCTGGCTACACCTGATGGGGCTTTTGGCCTCAGTTGTACCTTACATGAGATGTAGCTGGAACTGGAAGCCCCATCAGCCATGGAGTCTCAGTCCCAGCTACCCCTAAGGTGCAGCTGGGGCCAAGAGCTCTATCAGTTGCAGAGCTCTTGGTTCCATCTTCATGTGGCCTGCATGGCTGGAAGACCCCTCAGCAAAGTTGGCTCACAGGTATGGGAGCCTGCTTCTTGCCAGTACAGGGGGAGCCCAGGATTGGTTTTCCCCTCCACCATCAGTAAGGTATGACTGGATCTAATGTGTCATCCCACAATATCACTTCCCACCATGTATGTGAAATATGGCAGGAGGCACAATTGTGTGGATCATGAATTAGATTCAATTGCACCTTTACCTGCACATGTAAAGGGAATTTTAGGCATACATCTATGCTAAAAACCCTGAAGATATAATCAGATGGTAGTGTAAGAGTGATGCTGTAGCCATGGTAATGAGAGGCAATAATTGCTTTAAGTGACATCTTTTATTGGACAAACTCTGTAGCTGGAACAAGCTTCCAAATGCAAGACATTCTTTTTCAGATCTCATAGAACAGGAAGCCAAGCATAGAAGCATTTAGAATTATCTATGCAACATTTGCTGTAGGAGCCCACATTCATCAAGGTTGATTATCTGCTTGCTCTTTCTAAATGAATCCCTTTCAAATTCTATCTGATAAGTGATTTTTTGAATAACTAGTTAGAACATTCATGTCTTCATGCAAAAGAAGTAGATTGGAATATACCCATGGCCTTAATCTGGTAGATATTCATATGCTCATACACAAATTGTTTTCTAAGACCATCTATCATTTGGTATTTCACCAAAGGGCTTTTGATACTGGCCTTTGCCCAAACTGTACTGGGAGAAAATGGCATGAGTTTATCCAGAGAGCTCCACATACAAAATAGTATCTAACTAGAATGAGTGTAGGTGCCCTACATAAAAAGGGGAAGGTAGGTACTTCCAAAAGGTGTGATTCAGAAAATCTGAGGTAACCAGTAAGAAACACTAAATACAGGGGAGTTCTGATCAAGTCGGAACTCCTGCACTTCTCTGGAGCTTAGCATCGAGGCTAACTTAGACTGAATATTAAACAACTTCTGTTTACTTGCACTTAATCCTCCTCCTTAAATGCATGCCTAGGACCTCCAGGAAGAGCACACACCAACTGCTGAAACTTCCTTAGCCTGATGAAGGGTTTTTGGATTTGAAAGCTTGCATAATAACTATTCTCCAACTATTTGGGTTGGTTTAATAAAAGATATCTAATTCACCCAAGGAAACTTATTTGCCTAGTACCTCCAAACACTTGCAGACCAGCCTATTCTGAGTCTGAGGGTAGGCAAGGCAGCATCTTTTACCCAGTACTCTAGCAATAAGAAAAGTTGCCTCCTCAACCTGTAGGACTTTAAATCTATTTTTCCAGTTTCCCAGGAAAATATCCCTAAATCAGGCTATACATCATACATCACTTGTCCCTTTCAACCTGAACCATTAGGCAACCGAGAGCATAGAAGTCATCGACCTCTGGGAAGCTCAGAAGTCGTGAGGCTGGAGACTGAGCAAGCAAGAGCCTGGCCCTGTAATTTACATGGTTACAGAACACCCTGTGAATGGTGGGGGGGGTCCCGGAGCAGGGGTGGGGTGTTGATTATCTGTTGTTAAGTGCATAAGGAGTACTGAGAGTAAACAGGAGGGAATCTGGCCCTGTTTTCTACTGGTTACAGCATGAGGTCCCTGCTGCTACAGCCTTATTTCTTCTTTATCTTTATCCTTCTAAATCAAATGACCATAGATTGCTTTTGCTTACTTAAAAGTCTTAAACCTGACAAAGACCCCTGCAGTACTTCTGACACTAAGGCCAGGTACAGACATTTACACTTTTACCAGTATAAGTGATCAGAAACCAGTCTAAACCCATAACAGAACAGAAGTTTGGCATGCACAGACAGGTTTAAAAGTGGTGAAACTTGGTTGGAGATTTGTCCCCTGACCCCCAGCTGCTCCCCAAAACTAAAGGGAAGATGTGTGTCCTTACAGAAAATCACATAACTTACATCAATTCTGCCTCAGGCTTTTGGAATGTCTGTACCTAGACTAAATTGGATATCTGCCTTATTTTTAGAAATGAGGCATTACCCCAGCTGAAATAGAAGGCCAAGGGTATTAGCTGACAGATTTCAACTTTTTTCTCTGCTTATATTTTCAGGCTTCTAACCTTGTGCTCCAAATTATTTATAACTTAATCCAGCTTGAAATGAGTAGCTTTCTTTATATATTTTTTTACTTGAATACTGTATTTATTTTTGCATTCTGTGTTTAATTAAATGTTTCATTTTGGTTTGCACCAAAAATTTTGGACTCAGACAAGTCTTGCAGTGTGATTTATTCAAAATAAACACACACACATCAACTCTTATAGTACAGCCTACATATGTTATCTCTCTTACAATACCATAGGAGTGAGAATTTTTTTTATAAAGGAAAGTAATCATTTAACAGAATTGTCCATTACTTTGCTAAATGTGGCACTAAATAGAACCATTCTGCAGAACATTTATAAAAACAAGTGTGTTTTATTTTCAATAGACTGATATTTAACATCAAAAATGAATTTCTTTCATGCATTATGTTCTCCTCTAAGCAGGTAATTATGTTACTAGCTATACACAAAAAGTAAAATTGGTTAAAAAAAAAAAAAAAGAGGTGGCTTCCTGAGCAGGTTTTAAATTATCTCTTTGAAGAAATATGATGGTATTTCATTCCAGAGGGAAGAATTAAACACCAATAGTCAGAATAACCTCCTGTTGGGCTTTACAAAAGGAGTAAGGACTATTGATTTCACTGGAAGTAGGTTGCTTGAATAATACCTTTAAAAATCTAGTTCTAAATGTTCAGGTTCTTAATTTAAAGTCCAGAACTCCTCAACCCCCATTTCCTATTAAAGTTGCCCTGGGTGGGAAAGGGGAGGCTGGGGCCAGCTCAGGTGCTAGCTCCAGCATCCTTAGTTGGGGTTCTGGGGGCCTCTCAGGCCTCCAGCAGTAGTGATCTCAGTTCATGGAGCCTGGCCAACAGCTAGAGTGTTGCTCTGGCTGGCCAGGCTCTGGTTTCAGGTAGTGCATGCGGCTACCCTATACGCCACCTCAATTTTTTCTGTTGTCTTGGGGGGTTTTTCTTACACCAGGATCTCCTGGTATCAAAAACCCCACTATGCTGCAAATCATAGTGCTTGCATATGCAATGTATGCAGTTTGTACTGTCGCTTTAATTTTGTATTTTTTATGTTAATATTAACATTTGATTGCCCTGTTTTAATTAAAAAGTAGATATTTTTAAAAAACATGAACATTCTTTTTATCTTCCCCCATTTTAAAATTGGAATATTTAATTTCTTTTTAACAATTCTTAAAAAAGAAAAAACAGAAAAACCTCAGAGTTGTTGAAAAATTATAATGGAACTGAAAATAAATTTGAATTTTCAAGAACGTCTGAACCATCTCTTCAGGACCATCTCTGCATACATCTTGCTGGCCAATTCTCAAACATTTTTATTCAGGTGGCTCAAGAATCAAAACTTCAACATAGCAGTAACTTACTGGAATTGCATATATCTTATAAGGGGTATAAGATACAACAATGATGAACTTACTATATGTGCTATTAATATAATGATTGCATATGTAAAAATAACATTAAACTTCATTAATATTAAAAAAATCTGGCTAGAGACATTGGCTTACTGGTTCATGAATCTTTGTATAGATCAGGAAGGTAATCCATATTTCTACATATCTATCCCCTTTTGTACCTTCAAATCTAACCCAGGGCTGTCCAGCTTGTTGCCCATGGGTCATATGCGGCCTGTGATAGGTTCATTTGCAGCCCCTGGCCTCCCATGCAGCTGTCATCCTCTCATTCCTCTGACTTCAGGGAATCCAGGCTCTCTCTCCCTCCTCCAGCTTTTGCTTCCCACCCTGCCTGAAGCGGCAGCACAGAGAAGTGGAGCTCACAGTGCTGCAAAGGACCCTGGAACTAGGGGTAGAGATTAGAGCAGTGTAGTGGAGGGGCACCCACATGACGTGGCTCACAGTGGTGACTTGCACAGTGTATGGCCTGAACAATATGCAGAGTTGACCACTGTCCAGAAGTTGGATAGGCCTGAGGACATATAGGATAACTGTTGTTATTAATTTTCCTTCTAGATATCCTTTGATCAGAATGTACTTACCTCCTTCATCTACCTGTCTTTTAAGACAAAAGGATTATTTTTAACTGGTAAAAGTACCACACCTTTCCTGTTCAACATTCACCCTGTAGAGCAATGTAATGACTGTACCTATGTTGTTCTCAGATTTGTCATGCCCATTTTGCAAATAGGTTTCTTGCAAAAGCACAATACTATGTCTAACTTTTTAAATTACTTGTAAGACTCTTCTCCATTGACCAGGGTCATTCAGCCCTTTAACATTTATAGAATTTTTGTTGTACTGGCTCACACATTCCTTTAGAATTTACTGGTTTGTATCTTTTGTATACTTTAAAAAAAATTTCCAGATTAAGTTCCACTCTCTTTCAACTGGAGTTTTGCAAGTTACTGCATATTGTCATGTACATTCTATCTCAAAAATTAACTTTTTCTTTTTTTTTACTAAAACCCTCTACCATCCTCTCCTCCACTATATCTATGTCATTTAATTTCTCTTCAGTTTGGATCCCCAAATGATCCTTATTGTGATACTTTTTACCCATTTTCTAAGAAGTGGAAATTGGACCTAACAATCAAATAGAATGTTTAAACTTTGCCTGCCTGAGTAATGAACTCCTTTCTGAAAGGTTCTGGACTCCCACCCCAGAGCACTCAGTGTACAGTATTTGTTATTTTTTCACATACCACAATCCCTAAAATAAGACACGCACCTTGTTTTTGGAAGGACAGAATGAAGAAAAAAGATTTTTTTCCAAAATTGTGGCCTCAGAGAGCAGGGACAGAACCTAATCTTCAGCTCACTCTACCTCCCTTTCAGCTCAAGAAAAAAAATACAGTTTTAATCCTTTCACAGTTGAATTGACAGCAGCACTTTGCTGCTTTACCATGAGCTGAAATTATAGCTGCTCCTGAAGCCTGGACCATGTGCTGATCTAGGATTTTGAAAAAAGCTAAAAATAGTTTGCAGACCTGTAAAACATGAAGAAAGAGACCAGGAGTTGCTAAATTGCAAATCCTTCAGCAAAATTGCTAAAAAGGATAGCCTGATTAATGGAACATCAAAACCATTAAAAAGAAGAATGAGTCTTTAACACCTGTTAAGTGAAGAGCAATTGCCAGTAATTATGTCAATTCTAATATGCTATGAAGCCAGATGACTCTTTCAGCACTACCTGAATAGAAATGCCACTGTTGCTATTCTGGACAGAAGATCAACTTCCCCACTTCACCCAAGTTTGGAAGGTGAATTTTGGTGAAAAGTGATATGTAGTAATGCAAGTAAATGTAGTAATTCATCAGCCATTGTTAGCTGAACAGAGTTGTGCAAAGCCATATTTAAAGCTTTTCCTCAGTCTCTTGCCATGTTGCACTATATTTGCACTCCTCCCCCATTCTCTTGCTTCTCACTTTAGAATATGCTTTTACTTTCCCATTTTCCTAATTATTTTGGTTCTCAACATTCCTGTTTTTATCCCTTCCCACCCACCCTGTACTGCTCTCCCTACCTTTTAGAAGTTTAACTTTCATCATACTACTGTTCAGATCTTCTGAAATCTTCTTCAGTTCACCAAGTTACATGACTTCTTGTCTTTTTGTACTTTAGTATCTTTGTAGCATTTTGGTATCTTCACTGGTATCTGCTTTGAGTTCAGTTTCTTAAGGATTTTAAAGCCTTACTTTTTCTCTTTTATAATATGTTGCTGTACTTGATGTGTGAGGAATTTTGATTCTGCAGATCATGTGAGTTGTTTGGAGTCAGGATCTTCCAGTGAGTTTCTCAAGGGGAACTAGCTTTGCAAATTGATGGCCTTACATGAGGTATGCACTTTACAAACATGGAAAGTACTTTTTGAAAGTTAACAAGGTCAGGGATCATCAGTGTTTGAGAATTATACCACCTCTTCCTTAAACAGCTTCAGGTAGGTTTCTGCTCTGGTGATATCATGTGACCTATTTGGCTGACCAGTATTTGCTCTAAATTTTACTTTTGCATTCCCATTGGCTCTGAGAGCATAGTTTATAATAGTATATATTATAGTGTATATATTATAGATTATGTGTATATAATGTATATATTATGGTGTGTATATATGTGTATTATACACACACATATATATGTGTTCAAGAATTAATATATATATGTTTGTGTATATATATGTATGCTCGAGAACATAATCTGCAGTTTATGTTCTTTTACTGTTAAGGGAAGGGTATTATTATGTTGCTCAAAGAAGTAACAGTTTGATTGTCAGAGTTTAGATGTTTTTATTGCACTTTTTTTTAAATGTATAACTGAAGGTTCTGGGATTGCTATCAAGTTATACAAACTACCTGAAAGAATCCCCCTCTGTCATTTTCTAGGGTTTTCTTGATAATATTCTCTATGTTTGAATGTCTAGACATTTTAGTAGAGGACTTAGTCCTAAAGTTTGCTTTCTCTGGCTCTATACACACATTCAGATGACATGTGAGAATTCTTCTTGTTTTGTTCTCCTGGTAGAAACAACTAAATAGACACCTGTACAGATATTTTAATTCTATATATTTAATTTTGAAGGGCAGAGATCTTGCAGTGCTGACACTGTGCAGCCAGGGCCTCTCTGCACACATTTCAGCATGCTCTGCAGGCTTCCTCAGTCTGTCTGGGGACAGAACAGCAAGGCACAAGGCAACTCTGGTTGGCTGACCCAGACTATTCTCAGTCAGTGTGTTCTGGTCTCTGCTTGGCTGGACTCTCACAAAAGAAAAAATGGTATAAATCAATGGCAGTAGGAATTCATTCAGGTATTACTATCATCAAGTCAGTTACTAACTTTTCTGAGCTAGTCTGAGGAGGAAACATGTAGAAAAGAAAACACATACAGGAGTCATATACCTAATTTATTTAGGTATTTTTACCACCCTTAGTGTGTTTATTTCAAGTTTGTATCCATGTAGATTTCACTACATATTGCATCGTCTGTGCATAATCATCTTAGAGTTTGGCAGAAACAGACATGTCCTGGGGTCTTCCTCCTGTTCCTGGTGTAAGGGCATAACGGATTAAATTAATTTTGTTCGAACTTCAGGTTTTTTTGCTTAATTTCATGGCAGCAAGACAGAAACTGGACACCATTCAGAGCTGGGTATGTCTGCTTGATACCTGGTTTGCAGTAGTCACAGTGCACCAGCCCTCTTGGTGGCTGGCTGTTCCAAGGGTCAGGCTACATCATCACAAAGACTGTTGAAACTGATAATACCTTGATCCGTACTATATTACCAGCTTATAAAATATGTCGTGCGTGTGTATACACACACACGACATATTTTATATCTCTCTCTATATATGTGTGTGTGTACCTACACATGCACATTTACCATGCAGTAACTGAAATTAATGTACAGTATGAGTGCACATCTACACTGTGCTGTAAATATGCCAACCTACTCTGACTTGACTGTAAATTTGATACATTCATTATGCAAGTATCAAATTTATGCTCAATTAGTTACTGCATAGAGTAATGCACATATAGACACCTTACTGTGCAGTAACAGTGTGTGTGTGTGGGCTGACTTGGGACTAAAGTGTTAATGTGCTTTAATGACTGCACATGTAGACACTGGCCTATTCTGTACACTAATTTACTGTGCAGTAAATTTAAGTGAGTATAAATGCACATGTAGACATGCCCAGGAGCTGGGCATGGTGCCAGGTGAGTCCCTCCCCCAGCAGCTAAGTGGGTCCCCCCCACCCCCTCCAGTGTCAGACCCACAGCAGCCTCCACTCTCCGCCCCACTCCACATGCCCTCTACAGCTTCTGCTTTCCCTCTGTCCACTTCCTGCTTCCGTTACTGTGAGGCACAGCTCAGCTCAGGCTCAGGCTGCGTTCCCTTCTGGGAACAGAGCACATGTAACATCTGTCCACTGCCCAGCCACTCAATGGAGCCAGCGGTGCTGCATGGCCCAGTAAGGGCTGAGCTTCCACTTGCTGTGCTCTGGAAGGGAACAACATCAGAGCACAGTAAGGGTGTGGGAAGAGGGAAGAGGCAGACGCTGCAGGGAGTTGGAGGTGGGCCACAAAAGTTATAGGGTATGGGGAGAAGTGTCACAAACTATGGGGAGCTGGAGATGAGTAGGAGAGGGGTAGGAAGGCTGCACAGGGAAAAGTGGAGGCAGAGGGAAAAGGGACTGCCTGACCCACAAATTTACCACTTGACTCCTTCCAGTAGGTGGGTAGTGGTAGAGGGAAGAATTCAAGACTACCCTTTTTTAATTAGATTATATACCTGGAAAATGTATAATAATAAATGTATACTTTTTCCATATATAGAATCTAATTACTTGGGGGGACATCTTAAATTCGGGGTTGACTTTGATTCAGGTAAATATGGTAATTCTGTCAAGTCTATGCCACTTTTCAGGAAGGGAGGAAAGAAGGAAGGATTTGAGGGAGCTAGAGTTTATAATCCAATGATTAAGGAATTTACCAGGGAAAAATGACCTGGGTTCTGACCTCTGTTCCAGGGATTCTTTATGAATTCAATCCAGTGACTGATTACTGTGGTTCTAGTATTTGATGGTAGTTTGAATGGGAGGAGAGAGGGCAAAGCAACCTGAAAGCTAACACTTTTCACAAATTGGTCAGGAAGGAAAATCTTTTCCCTTATTTTTTTGTTTTGTTTTTATCTGGATAGAAGCTCAAGCTTTCTTGTCTTCTATGAGGGAGCTACAAATACTTTCATAGGATGGAAGATATATAGTGTTCCTAAGAATTATTATTTCTTTTTCTAGTCTTTCCTACACCACTTCACATTATTTTGTTTCTGGATTAGTAGCATTGGGAATTTATTATTGTATTTTCTCACGTACCACACACTCACCCCTGAATAAGATATGTACCTTGTTTTTGAAAGGCAGAATGAAGAAAAAAAGTTATTTCTTCAAAAATACTGGTAAGAGCAGTATTTTTTTCAGAGAGGAGTATTTTCAGAGCAGTATTTTCACAGTCTTGCTCTGAGTGCATGCAGGTGCACTCAGAACAAATCATTGTAGCTGGTCTGCTCCCTAGCTATAAGATGGCACAGGTACTGCTTTGTGACCAAACTGCAAAAATGCTCAGCCCCTTTTCTCTTCTTGAGGTGAGCTGGTTGGATCCCAGCTTGTGAAGCTTGAGCACCTGGGGCAAGAGGAAAGATAAAGTGCCTGCATGTTCATTGTGCCGCCTCTATGAAGCACATGCAATGTTACTTTAGTTTTTCCTCCAAGTCTGCCACATCCAGCTCTTTACTTCTGGACACTCTAGCCCATGGTTCTTCCCCTGGAGCCAAGGGTTATGTAGGACCTTCTTGCCAACTAAATTTTTTTTTCTACATATGCACTCAACTCCTTGTGTTCAGGGAAGTTCTTAGGTTCCTTGTGCTGGGGTTCACTGGGAACTCTTTTCCTTAGAAGCTTCCTTCTCTGGGATTGGTTCTTACTCTTGTGCCTGGCTGAGATTTTATTTCTTTTTTAGTGAAGCAGCTAGGCACAAAGTCGTGCGCAGCTCAGCTTCATTACCCGCATACCCAGCTGATGGTAAAATAAGAGTAATGGTCATAAATTACTTCAGAGTTCTGCTGTGTAGCGAAGTAGAGATAACATTTATTGAATTACGATGGTTACAACGTGGGAGAGTCGTTAGGAAGATGTAATCAGTGGAGAGCGGGCGAGAAGACAGCGGGCCAAGAAGGTCACGGGGGTTCGGAGTGCTATAAATCGTACAGGGGCCCTTCAGCAGCTGATAGGTTGAGGTACATAAATAACTGGCTTGTTATTTAAGAAAACCTCTTAAATAATAAGGTTTGTTTGTGTTACTGCTGTTGCTGCTGCTGCTGATGATCATGATGATTGGACGGAAGTTTGTTGTCCTTTTATGTCCTCAGTAACATGTTTATGGCCAATTAAATTGTTTGTTTGTTTTCAATTCCATATAAGGAAGACTCTTTGTCTGTGCCATGAGCACTTGTTCATTTAGATGGCGCTAAACTCACACATGCCCCCTTGCTCATGGCACAGGACAGAGACTTTTTGGTTTCGTAGAATAATTAGCAAAAGTAAAAGCAGGGAATTGCGGGGTATACAGAAGCAGAATATAGGTTGGATGACAAGTTATAAGGGGTCTAGTTGGTTGAGGTCTAGGGTTGGATCGGGAAGGCGGGTGTATATAAAAGCAAACTGTTGTTCTATTTTGCGTCTAACAAACGAGATTACACAACAGAGTACACAAAATATTACTAAAAAAGGAAGAATGAATATAATGATTGG
>JAGPOW010000261.1:50797708-50812770 GCA_030014935.1 Caiman crocodilus | reverse complement strand
CAAGGAGACAGACACTCTGCTTCAGAACTCTGCTATTTATGCATTTTAAACAGCCACAAGCTGTTTAGTGCAACATACATTAACACTTCTAGGAGCAGAGAACAGAACTGAGGATTGTCTCCCCTCAGGTACTCACTTATCACTGGGCTGTGAAATATTGCTGTCTTTGTTCAGTCTCCTTCTGGGGTGCCTGCCACTTTAAGGCCCTGGAGCTGGCAGCCTTCAGGTGCCTGATGAAGGCAGCCATTTTGAGGCCTATATAAACTCAGGCAGTTTGGCTGCTGGAGGCCAGGTAGCAACATTGCCTGGCTGGAGAGCTGCTAGGAAGAAGACTGGAGGTATGGGGGAGCTGCAAGGGGATGGAAGGAGGCTCCTGGTCCTGGGCATGACCTGAAAACTGCACCCTGCCAGGAGGGGGTGGCCTGGTGGGGCTCTCAGTGGCGTGGGAGCCCCCAGGAAATGCCAGGCCAGTTACCACCCCAGTGGAAGGCAAGACGGGGCACCTTAACCCCTTGCCCCCACTGCCAGGTGGGTTACCCTGTAGAGTATTGTTTGGAGGGCCCAGAGGAGGGACCCAGAGATTTAGACAGTGTGAGGGCCTAGAGACCCACCTGACCATGGGAGTACCCTCGACTGGCCCAGGCTGGGGCCAGGACCCAGGGAGGGGTCAAAAGGGCCACCCACCATGAGGGACGTCCAGAGCTGGAGGGCTGGGATCCCGACTGGCGTGGAGGTGGGCCAGAGCAAGTTGCCACAGGTCTAGGAGGGACTACACCTGAGAGGGGAAGATGGGTTTCGGGGGGCAAAGTAGCCCGGATGATGGCGGAGAGGCCGCCCGATTGTGGGGACTATGGATGGGTCCTAAGGGGATGATTCTAAGGCCCAGCGAGGGGTCTGGTGATTGGAACGATCGAGATGCCATCTGCGAGGCTTGGGCTGTGGTATGGGGATGGATGGAGCCGCAGATAGCGCCCCCTAGCATCGAGGCACAAATGGGCAGCCTCCTGCTTACGGAAGATCAATTATGAACCAATTAAGATCAAGTCATGGCGGGCGAGAATAGGCGGACAGTTGGCCCGAGGACAGGTGGGTGGGCCATGGAGAGCAGCCCTGAGGAGGGCCCCTTTCACAGCTGCACAGTAACACAGCTTCAACATCAGTAATGGAGAATACTTCCCATCCTGCCAAGCCTGGTGATTTCGGTACTCTCCTGAGTG
This sequence comes from Caiman crocodilus, assembly GCA_030014935.1. Lineage (NCBI taxonomy): Eukaryota > Metazoa > Chordata > Crocodylia > Alligatoridae > Caiman > Caiman crocodilus. The sequence continues at coordinate 50,811,553 of JAGPOW010000261.1, read as the reverse complement.
GTGGTAGGTGTAAATTTGACCCCCCCCAGCTAGAGAAAAGCCTCGAACCTACTTTCTGAGTAACTGCTTCAATTTTTTGGCAATTGCATAAAAGATTGCTATCCATCACTAACATCACCACCACCTCCTCTTCTGTCCTTGCTACTGAGTAAACATTTCTGTGGCTAATTTTTTAAGCTAAACTCAGTGCTGTTGGCATGGGCTTGGTGCTCTTGTACTGTACCTACTGATTCAAAATCCTCAAAGGATTTGACTTCAGGGGGACCTAGTTTGTGAATCTCATTTGGGCTTAGGTGGGTGATAAGTGATAACATTCAGTTCTCCCAGGATGGAAGTACTTCTGGGCATACATGGAAGTAGAACTTTAGGTGCATAGAGAATTGTATAGGTGAAGGTGCCTACAGTATGTCAGGCATGTAAAAAGATAGGAGTTTTGTAGATCATACTCTTGGATTAGGCATCTACATTCCACTTAAGTTGTATTTAGGATCTAGACCTATGTGTCGGCAACGACAGTGAACGTTCATCCTCTGAGTCCCCATGGCTTTTTATTTTAAGGGCTTCCCCACCATGTCCATCTTAGGTAGTGCTGCTTGTGATCTTGTAATCAAAGTAACAGTATGACTGGTAAGGGTTTTCAGACAAGTTAGCTACAAGGTATTTTGTTAATTAAAAGTTGATAACAAGTTTTAAAAAAAAATTAGGATATACTGCATCCACTGTGACTGTTTTACAAAGCTGTCTGCTGAGTATAGAAGTCTTGGCAAAGAGAATGTAGCCACACCCTGACATTGCCAAACTGAAAAGCTTCATTTCCTTTTTATTCAGGATTCTCATGCTTCAGTTGGATCTTAATGAGTTGTAAGATGTAATCAAAGTAATGTTATAATATATATAATGGTTTTATAAAGTGTTTTTATAAATCTATGGATTCAATTAGTTAATTGCAAGTTGTAGAAATATTTTACTGTTATAGGATCATCAAAGAGTATATTGACTTTGCTCTTCTAATTTGAGTATCAGCACCTTGAAACTAAAGTAAACCAACTGATTAAAAAACAATAGTCTCTGAAACTCCTATTTCTAAAACAAATAGAATTTAGGTAATAAAATATTTTTAAGAAGGGATTTTAATGAGTAGAAGCAAGTGTACATCAGAATTCATTAATTCAGGCAAATTAATTTAGAATAGCAGAATAAATCAACATTTATTAGGTTGCTTTTCCTGACATCTTTTTATTTGATTATACTGCCCTTAAGAACTAAATTTCAGATACATCAACACATCATTGTTCAAGTTTTCTACATTCACATGCACAACTTGCTGTTCTGATCTGCTGTATTATTGAATTCTGACTTTGTTGGACACCCACAGAATATGGCTCCATGAAGTCTGTTGCTATTAGTAGCCATGACATGGTCTATGGCATCCGGCCTTCTGTCCTCTTCCTTCTCCCCAGTATATTTGGTGGAGGAAATTATTAAATTTGAGTAACAGACTTGTGTTCAAACTGGTTCATGGTAGTGAGCAATCTGTAAGTGAAGAAAAAGATCCACAGTTGTTTGGGTAGAGTTTTAATGACAGTCTTTGTGAACAAAATGGTATCTGTCTTATCAGTGCTGGAGACTGTAGCAAAGTGCGCAACTTAAAAATAAGCTCTGTTGTACTTTTTGCCTTCTTCAAGTTAAGGCCACTCTGTCCAAAGGGTGTTAAAAGCTAATCTGGTATTACTGGAAATCCTTGCATACAGTCTTCTTGCTGTGTCCAGTAACAAAAGAGAGAGCATCAGGGCATGAAATGGGAGGAGTTTCCAGAACACTGGGCCTATATTGCAGTTTTTCTCAAATGGCATGAATTAGGAAAGTGTTTTGGTTCCTTTGTGTCAGATTTCATCCAAACCTATCAACATGTCATTTTGCTATAGCAAACCAGTAAAAGAGTAAGCCTATCAGTGAGCCTGGTTGCAATAATCACACTACTGGCATAGCTGTAAACATAGTGTTATATTGTTCTTCTGTCTGCTTCAACCTGATGAACACACTGCTGATTGTTGTCAACTGCTTTTGTGAAGCACCATACCTCTGCCTCATCCAGAAAGCCAGTAAGAATGATGTTTATATTGTATGGTGCCAGTCTCTAGTTGTTCAGATAAGAACAACCTTGCAATATTTTTTTTTCCTGGAAGTTCAACAAAATTAATCCTTGTATTTGGATATAGCCTTCTGTCACCTTTGGTAAGTTTTCTATGTCCTAAGCACGTTTGCCTTCCCACTCTTCTTCCTTTTAGTACCTGTCAAATGCAAAAACTATTCTGCAAGAGTCTCTTCTTGTCTTAAGTAGTGCCTAAGAACTGTTTTTACAAAGATTTTTGAAGAGACTCCAAATATTTTGGTTCTTCGGATTTTCTTATGGCTTGTACCTAAACCTGTACACCTATAACAAGACAGCTTCTTCCAACCGATTATCTGTTGAATGGAGTTGGATATCAGTTTCTGGTACATCTATCAATATTGCTTTTAGTTCCTTTTCTTAAATTGACATGTCTGTGTGTTCATGCCAAATGGACAGATGTTAATTCAGGTTTCAAAATCTGTTGAAAATTTACAAGCCATGCTTAATCACTGAGGAATAATTTTGTCTGCCTTCATGGTTGCTGCTTTGTCTTTAATTTTTTACAACATCACATGGCATGGGGAAAAACATTTATGGCAGTGGATCATGAATATATGAACCCAGGTTTTGTCCCTGGTATCAAGGGTTAAGTACAGATGTTCAAAAAGCCGCTGATAGAAGCGCTTTAACTAAAGGACTTTACTTAAAGCACTATAAAGTTAGAGTGGGATCAAACAGAACAGATGTTCCTTGTTCAGTGGGGAAGACTCATAGCCTGCCCTCAATGGCCAAGGCCAGCAGGTGGGGACTACTCCTGCATACCTCCCAGGAGATTTCCAGAGTGGTCCCTCTTCCAGCCCTGCCCCCTCACCAAGTGGTGATTTCAGCAGCAGCAGGGGCAGGGAGACCCTGTGTTTGCAGCTCCTGGTTGAAGGTGTTAAGAAGCTGGGGTGGGGAAATGGAGCAGTCATGCTGCATGGCCCCTAACCCCAGACTGATGAGTTGGGGTGGGGTGGGGTGGGGTGGGGTGGGGTGGGGATGGATCTGCATGACAGGGTACCCCCTCCCACTTGCCCCAGCATCTTGACAACTGCCACCAGACCCCTCCTTCCACAGCTCCTCCAACCCAGCATCTGTATGCCATGGGGTCAGGTCTGCTGTAGGGAGGTAGACCCTAGACCCTTTCCCTCACAGTCCTGCTGCTGCTGCACTGTAGAATTTCAATACCACTTTCCTTTGGAAGAAACTGGAAATGACACCAAACTTGGATACCCCTGAAATATAGCTTTGATTTGCTGATTACTGAAAATCATTTTGAAAACAAAGCATATATTGTATATTACGGTCTGATAGTTTAATTCAGCATAGCAGTTTGCTCTGGATTGTTACATGTGAATTCAGCAAGAGGTGGTGAGGAGGCCCAGTTTCCTGGTGATATTTCAGGAAGAAGTGAAAGTTTTTCTCCAGAGTCTTCTGTCCATCTGTTTAAGACACTCAGGTTGATGACATAAGTAGTTTATCCTCCAGGAGTATGAGTTCCTACCAAAAGTATGAAGAAGTGTGGACCTCAATCCAAAATAATGCTCCTAGGGGAGGACATGCAAATGGAAGACTTTTCTAAGAGAACCTGGGGTAGTGGTGACCATACACAATCAAATTTTAAAATAATTTTGCCCCTGACCATGAGGTAAGTCTGTGATGCCATCTGTTGACACTGAGTGCCAGAATGGAGTTGTGGTTGGAAAAGACTAAAAAAGTCCCATGACTATATGGAAAGACTAAAGAAGTATTTTGACTATATGCAAAAACTGGGTCAGAAGCCAATTTCACAAGCAATCTATGTATTTCCAGATACCCTTGCATAATTCAGGCCACCAGATGTCTCAGAGGGTAAATCAGATTATTCTGAAAATATCATGCAAGTTTGGAATCATTGTTTCTTATCACAGCTTGCCTTCTGAGATGTATTATCTAATAACCATGAAGACCCCGTCAGAAACTGGAAATAAGAGCTATTCAGGGAACCTACCCTTTGTAGGATCTATTTAATTTGAGTTATAAATGAATCTGAGGGAATTCTGGATTGGAGGAGGACTGCCAGATCCTTGTTTAGCTTCTATTAATAATATTTTTAGCTTTTATGATTGTATGGTGTGGATTTTTTAATAGAGAGTTTCATACTAGTTATCCAAAAACAACATACTGGCCTTACTGTTCCTTGTGCATAGGCAGTACATGACAGTGAAATTAATTTGTATGTGGAACACAGAACAGAAAACTTGTCACTCTTTCAAGTTTGAGAGTCTGCAAGTATTATAGGGTACTTTGGTTAGTTAATACATGAACTGAGAATCAAGTCCCATCTAATAGATGATGCCACTATTCCTCAAATGCTTCTGTAACCACCAGACAAGTTCTTTGGGTAAATGTAATATCTTTCACCAGACCAACTAAATAGTTGGAAAAAATGTTCTTTGCAAGCTTTTGGGCACAAATACGCTTCTTCAGGCATAGAGGGAGTCTGATACTGCTTTCTTCTCCTGGATGGAATAGAAGCCAATATCCAAATGCAGGTCTGTGAAAATGCGTAACAGGAAAGATCAAAGGCCATGGGAGATAATAAGTGTGAGTCAGGTAGATGGGGTGGAGGGAAGCAGGGAATGATAACCTGGTGATAGAATGTAGCTGGTAAAATATAGAGAGGTTACCTTGGGTTATCAGATGGCAGGAAGGTTATTTAAAAATTATGAGAAATTCTCAGGATGTTCTTGTCATCGTCAGTCCCTCAGAGTTGAGGATGACGTCTGTCAGGCTTCGTGGGTCCTCAGGTGACTGAGACTGAGGAGCCCGATTCTAGACACACACATTCTTTGGCAATAGGGGCATGTTGTTGCTTGGGGAAGTGGGATTCACAGCCCCAGGTTGGTTTCCTCCTTCTTCCTCCACCACTGCCGTTCCACCTCAGTATTGAGTCGTTGGGCCTTGGAGTGGTGTGCGCATTGGTGGACCAGGTTGTGCCACACTGAACAGTCAGAAGCTTGCTCTTCCCAGCCTTTGGTGTCAATGTCTCCATGCTTGAGGGTGACCTTGAATGTGTCTTTGTACCATTTCCTTTGGCTTCCCTTTGAGCATTGGCCAATGGAGAGCTGGAAAAAGAATCTGGCAAGGGAGGCAGTTCTCAGACATCCAGACGCAGTGGCCCATCCATCAGAATTGATTTCTCAAGAACAAAGCTTCAATGCTGGTGGACGCAGTTTCATGGAGGACGCTTACACATGGTCCAGCAGTCCTCCCATTTGATCCCCAGGATTCAATGCAAGCACCACTGGTAAAAGCTTTTAAGGTTCTTAATGTGGCATTGGCAGACAGCCCAGGTTTCACTGCAGTAGAGGAGGATGATCAGCATGACAGTCATGTAAACCAGGACCTTTGTCAACTTCTGAAGGTCTCTATTTTTTAAGACACGTTGTTACAGCTTGAAGAAAGCACTACTGGTACAGTTGACCTGGTGCTGGACTTCTTCATCGATGGTAGCCCATTGAGAGAGGTGGCTGCTGAGATATGGAAAGTGCTTCACATACTCCAGAGCCTCCCCATCTATGTAGATAGTGCAAGGGATGTTCAGCTGGCCTGGTCATGGTTGGTAGACAGCCTTCATCTTGGTGATGCTGAAGGACAGACCAAGTCTCATATACAAAACATTGAAAAGATCCAAGGTTGCTTCACAGCCTGTGCAGAGTGAGCCATCATGCAGCAATCATCTGCAAACTGAAGGTCATGGGTTTTTTTGGTTATGAGTTTCATTTTTGCCCGAAAGCACTCAAGATTGAAATGCTTCCTGTCCAGTTGATAGTGGATACTGATACCAGATGGTAGATCATCTCAGATAAGGTGGATGATGATGGTCAGATAAATGGTGAACAGGGTGGGGGGTGACCATGCAACCTTGTTTGACCCCAGTCCAGATGAGGAAGGCCTTGGTTTCATATCTTCCACTCAGAACAGTGGTGGTCATATCATCATGCAGGAGCCTCAGCATGGTGACAAACTACAGTGGGCATTCAAGTCATTGGAGGATGGTCCGCAGAGTTTCATGATTTAAGGAATTGAATGCCTTGGCCAGGTCAATGAAGGCTAGGAACAGTTCTTGATTTTGCTTCTGACATCTTTCTTGGAATTGCCTGGTAACAAAAACCATGTTCACAGTGCCCCAGGATGGTTGGAAGCTTCACTGGGTTTTTGGAAGGATCTTCTTGATGAAGGGATGAGGGCAGTTTAGGAGGATGTGGGCCAGGATCTTACCCGTAATGGACAGGAGGGAAATCTCCCTATAGTTCCCACAGTCAGATTTGGCCCCCCCCTCTTGTAGATCGTCATGATGGTTGCATTCTTGAGATTCCCAAGGATGTCCTCTTTATTCCAAAGGCAAAGGATAAGCTGGTGAAGCTATGATGTGACCCAGAAGCTGCCAGCATGGTAGACCTCTGCGGGTATACCACCTGGACCGCAAGCTTTGTTGGTTTTCATCTGTTGGGTAGTCTGCTTCAACTCTCTGGTAGTTGGTGGATTGCCAAGGGAATTCATCATGGGCATTGCAGGATGGCTTGGAAGGTCTCTTCTGATAGGGTGGACTGCCAGTTAAGGGAGGAGTTTGAAATGTTCCTTCCAATGCAGACAGATGGCGTCATCGTCCTTGAGGAGCCTGGAGCTGTCCTGTGTTTGGAGTGGTTTTGTCCAATGGAGCAGGGTTCGTAGGTTGTCTTGGTAAGCTGGAAGAAGTTAACACATATTGTGCTGGTCAGCATGATTCCAAGTACATTGGTTAGTCCAAAGGACATTACTATATAGTCTTAGTGGCCCTGGAATGCTGTTTCCCATCCCTTACTTGTGTGTAGGTAAATAAGATTAAACAATCCCCATATGTTCAGTTTAGTAATAGATTTTGCCAGAGGGTAGCCACTCCAATATTTCCTAGGTCTTAAGAGTAGTGGTGATTGTATTCAGGCCTTATCAACCACAGTTCTATGTGCAAAAGATTGTTGAAGCTCGAGCTAGAAATGGGGAGGGACAAACAAAACTCTTCTTCAGTTTTTGTCTGTAGACCTTGGAAATCTTGAGTTCAGACTCAGACAGTGAGTCAGTTTACCTGATTGGAATTTAAACACCTGGTTAAACTGTGAGGCAGTCATGTGGGTGATAAACAGAATGTTTACCCCCTTTTCACTGAAAACATTGGCCAAGTCTTAATTTTTTGGTGGGAAGACAGCTTGCTAATTTGCGTATCATAAGTTTTGAAGGAATTATTATTGTGGTGTAGTCAGGACAGTGACCAACAGTCTGGATAAGAAACAAGAGCAGTTGGAGTAAGTGGAGCAACAATGGTTGTTCCTCTGCCCCAGTTGAATAAGTGGATGATGGAGAGAGAGCCCTAGGGTGGAAAGCACGATTGGGAGAAGGGAGGAAAGGGGAACAAATCAAAGTAAAGAATAAAACAAAGAGATTCTCAGTGGTCATCAATTGATACATTCAGGAAAATGGTCTTCTGAGTTACCAACCCCAAAGGAGGCATAAATCCTTCCACAGATTTATCACAAGAATAAGCTAGGGATGAATTGGAATCTGATTATACTTGGTGAACTCAAATTCCATATAGTTACTAAAGTCCCCATATCCACCGTAGCTGTCAGAAGAACATTTTTCATGGCTGTGTGGTGTAGGAGGAATACAACTAAGACAGGGGTGATGCTGGTTATTGTGGCTACACTGGAGATTTTTGTGTGCAAGAGAAATGATAGTGGAAGAGCAGCTACAATGCATTGTGGGAGCTGATGCAGCCTGAGTCCTTCTATTTGAGACTAGGTTAACTGGCAGTGGTAAGGTCCCTTTCTAGAGACTTGCTCAGGTAAAATATCCTAATTCCTCACAATTGGGGTATAGAACAGGGGTCAGCAATCATCAGCATGCATGCCAAAGCATGGCACATGAAGCCATTTTATCATGAAGCCACCAGGGAAGTCATCCTCCCACTTTACTCGGCCCTGGTGAGACTGCAGCTGGAGTACTGTGTCCAGTATTGGGCACCCCATTTCAGAAAGCATGTGGAGAAGCTTGAGAGAGTCCAGAGGAGAGCCACTCATATGATCCAAGGCCTGGAGGGAATGCTATACAAGGAGATGCTAAGGGACTTGGGACTCTTCAGTCTGGAGAAGAAAGGGCTAAGAGAGGACTTGGTGGCAGCCTACAATTATATAAGAAGGGTATATAAGGACTTGTACACCTGTTCATCAGAGCTCTACAATGGATAATAAGGTCTAATGGCCATAAACTCCAGGAAGGCCAATTTAGAGTGGATATGAGAAGGTTATTTATAGTGTGTGTGTCCAGGGTCTAGAACAAACTCCCCCCAGAAGTGGTGTAAGCTCCTACTCTGGACTCCTTCAAAAGACAGGGAGATATATTTCTTGCTGGGGTGATTTCCTGCCTATGAGGTCTGGACCTGATGATCTGTCAGATCCCTTCTAGCCCCTAACATCTATGAAATTAATTCTATGAAAATTTTGATCAGCATATGACAGCTGGCCCAGACTCTGGGCAGCTGCCACTGGCCATGGAGCCTAGGTTGCTCATAGCAGGCAGTGGGGAGGCTGCAAGCCCTGTTACAAGCAGCCTGGGTCCATGGATGGCAGCAGCTGTCCAGAGGCCAGGCTGACTGTGGCAGGTAACTGGGAGGCTGTAAACACCTGCACTGAGCTCTGGAGCCCTGACCAGGCTCTGTGACAGCAGTGGCTGCACATGTACTTTAGTGCACACTGACAAAAAGGGGCTGGGGCAGTGCAACCGTTACCCCTCCTTTGTCATGTGCTTTCAGGTGTACATGCAGCCACCGGCACCATAGAGCCAGTGCCAAGGCTCGGAACCTGGAGCAGCTGTTTGCTGATTCCTGGCTGCCTGTAGCAGCTGCCAAGAGCCCAGGCTGGCTGTGGCAGGCAGTTGGGAGGTGGCAAACAGGTGCACTGGATTCCAGATGGGCTCTGGAGCCCATCCAGACTCCATGACACTGGCAGCTTCAGTTGTGCTTTCAGGCAGACAGCAGGGGAGGAGTGGAGGTCATGATGTCTCGGGCCCCTTCCAAACTGTGCACATAGAGGCATGCATGCAATGGCTGCTGCCACAGGGCCATGACAGGACCTGGTCCAGTTGTTTGAAGGCTTCCGGCTGCTTGCTGCAGCTGGCCCAGAATCTGGGAAGCTGCAGCAGGTGGTGGACAGGATGCAAACAGCTGTACTAGGATCTGGAGCTCTGGCACTGGCTCTGTGGTGGTGGCAGTTTCATGCGTACCTGGGGACACATGGCAAGAAAGGGGTCAAGGGAGAGCAACCCCAGCCCTTCCTGTGCCTTCCATCCAGAGGTGCATGTGCACCTGCTGTGAGCAACAAAGATTGGGCCCCTTGCAGCTCCCCCACCATCTGCTTCTGGTATGTCAAGTCAAGGTGCGGGTCAAGGTTGGGGTGTTTTGGTACTCTGGCCAAAAATGTTGCTGGTCCCTGGTATCGATCATTTCAATGTACAGACCTATGAGTTCATCTAGATCTTCAGGCAGATCAATCCAAGCCAACTCACTTTTCATCACTGAGCCTTTGTCAGAAATGGAAATGCCTCATTTCACTCTGTTTTAATGCCAAAATACCTAAAATATGTAACATAACTGGATATAGAGGTGGCACTGTACTTCAAGATGTGCAGGAGGGCTGACCCCTGATGATTTTGGCTATTTGTAACAGGCTGGCCTTTCAGGGCTGGGTCTTAGTGCCGGCCACCCACCTGTTCAAGAATAAACCCCTGCCTCCCTCTTCTGCCACGCCTTCATGAAATAATATGAATGTTATTTCTAAGGTGGGAGGCTACCCGTTGTTCGACCTCTTGATAACAAGGACCTAAGTACACATTCCAGCATCCCCTTACACAAGTCCCATGCCTCACTGCTTTTTCTATATCACATCCGGTATTTCCATATTGTCCCATCTGATATCTCTCTTTCCCCAAGTCAGTGGTTTGGCCCCTCACACTCCAGCCTGTCACTGGGTTCTTTCACCCAGTGGGGCTCAGGTGGTTGCCCCCATGCCTGTCCCCTTGCACTGGGGTCTTCCATCCTATAGGCTTAGGTGACTGCTGCCATGCCGGGCCCTACACTGGGCTCAAGCAGCCCCAGTGCTGAGCTTGCCTGGCCCCACTCCCTTCCAGTATTGGTAACCCACCCATAGGCAGGGGCTGGGGTTATATGGTGACCCACCTCACCTTACACCAGAGAGCTAACTGACCTGGCATTTCCTGGGGGCTCCCCACACCACTAAGATCTCCACCAGACCACCCTTCCCTGGCAGGGTGAAGTTCCAGGTCATGCCCAGACACAGGAGCCTCTAAACCATCTCCATAGCTCTTGCCCTTACCTCCAAGATGTTTCAGGAGCAGCTCAGCCTGATGCTGCCTTGTTGCCTGCTCAGCTCAGAATGCTGCATCTCTCCCTGAGGACTTTCTCTCCCTGAGGGTTAAAATAGAGGCTACTTCATCTCAGCCAAACCCAGGGTCCTCCTAGGGTTATGTGCTAGCCCTGATGAGGCTATCACCCACCTGCTGGCTGCCCCACTGCCAACTAGAAACCTTAAAGTGGCAGGCACTGCAGGTGCCCTGCCACACCATCCAAACTGACAACCATGGAACTGATAAATTTCTTGAGCTGTTCCAGGAGAAGACTTGACTTCTTGCTGAGAAGACAGGTCCAAAAGTAGGTCAGCTCCTGTCAAGAGACTGATCATCAGATTCTTATGCTGCCTTGACCATATCAGACCCACATACGAAACATGTAGTATAAGCAGGAGATGATGATCTTTGACAAATTCCTACAATTTTCAACAGTTTCCATCAAATTAACTGTGGAATTGGAACTCAAGTTCAGGGTTTGCTGGAGCTGCTGGCTAAATGATTAGTGACTCAAGAGGCCACAATCTTTTTTGATGCAATCTGTTTCCAACATGTCATGATAACATGGACATGAAGATTCTTAAAATAGCTACAGTATGGTCACAAAAAGCCGGGCCTATGCTGATTCTGTCCTACAGATGACCCAGTAGAGTGTAAGCTGTACCATTTTCTAGGGTAAATCAGTGTAGCAGTTAGTGTTGACTTCTCTAGAGGACGACAAGAAACCAGGCAGAAATCAGAAGCCAATGGTCAATAGCCTGGGTGCCAAGTCAAACAGGTGTAAAAACTAAGTTGACAATACCAGCCTGAGGTCAGATGCTAAATGTCTGTAGCCAGGATGTTGAGTCAAGTATGTAGAATCAGTATTTGATTCTATGGGAAAGTAGGAGACAAGCTGATATCAAGAGACAGAGTCAGGAAGTTGGAAGATAAGCTGATAACAGGAGGCCAAGTGGTAAGTCAGAGGCAAGAGTCAATGAGCTATTCAGGGAGATGATGACAAGGCACTCATCTTTAATATGGTTACATAGATAAGTCTGCTTATTTTGTATTTATTGATAAAACATACAGTATCTCCGGTCCATAGATTTCACAGAAATAGACTAGTATTAAGGACACTGGGGTCTTTATTTGGAGCATAACTGTTCTCCACATGTTCCCCATCAGTTGCAGATGATCCTACTTTTTGTAACTTCTGGATTTTGCCTTAATTGGGAATACCACGTTCAGTGTCACGTAATGGTCATTGTTTGTTCTGAATGAAAAATAGACTCTAATTTCAATATTTTATTTTTCTGTATTTGACATCCTGCCGTTTCTTTCTAATAGTTGTTGTCTGCCGTATACTATGGAATCCTTGTCCAGGTAGACACATCTGCTTTACCAGAGTCTTGGCAAATAAAGTACAGAATACAGTAAACTGGTGTAGATTCCTTGAGACTTACTAACAGCTTCCTGGCCCACAGAGGTGACAGTGAAGCTGGGAGCGACACCAACAGAGGGTCTAGCAGCTGCACCTGCAGTTGGTCTGGCAGCAGCACCTATGGGGGAACCGGAGGCAGAAGCACAGAGAGCAGCATTGGGGCATGCAGGTGCTGAGATCTAGGAGTGAGCCTGCACGGGAGCCTTGGAGAAGAGGTAACAGAGGGGAGTGTCAGGCCCTACCAGAGTGTGACCAAAGACACGAAGTGGGGTTGGACGGTGGACCTTTGGGACCCACAGTGGCCTTAGGAGGAGGCGAGGACTTAACACCCTAGTGGGGTGAGCCGCCGGGGCTGTGGAACCCAGGCCTGAGGGAATCCATGTGGCCCAGAGGCACCCTTTTGGACCTCCTGGCCCCATAGCTTAAGGGCCTTAGTAGTCACGGTGGTGGGATAGGCACGTCACATCATAGGGTGATTAGTAGAGGATGGTCAGGAGTCTAATTGGAGGGACCAGGTCCGAAGACTTCATGGACCATACAACTGGTCTGAAGACTCAGGCACACAACTGGCAAGCCATGGGCAGAGGTTGGGGAAGAGCTGAGAATGCCAAAGGGGCCTGAAGATCGGCAACCCAAGGTGGCGAGTGGCCAGGGTGTAGGGGAGGTCGGAGCCCCACGAGTGCCTGCCGGGAAGCGCGACGACCCTGGAGGCTCCCCCAAAGGGGAACCCCTCCACTGAGGAAACATTCCAAGTAGCAGGTGAGTTAAGGGGACCCTCCCCCTGACATCAGCAGGGTAGCCTGTGGGGTCCACCTGTGAGCCCAGGACAGATTCGATCCATAGTCCCGGCTAAGTCCGCATGGGAGCGTTTAATCAAACGAAGGCAGGCACAATATGGATAACTAAATACTGTTACAGGTTGAATGCATGGATTCAATAGATAGTTAATTGTATTAGTATGAAGATGGGCAGACTTCAGGGTCAGAGCAGGTTTGCAATTTAGGGTATGTACAGCCATTGCATTTAGGTTGACCTAACCAGGGTTAGGTTAATCTAAATGCCTATCTGTGTAGGCATTCAGAGAGGCTAAATCAGGCAAAAAATGGTGCACTTGATCTAAGTTAGTGCATCCAAAGGGTTGCACTAATTTTAAATCAAGGTTGGGTTAACCCAGGGTTTCTCAAACTTTATGATACCATGACCCTGAGTGCTGGATGGCAGTAGCAGAGGATAGGGAACTCGTATGTGGCAGCCACTGCTACCATCCACCACTCCTCACTGCCACCATGCACCGCTTCTCCACACCACTGCACGTACCCCCTGGGAAGCTTGTGGCCCCCTTTTAGTTGCTTGAGACCCCCCTGGGTGTCTCAACGTACAGTGTGAGAACCCCTGGGTTAACCCAATGTAGGAAAGGATTAACCTGATCTCCCAAACATCTGTACATGTTCACACTACAGCCCTGGAGCTGAGGAAGCCTAGCAGCTCACCCCAGCCCTGGTGCTGTGATCATACATTCCCCCCCAACACTTACTGGGCTCTTTTTAGCCCCCTGACCACACCCCCAACTGGACAACCCACCAACCTCTCCTCCCACCTAGCCCTGCCAACCCCCCCTATGGACCTGCCAGCTCCTCTGATTCCACCTTGCCTCTCTCCCTACTCTTGGTTATTTATTCTAGTTTCCCTATGTGGGTCCCAGAAGTAGTGAAAATGGATGTACATGCCACTCCCAGGAACAGCAATTCCCAGTCTAAGTGTAGGCATCTTAAAGTCATCCTCTGAAATCTAGACTGGGTGTGGTGCTTAAAACTATGGTAAGTTTTTTTTT
>JAGPOW010000261.1:50752596-50781909 GCA_030014935.1 Caiman crocodilus | reverse complement strand
GTGAAATATTATTTAATTTTTTTTTCTGTTATTGAAGTTTATGCTAAAGTACTGTTTAAGGACCTTACTCAGCAAAATATGTCCAGCTGAATAGGGCCCTGAAAGCATGCATAAAGCTTCTTCTCTATAGTCAAGTGTAAATCTGTATTCTGCTTTGCTGTAATGAATAGTTATTTACAACTATTATTGGCTCCATATTTGCAGTATGAATTGCTGATTACAGCAATTTTAATGGTAAAATTGTGAAACAATATTCATAGCTGTCAGAGAAAGGTCAGCTTATTTGCATTCATTAGGAACCTGGAGGACCATACAGCATATTTTTTCCTTTGGGATGATTATAGTTATTGATTTGTAAACAGCTGTAGGAAAAATTAATTAAAATTATATTTCACTTACTACTGGAGGCTGGATAATAATAATAATAATAAATTTTCAACATTTAAAGAATTAGAGCTAGCAAATAAAAGCACTGTTGTTTCCCTTCATTACAGTTGTTCTATTTAACTTCTTTAGAATAATCACTTTTGAATGGTTGACTGAAAATTTTCCCAGAACTTCAGTTAATATTTCTTCAATATTTGGACTTCTTTGATATTTAGGGGAGATTTTCATAATGGCACTTGAATTACTTTAGTATTAAATTGTTTTTTGACTTTTTCCCCCTATAGGATTGATTTCTGCAAGAAGCTTAAATGTTTCAGCAAAACATTTAATCGTGTGCTCAAAATTTAAGCACAGATATTGTTCTTCAAGTGAAAGTTCCGTTTACAAAATGCTGCATGTGTATTAATCACTCTAAGCTTACTCTTAGTCCAGAAGTGGTCCTTTTTCAAGTACATGGGCCCATTTACATTCTTAAATTTTACAAACATGCTTTTGGATTTTGCTAATTTGGGCCTGACTGTTCTGCACAGTGGGGGAGTAAGATGTAGATGGAATATGGAATACAGGGCAAAAAATTGAAATTCATTATGTGTTTGCTAGCTCCACAAGTTTGAAGAATGTGGGGATTGTCTGCAAGAAAAGTTAAACCAGAAACTGTGCCAACGACAGAACCAGCAAAAGTGAATTGTCAGGCTGAAACTGTACATCATACAAATGGAAACAGAGGTGGAGGCTTTAAGATTCACATAGGAATGATGCTCAGATGGTATGCATTCTTACATTTGAGAGCCTGTTTGTATTATATTGAGAAATACTGTACATGATTAGTTCATATTTCTATGAAATTTTAACACTTTAAATGGACTAAAATGTCTTATTTTGATCACATCCATATTGTTGAGTATGATAAGATTAGATCCTGAGTCATTAAAAAAAATATTTTGGCTTATTTCCATGAAATTCAGGCATGTTTCAAATGGAAAAATATAGAATTTAGTTTTCCATATTGTGCATATATGACACATGTTTGGGATTAATCAAATCATAGTCACCTCTAATTAACAACAGAGAGCAGTTCCAACATGGGGCTGAGCCAGATGATGAAGAAATAAAGTGTATAATGAAAAAAGCTCCATATTGAGAGAAAAAATAGCTTTCCTAAAAATACTGAAGAAAAGTTTTTAAACTTTGTGGTTAATATCTTCATGACTGTATCTAATACCAGCAGTGAATAGTCAATTTACTTTTTTAAACTTTAGGCAAATTATCAAAAATCTGAAAATGCCAGAGTTCCACTACTAGTGTATATGCAGTCTTTTATGGCTAAGAAAATATACTCATTTTTTATCCCCCACAGTATCATCCTACATGCCTATTGCATCCAGAACTACATTAAAAGAATATCATGGTTGCAGAGTGAAGTGCTCAGATAGGGAAAGCTAGAATAAAGGATTCCTCAACAACCTTAATTCAGCCCCCTGTTGTTATTCATTATGAACCAATATTTAATTATATGACCAATAATATGACTACATGGAACAAGGAACCATTGGGAAGGAGGGAATAGTTTCATGGTTAAGGTATTTGAATGCTGCACTGGCATCATCACAGCATTCCTACCTGAGGTGGTGCAAGTCACCTAAATCAACCTTTCACAGGAGAACAACTCATTTGTATTTCTCATATTTTGAGTACGCAACTTGAGACCCGCTGGTCTGGTTCACAGAAATGCTGAGCCATTTCAGTTGCTATGAAGTCAATGGGAGCTGTGCTTTAAAGGAAACAATATGATATGTGTGAATGGGGAGCAGGGAGGGGCGGAAATCTGTTGACCTAATATATTTTTCCTTTTCAAAAGTAAAGAAAACCAAACATTTTATTTCAAGCTGAACACAACATTATGCTTGATTTAAAATGTATCATTTCCTTTTTGGGCACATGGACACTAGTTATTAAAGCTAAGGCACCAAGCTAGATTCCCAAAACTGCTGAAGAAGACTTTAACCCAAAGTTCAGTAGTTTGAGCACTTGACCATTCTGTGAGAGACTTGTATTCAATTATTTCCCTTGTCTAAGGAGATTTAAACCCACATTTCTCCCACATCAGGAGAGTATTGCAAACACTGAGCAATAGAGTTATTCCCTGTGTTTGGGTCAATGAGATTTAAGAAGTTCCTATAAAGTGCATTAGTATCAGTAGAAAAAACTGAGAGAAGCCCATCCTAAAATGATGTGAATAGAAATTCATCAAATCTAGATGACTGCTTAATCTTTCAGGCTTTTGGTAAAGGGAACTGCTGTTGCTTCTGGTTTTGTGTGAATCTAGCCCATTGTTTCTTTGGCATCTATTACAAGTGCCCCAAAATGAAACATCTCAGAAGTGTTCAAAAAATTTGTTTTGACATTTTCAAAATTAAGTGTTTTTATAATCTGAAATACTTTGCCAGTTTGATTTTGGCTGAAACTGCTCAGAAAAATAAATTCACATTTGTGGATACTTTTGGCTTCCCCAAAACTGCACTTTTCAGTGAATACAATGTTTGCCAAAAATATTTGACTGAGCTCCACTATGTAATGCTACTACTTTGAAAAATCAGGTCCAAGATACCTCAGAATGGACATCCTAAATGAAGAAACCTTTTACCTGAATCTCTTCTTGCTTCATCTCACCCTCTGTAAAACTGAATAACTACCCTCTTATCTCACATTGGTGATGTTTAAAGGAATTCATTAATATTTCCAAAGCTCTTCAATACTACAGTGATTAGCATGCTAGAAAAGCCTATGAAGAAAATTAATAATTCTATTTTCAGAGCAAGATTTGGATACTCTGCAATAAATAAAGTATGGGTTCACTCATTTATCAATGAGGATAACACAAAATATTGAATTAGCTGCTCATTAAATGAGCCTATGTACCTGAATGAGGCATGGGCTTTGTGAAAAAAAATACAATGACTGTAGAATTAAAGAGTGTTTCATAATACCTATATGCAAGGGGACTGAATTAAGGTAACGCTCATTTGTGATTTTTAAATTTGGTATTTCCTAAATTTTAAGTTCTTGACTTTACCATTTTCATGGTCCTTTAAATATATATATATATATATATATATTTTGCAATATCCCAGATTTTGAGGAAGAAAACTTGAAAATTTAAAAAAAAAATCATCTTGTGGAATTATATTAGTACTTAAGTGGCTTATAATCAGTGTAGGAACATTTAAGTATAAAGACCTATCCTGCATTTGAATTAGTGTTTTAACTGAAAATAGTAGTGGGTTGACATCATCTATAGGACTAGCCACTAGAGTAGGCACAGGTAATTATTTCAACTGGAGAGGCTCTTAATGAGTTTTAGTGAGCTGTTGAGGGCTGCAAGGATAGCCCCACACCTTGAAAGGGACCCTGCCCCTGACTGCCTTCTTGGGACTGAAAGTCCTACCCCTAACCCCTGACTTTTCTCACTAGAAGTTCTTCTCTTTGCCCCTGGAAGTACTCCTATTGAGCATGAGGGTGCTGCCATCTAGAAACCAGTAAAAACAACAATCAAATCATATATGAAAAAAATCAAACATCTACTATAACTGTTTTTAATTTTTTTTTTAAGTCCCACTTTATATGTGTTTGCATAATGTATCTAGAGGTGATTGCATAATAGCTCAAAATACAATCTTACTTTTTGTATATTGTGGGGAGAGGGTAAGGAGGTTTATATAGGGTGTGTGGCTGTGGAGTAAGTGTGTGTGTGTGGTGGGGTGCAGGGGTATGCAGTGTAGGTATTGTGGGTGGGGGGTATATGGGAAATTGCGGGATTAGTATGGAGCCAAGGGTGCCTCCTGAGTCTTGGGTGCACAATTTGTGGGTGGACCCACAAGCAGCCCAAAAGCCCCATATCCACTCCTATACTTCTGTGCCATGACTTAGTGCCCCCCTTCCCCTAACATGCTGCTGGCCTGTGCAGAAAAAAAAGCCCTGTCCTGAGCAGTGCTGTGTTAGGGGCTAGTCTCAGGGTGACACGTACCCCTCCTTGCCCCTTTACCAGTTGCCTGTACGTGGAGAGGTGTGGGGTGTCTGGTTGGGGTGGAGTTTGTGGGAAGAGGTGTGTGTGGGGGGGTTATGATGAGTGGTGGGAATGCATGTGGGAGAGTGTGGGTATGTTTGGGGGGTATGGTAGGGGGTATGGGAGTGTGTGGGGTTTTGGTGGAGGGGTGGGGGGTGTGGCAGTATGCGGGTGTGTGGGGAGTTATAATGGGAGTGGGAATGTGTATGGGGGCTGTGGGAAGGCGTGGGTTTGTCTGGAGATATGGTGAGGTGTGTGAATGTGTGTTTGTGGGGGTGAGGGGTCTTCAGGGTCCCTGGAGTGTGCAAGTCATTGAAGTTGCACTTGGTGGCAGCAAGTGGAGCCAGCCCCACCCAGGCCCATAACACGCAGCTCCTGCCCAAATCCCTAACTGCACATGGTGACAGTGTGTGGGGCTAGCCCCATGCAGCCCAATAGTGTTTCCATCTTAATCTCCAACTGCACATGGTGGCAGGGTGTGGCACCAGCTCCACCCAGCCCCATAACATGCAGCTTCTGCACTCCCACCTGAGTCCCTGACCAGAAGTGTGTGTGGCAGCATGTGAGGCCAGGCCAGCCCAGCCTGGCCTCATAACACTCCCATCTATATCCCTGGCCACACATGATGGCAGGGTGTGGGGCCAGTCCTACCCAGCCCCACTGTGTGCAGCTTCTGCACGCCCACCACAGTCCCCAGCCACATGAGGTGGCAGCATGCAGGGCCAGCCAGCCCTATAGCACATAGCTCCTGGCACTCCTGCCCCTTTCCTCCAGTGGGAGTCTCTAGCCCATACCTGAATTCTCACTTTCACAGGGAGGCTGGAAATGGCCACAGGGCCACCAACAAAAGCCTCTTTCAGGTAGATGCTTCTAGTCTCTAGCACCCCCCAGTATGGGGCTGGGGCAGGGTGGACCATGATGGAATGGGAAGGGCTGGGGGGTTGCTTAGCAACCAGAGCCAAACCTCTTGCAGGGACACATTGGGTTGCAGAGGGTAAAAGAGATCCAGGGCTTACAGAGGGGCCCTGTGGGATGGGTGGAATTGCTTGGTGGGCTGAATCTGGGCCACAGGACATATTTTGCCCATCACTGCACTACAGAACGGTGAGATGCCTTGGAAGTAGGTACCACATACATTTTTTAACATATCCGTATCAAAATCTGGTCTTCCTGTCTTATAAATCCCCTGGATTTTCCATTCACAGTCTCAGCCACCAAGTATTTTCCTAGAGCAGTGGCTCTCAACCATTTAGGATTCAAGGCACCCTTTGGAAAATGCCAGTTCTTAATTTTCACTTAGTTGATTTTGACAAAAAAAAAAAAATTCTGTTGCAAAGAACTCAGAAGGGCCACAACATGTCAGAATGGTTTAATAACTATGAATTCCTATTTGAAATCTCTGGGTTTATCTTGTGAATCATGTTTGCATATCTAGCAGTGCTGACACTGCATGGCATCCCATAGCAACCTTGAAAGGATTTCAGGGCACCCAGGGTGCTAAAATATCTACCCACCTCACCTCTCTTGTACCCTCCCTACACCCCAGCTCATCTAAATTGCCTTGCTCAGCAATTAAATCCCATCCCTCGCAAGAAACTGGATGCACTTCTTCACCCCTACAACATACAGTCTCACTTTTCCTTCTCCCAGACCCCCGCACCCTGGGAATCAGTCCCAGGATTTTTTGTTCAGCCAGCTCCAGTTTCCTTACCACCAGATCCAGTGTAAATATTCATTCTACCTCAGGCTCTTGTTCCTGTCTGTTGCCTTCACTATGCTAAAATTTGCTCTTTATGTCCCCTCTGCATTTGAGTCAGGCTCTTTCCTTTTCTGTGCTGTTTTCATTCCAAGAAGTGAGATTTCTAAAATATGGAATAAAAGTTCATTTGCGCTCAGTTTTGGTACCGAGCGCCCCAGCAGTTTCAGGAATACTGGTAGAGAAAATGCTGTTAATCCCTTAATCCTTTTGAATGGAGCATGTCCAGTACATATGGAAGCGTAGAATTTAGCTAGCAAACCTTAGGGGTGTCTATATAGAGTTTCTACTGAGCACATGCAAATCAATTTCTCAGTATCATATCTTGGCAAAATTTGGGCAAATTTTCATAGATAAGGCAAAAAAAGTATACCCCTCTGCCCAAATTCATGCCTCTACTACAAAGCATGGATGCAAAAGAGATTTTTAGCCAAATGGTTATAAGATTTTTTTTTCTTTAAATAGGATAAATAACATGTATTCCCCTAATTTAATTCTTGGAAAGAGCTTGAACCACTTTTGCTGGAACATTCCAAAATAATTCAGCCTGAAGCGGAAAATCACCATGAAGAATTTCAGCCCAAACAGTTAAAGTTTGGCAAAGTTATAAACAACAGGGTCTTATAATTTAAATGTTAAATACAGGCAGCACAGCCTAGTCTGCCTATAATAATGCTTTCCTGCCAGCAGCTGAAAATAGTGCAATAGAATCTCTTGATGATGTCATCCTGCTGAAGCTGATGACAGCATGCAGGGGGCTTTTTGGCTCATGGACATGAACTGAAACTTTGAAAGTAAGATATAAACAGACTTCAGGGAACACATTTTAAACTTGTCGTAAATCGGTAAAACCCTGTGCCCATAATTTTATACAGTATATTATATTCTGGTCCTTTGAGGGATAAAGTCAGGAATAGTATACAAGAACTTAGAGAAAAATTTCAAGTAGGGAAGATGTCTTGTTCTTGCTTTGTTTTGCATTAATTTCCAGACACTCAGTCTAAGCATAGAAATTACACATACACCAGTATAAGTGAACAGAAACTTGTCTAAACCTGCAACAGAACAGAAATTCAGTGTACATAGACTAGTTTAAAAATGGCAGAACCTGGTTTAAGATATACCTGGATAGGTGTAGTATCAGGTTTAATCATTTTAGAATAAACTAGTTTATTTAACTTCTGTTCAAGATCACTTCCTAACTCAAGTTAGATCACAGTCCCCTGGCATCCCAGGATGCTTTATGCTTCTCCCAAATCTGCCCCTTTGCAGGGTGGGTGAACTAACCTCCACTAGTAGTCCACAGCTCTGACTGAGCCAGGCAGGTCCCAACACCTGGCTGTCTCAGAGCTGAGGCAAAGCCTCTGCTCCCCAGCCCTGTTTCCTGCCTGCACCTGTCAGTCCAGCATGACAGTGCATGGCAGTGCAGGGTAAGGTAGGAGAATGGAGCCCCCTGCCCTAGCCCTGGGCTTCCTCCAGTTTGGGGCTGCCTAGCTGGGTGGGCCCCTGAACCCTGAAGAGTGTTCTCTTTCATGCCAGAAGGGCTGACTGGATAGCCCTGTCCCCTGAGAGTCTCTGTCTCTGTCCCACAACAGGGGGGAGGAACAAAGCCCCTGACCCCCATCTTGGAACCCCCAAACTGAGGTCTTCTCCACTGGGGGGGATGCCTATGCCATGGGGATCTTTCTCCTATCCCCACCCAGCTAGGCCAGCTCCATAGAAGGAAGGATCTGGTCTCACTATGCAGCACAAGCCACTTGAGCTGCTTGGCACATCTTGAAAGTTGCTGCTAGTACAGGTGACCTCATGAGCTTGTGCTGAGCAGCACGGATGGGAGCACTCCATAGAGGGAAGGATCAGGCCCTGCTGCCTGGTGTGGGCCTCCTAGGCTGCCCAGTATATCCTGCCAGAGCCTGGTATCAGCAGGCAGATGGTAAATGTGCCAGAAAGTCTGGAAGTCTTGCAGACAGCAAGGATAGGAGCACTCCATAGAAGTAAGTATCCTGCATAGTGCAAGCCCCCAAACGATCCAGCATGTCCTGCTGGGTGCTACTGGTTCTGGCAAGACATGGGAAGCCTGGGAGGCTCATGCCAGGCAGCGAGGCCCAGTTCTTCCCTCTATAAAACACTCTGGTCCTTGCACTTCAAGCCCCCCCAGTGCTCCCCTCAGATGGGCAGATCTCAGGTTAGGGAAGCTGAGACCAGGGTTGCAGGTTTCATTCCCCACCCCCCTGCCCTGTGGGTTACAGGCAGAGACTCAAAGGGGGCAAGGGTGTTCAGACAGCCTGGCCTAGCCAGGCAGGGGGCCAAGGAAAGCGCCCATAGCATGGGTCTCCCCATCTGGGAGGACCCCAGCTTGAGGGGGGAGAGACTGGGATGGAGGGCTTTGTTTCTTCCTCCCCCCTGCAAATCAGAGGCAGAGACTTGCAGGGGGACAGGGCTGTGCAGCCAGTTTGACCATGCAGGGATAGGGACTCCCCCACCCAACCCCGTGGTGGAAGTTTTCCCCAGCTGGGCAGGCCCTGACATTGGGGGTGGGGGGCTCCATTTTTCCATCCTCTACAGCGGAGAGTAGCAGGGGATTGGGGGCATGTTCCAGGCAACCAATGAAGGATGCCCCCACCTTCTATGCACTTGGGTGCCTTTGGTAATGCCTAGCATGCTGGGAGGCATGGAAGAGCCCCCACCCTCTCACACCACCACCTTCTGCCTTCAGCAGTGCAGGCATCCGCCTGTCTTCTCCAACCAAAGAGTGAATGTAAGTTCTGTTAGTTAACGGTCCAATCTACATAGATTAAAGAAACCTGTGAAGATTAGAACAATTCTCACTCAGGCTTTTTGACTGTTTATATTTAGCGCTAGTCTCTTCCAAACTTGTTTTTAGAAAATAGTCGGGAAGAAATTTTCACTGATTGCTGTCTGTAACATCATCATACTAAAAGCTGTATTGGCCAATGCCTGCTTACTGAAGGCCAAAGACCCTTCTGCATTTTTGGTATGGGTGCTTTTATACATGAAGAAACCACTGTTCTATTAGAGTTGACTGTAAATATATTTGAGGTTTCATTAAATGTTGGATTGTGCCTTTGGTAGAGCCAGGGTCCAGAATGTGAAAAGACATATGTTTTGTTTCTAGATTTATGACTAGCATGACTGAATCAAGTCTCCTAACTCCAATGTACCATGAATGTCAGTTGTCCTTTGGGAATTAGTTTAAGGGCCTCTGTTTTAGAAGTTGCAATTTTACTTTTTCTGACAATCAATTTATTTTCACTTCCTCCTTATAAAATATTTTTCAGAAGGTTGCTATGATATAATTTTGACAGTCTTCTAATTTCTGGACCGGAGTCAGTCAGGCTTCAGACCTGTTTTTGAAACAGAAGCTGCTCTGACAAGAGATTTCAAAATAAAGTTTCATATCATGTTTTGCCTGCTACATGTGTCAGCCTATATGAGCACTTGTGCAAACTTAATCTTCTTTCCTCAAGACTAATCCTGTTCCCCTTGGAGAGTTATGGAATATAGTTATATTCTCCTATAGCATAGAATATGCTATGCTGAAGGATGCACATTACAGTCTGAATTATACTTTGTCTACAGGTATCTAAATGCTATTTACACATCTAAACATAGGTATGTAAGAGGCACTTTATGCCACATAAGTGGATTTTGGATCCTATTTCCACCTGTGGAACCTGGGAAGGTGTTTAAGTTTCTAAAACTTTAACTGAAGGATAACCAGCTAGGAAGGATGTTTGCCAGGATTTGAACCCTTCCACATTTAACCTAATGGGAGAGTGGGGGACAGGGAGGGTAGGAAGCCAAAAGGGAATCTAACATTTTTTACTTTCCAACACTTCCCAAAATGCTGTAACCACCAACCAGGGTATGTAGGGTTGAAAATACCCTCCATTCTCAAGGGGGGGAAATATGTTGAGTCAGCAGGAGAGTAACCCAGAGAAAGTCTGTTTCTGTGATTCAGAGAGATAAGCAATGCCCTGAAAGGGAGAGAGTGGAGGATTTGGATTTTGGTCCCTGCTCCTGCCCACAATGGTGTTTCTGCTTTTTTACATTTAACATGGCACTTATTAAGAAGGACAAGTCTTGTCACAAAAGTGAAAATAGGATTTAAAATCTATAAATGAATTTTCAAGTCGATACATGGGCCAAAGTGCCACTTACTTGTTAATGTTTAGTCATGTTGACAGTTAAGCTTTTAGGGAAAATATGATTTGGGCCAACATGCCTCCATCCTATTCCATGTTGAAGGCATGCTTAACTGAGTAGAGGAGGAGGAGAAAGAGGAGCAGAAAGGTCTACCCATCTTTTTTCAATAGTCTAGCAATTATAGGACTGGACCAGGAAGTGGGAGATCCTGGATCTAATTCCTGCTCAGCCAAATAGGGTTTGAATCTATAGTTCCTAGAGAAGTACTCTTACCACTAGGCTATGGGCTAAGCAGGCTGAGCACATTCTCCATTCCTCATGTTGCAGCTTGCCCACTCAGAGGAAAGGAATACAAGCATCCAGTCAAGAAAGATATCAAGCAAGAGGGAGCTTGGATTTAGCCTATTTAGCTCTTAGCCTTGGGAGCACAAAACAGAATCCAGGACTTTCTCCCTTCTAGAAGAATATTGTCCACACTGAGTTGCAGATTCAGATTCCCTCTTCCTTTTTCCCCTTCTGTCTCTCATGATATGCACCGTGATTTTCCTTATCTGCCTTTTAACTTCTAGATTAGGGGTAGGCAACCCCCAGCATGGGTACCAGAGCACAGCACGTGAAAGCATTTTGCATGGCACATGTGCCTTGGGGCAGACATGGAAGGGGCTGGGGCTGGCACAATAAGGTTGCCCCAACATGGATTCCTTGCCATCTGTCCCTGGCACATCAACATCCTACAAGTCAAGGTTGCTGGTGTTTTTGGCACTCTGCCCAAAAACATTTCTGACTCCTGTTCTAGATTACTTCTATATGGAATCATCAGTGTTTATAACGTTTGGAGAATTGTCTCCATGAGAAAACATCTCTTTCTCATGGTCATCATAGATACTTGAGCTAAAAGAGTAGCTTAAAAATTAAGGGGTGTTATCAGGGAATTTCCAGAAGGGAAATTCACAACTTATGATAACTTTATTTGGAGTTGTATACTCTCAGCACTTTTGAAAATCCAGACTCTAGCTAACTTAAGTTGGGGACTCAAAAGATGAGCTGCCAAAAATCAGGATTCAATTTTTAGTATCCATAAGCATATAGATAGAAATTTTTTGGATTGGTCTTCAGTATCCTTTTTAAGGTTGTCCTTCTAAGGTTGTCGCCTATTTACATGGAAATATGAATTTCCTTGTAACATCTGATTCTCTGTTATGTACTTTCAGGATTTGGTGATATTCTTCCACTATATCTGCTAAGATTTCTCTATACAATAACTTATTTAATATGGTGGATTTTTATCTCATGCTTGATTTGCTTTATATAAATTCCTGAATTTACAGAAAGCACATTCATTTTTGGGAGAATCTTCTTGTTTTCTGTCTTGAACATTTACGCTGCCTACAGGTAAAGTTGGCTAAATACCATTTCTCTAAAAAGTGGAAATTTTACTCCTTGTAAGACTGATGTTCATAAATTCCCTGGTCACACTTCAGGGAGGAAAAAATCCCAATTACATAGTATCTTGTTGGGTATGACAATGTTACTTATCTCAGGGTAGAATTTTGCGATGTTCCTACTTTTAAATTGGAAACTGTACTACAGTGCCATATACCTTCAGAATTCTTATTTTGCAGGTCCAACTTAGTTTGGGTACCTGTGGGACTTCCCTTTGGAAGTGGGATAGAGGAATCTTCTTAGAAAAGTTATTGCTGATTTTATGGTGGGAAGGGGCAGAATGGAGAAAACATTAGGAGAAAAATAGATCAATCTACATGCATATCTATCTGCCTGAAATCATGGTGTAATTGTTATGTTTAAGACGGCATTCATAGTTTCTTCATTCACTCTAGGTATCCATGTCAGCATGGGATGAGGGTTTGACTTCCCCTGAATAAATGGTTCACTTGAGAAATTGTTATTTGAATTTTGCTACAGCAGTTTGGCCTTTTCTTTGGCCTATTCTAAATCATTTTTTAAAAGAGATGGAGCTTCAAAGTTAATAGCTTTTGTAACATTACTCTCTGTGGTTTCCACTATTGGGATATACGATTGCAGAATCCTTTAACTCACAGTAATGTCTTCTGGGGCTATACAGCTAATCTTCATGTTCTTGTTCTTGGGCCTCCTTCACCCAGTGAGTTTATAAAGAACATAGTGGACTTGATTGCCAGATTTCTTGCAGGGCTGATTGGTTTGGGAACCACTGCCATAAACAATTGGCTGATCCCCCAAAGCCTTTAATAGGTCCAGTTGTGCCTCAAAGAGAGATCTTCAGATGCTGCTGCTCAGCATTGATCATGTGGGGCTAAGCTAAAACAGGTCCAGAAGCAACTCTCTGCTTTCTCTTAACCAGCACCAGGTAAATCTAGTTATCAGTGCCTCCTGACTTTCATCACACTGCTTCATATGATTTGGCTTCATCCTTTACCTTGTAGCAACTGTGGCAATAAAGGGATTGGAATGGAAGCTATGGGAGGAAAGAATGAAAACCAGGTATGGTCAGTCTGGACAAGAGAAGAGACATTTTAGCATTTTTCACAAATTTGAAAAAATTCTATAAAGAACTTCTGTGCTTGTCACAAGGCAGTGGGGTTTAAACTGCTGTAAAGAATATTGAAATGAATTCTTAAGAAAACTTAACCATAAGAACAGTATGTAAATGGAACAAGCTGCCTAGGGAAGTTATGGAATCTTTCACTTGAGGTTTTAAGAACAGACTGAACAGGCGAGGCTGCAATACTGCAAAGAAAGGCCTGGAGGTTACAGTCGACCATAAGATAACTATAAGCCAACAATATGTAAAGCCAAAGAAGCCAACAGCATAAAGATTTGTATTAAACAGGAGCATCTTTTGCAAATCAGAGGAAGTGATTCCTCTACTTAATTCAGCAATGTCACCCTGTACTTCAAGAATGATATGGACAGATTGAAAAGAGTCCATCAGAGAGTGACAAAAATGATTAGGGGCTTGGGAAACATGATTTCAAAATCATGATGCCTGGTAAGAGGAGCTCTCCCACATCCTTGTGGGGGCAACTGTGTTTACCTGCACTAGATTTTGGACACCTCTTGCAGAACATAGAAGAGGAATTGGATGCTATCATGGTGGCAAAAGTCCACACATACTCTGAGCATGATGAGGTGAGTGTTGAGACTACCATGGGAGGGGGGATCTTTCTACTCAACTTGATGTCCAGTGTCAATGTATATTCCTTGGGGTGGCCAGCGAATGGGTCAACTTACTATACATGCACCATCCCCTGAATAAGCATTCTTAGTTTTGAGGCACCACTCGGGACACTTGATTCCCCATCTCCATGTGCTGTCCCCAGCTGACTGGGGCACAGCCCCATGCTGAGGCACCCTATTCCCCAGCCAGAACTCCCTCCCCCTCCACCCCCCTACCTGCAGCACATGGAGCCCAGCTTAGAGCTGGAAGGAGCTGGGCACAGTCTGCAACAAAGGGCATGGTCATGGGCTTGTGTTGTGGCACAAAGTAGTGGCACAGAATTGTGCTCCTGCAAGTGCATGCCACTGCTCACCTGGATGCATCCAATCCATTTTATCAGCATCAAAGGAAAGTCCAAGGGTATGGACAGGCAAAAAATGAAGAGCAAATAGAAGTTGGATGAGAGGGTGTGGAGGATTTGCCACTCGTAATAGATTCATAGATCCATAGATGCTAGGGTTGGAGGGGACCTCAATGGATAATCAGGTCTGACCCCCTGCCAGTGGCAGAAATAATTGCTGGAGTCATGTGACCCCAGCCAGGTGTTTGCCCAGTCTCTTCCTGAAGACCCCTAAGATAGGGTGAGCACCATCACCCTTGGAAGCCTGTTTCAGATTCTGGTAAACCTCAATGTGAAGAAGTACTTTCTGATGACCAAACTAAATCTACTTTCTATCAGCTTGTAGCCATTGTTTCTGGTTATTCCAAGGGGTGATCTGGTAAACAGAGCATCTCCTATTCCCTGATGCACCTGCTCCCCCCACCCCGGTGAATTTGTATACTGCCACAAGATTTCCCTTCAGCCTTCTCTTGTGGAGGCTGAAAAGGTTCTTGAGCCTTTCCTCATAAGGTCTTTCCTGCAGGCTTCTAAACATATGAGTGTCCTTTGGACCCTCTCAAGGTTGTTCACGTCCTTCTTGAATTGTGGTGCCCAAAATTGGGTGCAATACTCTAGCTGTGGCCTGACCAGTGCTGCATAGAGGGGGAGCATCACCACCCTGGACCTGTTTGTGATGCATCTACTAATGCATGACAAAGTGTAGTTAGCTCTGCTAATTACTTTGTCATATTGATGACTCATATTCATCTTGGAGTTGACAATGACTCTGAGACCTTTTTCTGCCACTGTGCTGCTGAGAAGGTCATCCTCCACCCTATAGGTATACTGGTATACTGCATCCTACTGTTCTCTTCTTACTTCTCTAACCTGTCCAGGTCCACCTGGGTTCAGTTTCTTCCCATCAGTGTGTTTGCTTCACCCCACAGTTTGGTGCCATCTGCAAATTTGGACAGAGTGCTTTCCATGCCCTCATCCAGGTCACTGATGAAGATATTGAACAGCATTGGCCTAAGGACTGAACCTTGGAGGACCCCAATGCCCACATCTTTCAAAGTTGATACTGACCTGTCCTCCACCACTCTCTGGCTAAGATCTGTAAGCCAATTTGCCACCCACATGACTGTGTAATTGTCTATGGCACAGCCATTCAATTTGTTTATATGAATAGGATGGGATACCATGTCAAGGCCTTCTTAAAGTCCAAGTAGATGACATCTACCTCAATTCCTACATCAAAGCATTTAGTGACCTGGTCATAGAAAGAAACAAGGTTAATCAGGATCTACCTGCTATGAACCTGTGCTGGTTGCCATTCAGCATTATATTACCCTCTGGACTTCTACAAATGTGATTCTTGATAATTTTTTCAAGTTAACCATTGGCCACTGTCTTCTGCAGGAAGTAGCTCTAAGTTTAAATTAGGTTTGCTTATTTATAAAGATGCTAAATTACTGCAGTTTAGCTTTCAGTTTCTGTGGTATCAAGCAGAGACACAAAATAATTATAACAAATAAGGACATTTTCAAACTTCTCTTTTTGTGAATGCCAAAACTCTTCCATGCACAACAGAAAAGGGTTCTCTGCAGTTCAGAGTTGCTGAGCACCAAATCTGCTGGGCTAAGGATGAATTACAATCCAATGTTTTTTAGATAGATAATAGGCTTTCTTATAAACAATGGTGCTATCAGATAAAACTGAATGATTCCTCTCCTTCTAGTGGGACTATATCCTCCTCTTTCCTTTGACTACTTTAGTGATGCAGTACAATCTTATTCAAAGACCGGAGAATTGCAAATTTTGGATGTAGACAGACAAAATTATCATACTAATTGAAAAGGCTGGGGAGACTTACCACATATGAAACTTATTTGTTATAACTATGTTGTGTGTCTGTTCTATCAAATATATCCTAAGGCAGGCATGGGATGCTTTCTGGGCACAGCTGAGGCCAACAAGTATATCTAAATACAAAGAAACGGAAAACTATTTTTTTTACTATCTACCTGCCTGCATAATCAGGATTTTGAATATAAACACAAATCTTACTCAAATACATTGTCATTTCCCTGCTTTGCTGTGACCACAGGAACTTTGAAGAAGTTCAGGATCCAGCACAAAAGCTAAGAAAGTGTAGTATTATTTATGTGTATATCTTGAACTGCGGGAACGGTTATTTTAGATGTGACATGAAACCTAACTTTAATCAGTTGGAAGACTTGGGGCTGGAGGACCAAAAAATCTTTGTAGAACTGTTGTTATTTAGCCCCTTCTTTTTGAGGGCTCTCCATTCCTACCCATTCTCCCCCTGCCTCACTCTGGAGGGAGCCCTAAACCCCACACATTAAGAAAAAGGAATTGCATTTCTGCCATGTCTTGGATCCAAATCAAATCTGGCTACATTTTCTGACTTTCTAGAGTCAGAGTTTATAGATTGTTTGTGCTGCTATTCCTTCTTTAGGGCTGTTATATGGAAGAGGAGGGATCCTGAAGGTGCCAGTGCTTGTGTAGATGCTGCCAATATATCTGTGCATATTTGATTGTTTATATGAGTCTTTCCCTGCAACATAGCAATTGGATTTTGCATGAAAAAATCCATTTCTGATTCTATCAACTTGTGATGCTAGTATTACATCTATACATGGTATAATAAAGAAGAAAGCAAAAGAAAGAAGGGGTTTTTTTGTTGTTCTTGTTTTTACTTTATTATGTTTATCTGATCAAGTGTTCTAGGATAAAACAGTAACACATACTACATGTCCCCAGGTGCCATCCAAAATGTGCAACCTACAAAATATACAATATATAAAAAATGGGGTCTTTTTCTTATTCCTTTCCACTGTTTTGCCCTCTCACGTACTTCTTGTCAAGTTGTTGAAGTCTTATAATTGTTGTCAGAATTATTTTTTTGTACACCTCTGCATACTCTTCTCTTAACTGTACTACCTATATTTTCTTTCAGTCATACTTACCCTTTCTTCTTTTTGGAAACGTGGCAGGTCTGTTATAAAGTCCTTCATATACCACATCTTTTCCTAGTCTGCCCAATATGCAATGTTAATAACCTCTAACAGCTGGTTATGTGTTAATGTAAATATTTTTCTTTAACATTACTTGTATTTACATACTCTTATATAAATACAGTTTAAAAGGCAGGAAAAGAGACTAGAAGTAATGGAACAATGAAACAAATGAAATTTAAGTTGTTGCAGTGGCCATTTTACTTCTGTTTCACAGTTATGATCCCATCTCTTGTATAAGCAGGAAGGTTAGATTTTCCATGGCATTATATGACAGAAAATTAGAAAATCATGTTTACCTTTACCGTATGCATTTGTATTAGGACATACACCTCTAACATTTAATTTCACATGACACTTAGCTAGGATTAATATCCATATTCAGAAACCTAAATAAGAAAAAAAATCACAAGCTTTATGAGAATGCCTACCTAATAACAATACTTAGTTCTTATTTCATGCTTTTCAGTAAGAGATTTCAAAGGTACAAGTCTCAATATCACCATTTTTACAGAAAAGAAAGTGGAGCACAGAGAGCAAAAGTTTTTTGCCCAAGTCAAAATAAGGCAGGAAAATGACGATGTATTTGAATAATGTTTGCATTATATTCTAAATCCTGATTATGCAGGCAGGTAAATAATAAGAAACATGGTTCTCTGTTTCTTTGTATTTAGGTGTATGTACTGGCCTCAGCTGTGCCCAGAAAGCATTCCATGCCTACCTTTGGATATATTTGATGTTAATCATATTTTTCCTTAGCAGAAATGTTCCTTAAGCTAAAAAATAAAAAAAATAGAACAGTGTGGTTGCCCATAATCTTTGTTTCTGCAATTAATAAGGGGACACAAGGGATTAAAATCATGGAATAAAACAATAAAGTGTTTGTTTAAATTGGATGCTTTCAGAAGGAGTAAGGATTTGGCAAGAATGAAAGCTTTTCCATCTAAATTATACCACATAATCCAAACTGTTTTACTTTTTAAGCTCTAAGACCATGAAAATCACATAGCAAAACCAAAGGAGGACATTGGCCAGACACAGGAAAAATATTGCTGTGCACAGGAGGTGCTTTTAGAAGAGCAGTCTCAGCTCAAAATTCTCTAGTTGAACTTGGCTGCAGCTGTAAAACAGATAAAACACCACACTAGTCAAGTAATAACCATGGGTGTAATAAGGGAACTAGGATTTTTGTGTTTGGAATAACATAGTCACTATTCTTAGAGGATTTTCCACTGGATAAGGAGATATGATTTAAATATTAACTGTAAAATCCACATGAAATGCAGAACTCACCTTGAACAGGAACATCAGAAATATTGTTTAAAATAAGAACATTTAATATAAAGGGGCATTTCTTTTTCAAATTGTGAGTTACTTATATGGAGTTGAAACTTTTTCAGTATAATTATACAAATACTTTTAAAGAAAAAACAGAACTAGATTATTATTACTGCTTTTATTGCTATTGTTATCTTTTTTTAATCCCCCAAGAGCATACTAAATGCTTCACAAGTATATAAAAAGATAAGACTTTGCCCTGAGCAGTTTACTGTATAAATAAAAGTAAGTGCTGATGTATACAGAGGGAGCAATTAATGGGAAAAGATTATCATGACCATTATTATACAGAAGTTTGCTTTGGCAGTTTTGGTTGTGTCTGGGTGATAAAGTATATTTGCTTTTGCTTAATATTTTGTTTTATTGTTCATATTTAAATAGGATTTTTTAATTTTCTAGTATGATGGGAATGGGAAAGAGGGAAGAAAGATAAGAAAAAGTGATGAAGGGATGAGTTTACAATAGAGCAAATGGAAAGAAGGAAATATAGGAAAAAGGCTAAGCAAATATGAGGGTGGAGAAGAATAACTTAAAAAGAAAATGTTAAATGAGAAGCAAGGTGGCTTGAGAGAGTGAAGTGTAGCAGAAAATGGATTTGGGAAATCTGACAAAAGTTGGTCACAGAACAGCTTTACTTAGTCACCGTGCAAAGAAATCTGAAGAATGAGAAGTCTGCAGTATGCTTTTCAAGACAGGGAGTTATGGTAAAATCTAGCTATGTTGGAGTGTCCCATGCTGGTGATTCTACAGCTGGTGAATTCTAGACACTGGAATTGAAAGGCCACCTCAGAGCTATCTCTCCCATGTGGGAGCTTCATGGTTGTCTGTATTCCTAGATGATTTCTGACATATCCAGCAAAGGTGTAGCTTTCCATAAAGGTTTGGACATGAAATCTGTTTTGCTGCTGTTGATGCCAGAGGGAAAATATAAGAACTAAGGGAAAGTTTGAGGAAGGAGATTGTGGCAGGCATCATCTCATAACGTCCTTCTGGCTCACTTCTGGGTCTGCTGCTGAGTGCACTGGGGAGCCCCTCACAGTCCTGTAGGACACTCCATTTGTGCCACCATTCATGAGCAGCCTGGTACCTTGAAGTATGTAGAAAAAACATTTAAAACTGTATTTATATCTGAAGATTGTGGCAGGCATCATCTCATAACTAGTTTTTCTATCTTTCACTCTGTTGCCTGTTCTGCTGTTGCCAGAACTGTACCAACAATTGAAAGTTATCACTGTATTCTTTTACCAGCACAGTGAGCTAATGTTTGTGTTTGATGTATCTTACTTAAAGCACAATCTAACTCGTTAAACTGAAATCCTCAAGAACCCCACTTACATGCCACGTAACCGTAGAAGCTCTGAAAGGTGTGTTGTCTAAGAAGTGTCTGAACACTCAGTTCAAATGTATGTCAGAGAGCTAATGTTTTCACTGCAAGTAGCAGAACAGGTGATTGTCCATTTTTATTACAAATTCATTTGAACTATTAGGGGTGTTCAAAACAGGCCATATTTGATTCAGATTTGGATTCAGCCTGAATCAAGGACAGTGATTTGATTCAGATCACTGCCTCCAATTCTATTCAGCCAAATCTGAATCTGAAGATTCAATGCTTTGGGGGGACCTCAGGTGCCCCCCCAGACCCAAGAGGCACCAGTCACCAAGTGGGGGGGTCCTGCATGCTTCCTGGTGGACCCAGAAGTGGACTGGACGTCCTTCTGGTCCACTTCTGGGTCTGCTGTTGAGTGCACTGGGGAGCCCCCCACAGTCCTGTGGGACACTCCATTTGCCTCACCATTCATGAGCCACCTGGTACCTTGAAGTATGTAGAAAAAACATTTAAAGCTATGTCTATATCTGAATCACCAAATATTTCCAAATCTCTCTGAATTGATTCAGAGAGTTCTGATTTGATTCAGAGAGTTTAAGGATCTCCTGATTCGATTCAAATTCAGAGATTCAGCCACCGAATCAGGCTGAATCTCCACCAAGTCGAATCAAGGACTGAAGTTTTGTACAGCCCTATTAACTATCCTTCTAAGAAATGAATAAATACTATTCAAGGCTTTCAATTAAATAATTTCTGTCTTTAGCTTCTTAATAAATATATAATTTCCAATAACTATATTCATTAATAAATAGCTTTTGTTAGAATAAAAACAAATATTAATAAGGGTGCAGACAGAAACACAGCTCCCCATTGTAACTGAGACTGCTTTGCAGGAAGCATTCTGAGTTACCACGATCCCCTGAAACAAACAGAAGTTCACTGTTGGTTCCAGGAAGGAGGGGAATCTTGCTGCTGGCTGCAGCCACTTTCCCCTAGCAACAGCCCCTCCTCCCTTGCAGTTGTCCCTGTTTCAGAATGAGGGGGGGAAAGGCAGCAGAGGAAGCTCATTCTAGGGCTTCTCCAGTCGGTGCTGGAGGGTGAGGTGGGTGAACTGGAGTCCTTATATTTTCCCTCTGAGGTGGAGTGGCTTCAATTCACTCATCCCACCCTTCAGTGTGGGCTACCTCCTCCTCCCCCAGATCAAACTCTTTCTACTTTCTTTCCCCCCTGCCATTCTGAAAAGAGCTCGAGGCTGGGAGGTAACATAGATGCAAGTTACTGAAGACACTCTACTTTGAAACATGCAATGAGGGGTCCGATTTTCACCCAATAAGCCTTTTCTGAAGCTGTCTGTAGCTGTGTGCTTGTTTTTTGGTCATGGCTATTGACTTTTCTGTAGCCAGATCTGACAGAAATTGTCACTTCCGTCTACACCCTGAATGTTTCCAATTATTATTTTTTACTGAGGAAAGTTTTAATATAGAGTGATTTCGGGTGTATGAGGAATTTATGTAAAGATAACTAGTCACTGAAAGATAAATTATTGGAATAATGCTGTTCCACATAATATTGTTTAGTTGTATGTGTAGTACAGCATACTATTTTTTGCCTTTTGACTAAGGCAAATTACCTTTGTTTTGATGGTTGTTGATTCCATTAACCTTCTAATCTAATCATTGTTGATCTTTCAAAACAAAACATTTTGAGGGAGAGACTGGAGAGTTTGTCATTTTTGAAAAAATGTTCTCTTTAGTGTTTGCAAGAACTCTACTAGAAAGGACTTTTAGAGTTGGAATATGACAACTTTTTAACCTGTTTTAATTCAATCATATGGAGTCTTTAACTGCCTGATACAGAGCTGTTTTACTATTCTCTTCAAGTATCATTTTGACTGCCTAGCCTGCTATTTAGGATAACTTTGGCCAAAGGACTTCTGACACTGTTGAAGTACTTTATCAAATACAGTATAACCTCATCAATCCGGCATGCTTGGGACCTACCACCTCTTGGAAATTTGAAAATTCCATATTTTTGAATGAGTTAACCTGAGGTTAGGGAAGGGGGAGGGAGGGATGCAGTGCAGCCCAGTGGCTGGAGGCAGGTGGTGTCGGCCAGTCCTGGGGCTGCAGCAAAGAGCAAAGTGGAGGGAACTGTAAGTGGGTGTGGGGGTGCAGCTCTTGCTGCTACACACTCCCTGGGAGGGCTGCAGGCTGAGGAGCTGCACTAGGCTCTTCCAGGGTGGGGGTGAATGCCCCCAGATCTTCATGCCAGATAAGAGTAGGCTGCTGAGCGCTGGAAAGAGCCCAGTGCAGCCTGCTCTCATACAGTGCATAGATCTGGGGGCAATCACCCCCCAGCCCAGCCCACAGCTCTCCCGGGATGCCCATAGCTACAAGAGCTGCACCCCCCATGCCGTGCCCCAACTTACAGATCCCTCTGCTTTGCTCCCTGCTGCAGCCCCAGTAGCTGACGCCACCTGCCTGCAGTGCTGGATTTTTGAGAATTCCAGAATTTTGAGTGTCAGATTTATGAGGTTACACTTCCCATGTAGTTATGTAAACTGTAATCAAACCAACTTAAATTGCCTTTGATAAACTAAACATTGAATTCCCCAAATCTCCAACTGTAACTCATGCTTTCTTATCACCAATCATTCTTGTGGTTCTTCTCTGAACTCATTTCAAAAGCCTACTGCCTCTTCTTCTTTTTCACTTTTGTGAATTATGGAGTACAGAGTAGATGTAGACACTTTGCCAAATTCAGGTGCAATGACTTTCCTAGACCTACTCAATATTACTCTTTATACTTCCAACCTCCCTAGATGCAATGCTGCACTGGCAGTGCATCCACAGGTGGCAGATAGTGGAATGATCTTCAAGGAAGGTTAGCTGTGAAATAAGCAGGTGTAACTCTGACATATAAACAGTCATGAACCAAGCAGTGACAGCACCCCTAGATGTGGTGAGGAAAGTAGATTGCAATTGTTTCCCTTCTGAAAAGCCACATATGTTACTTGATAGTGCTGTGACATGGCAAGTACAGGTTGCCACCATAATAAGCTTGCCCAGCACCCAGGCATAGGTCTACATATCCTCAATGACAAAGCAGGCAGAAGAACATGTTAGAATTTCAATAACCACAAAGTTGGATGAGGGCTGTAGTCCAGTTGCCTTGGTTCTCTTGCCACTGGATCAAGATCCTGTTCTATCGAGAGCCATGTGGAAGCTGATGTGCAAGAGCTTCTGCATGATAAAAGACATCACACACAGGTTCCTTCCTTGAAAACAGCTCATGGAAGACAATCATCCTCAACTGGGAGGGATTGCCAAAGAAGAAGATTACAATAACAGTCCATGTTTATCTGACTCTCTTATGTGATCCTCTTCAAAGGCATTGGTTCATTAATAGAGTCCTTCTCCCTCTCAGTGTAGCATGCATTTTTTGTTTCTAAGGACATAGGCAGACAAGGTTTTCCAAGTGAATCTGATATCTTTTCTTAGACTAACTCAAATAGTTGGAAAAATTCTTCTTTGCAAGCTTTTGGGTACAAATACCCTTTTTAGGCTGGAGAAGCATCTGCAGTTGGTCTGTTGACTGACCTCTCTACTATTTACCAGCTACATTCATTCCCCTCCTCTGCCCCCAACTTGTCTCTCACCCACTAACTCCTCAATTTACATTTTCACTGAATGGCTTTCTTGCATGCAGACCAGCCTCTGGCTCCTTTACTATTCCTTCCATCCAGGAAGAGCACACAACAACTGCAGGTGCTTCCTCAGCCTGACAAAGGGTATTTGTACCCTAAAAACTTGCAAAGATTTTTTCCAACTATTTGAGTTGGTCTAATAAAAGATATTAGATTTACCCAAACAACCTTGCCTTTTTTGTTTTTAGATATATGAC
Source organism: Caiman crocodilus (assembly GCA_030014935.1). Lineage (NCBI taxonomy): Eukaryota > Metazoa > Chordata > Crocodylia > Alligatoridae > Caiman > Caiman crocodilus. The sequence goes on along the minus strand of JAGPOW010000261.1, from coordinate 50,758,394 downwards.
ATGAGACAATATTTCCAGGGCCCAGATTGACATGTAACCCTGCTTGTTATGTCTTGATGATCTTCTTTAACATGCTCCCAATCTGTCTTCTATGAAACATATCAGTAATGTTTTAATATCTGTTTCCAGGGCACTGGTAAAACCTGTTAAACAGTATATGGCAGGGAACTTATGGCTCTGTGGCTCCAGTACAAAAAAACAGCCAACCCCTCCCCCTCCACTTTATGATTCCCCATCTACAGTTTACACTTTCAGTCCTAATAGTATGCTATTTTAATTTTGTTCCATTTTAGTTTCTTAATCAAAGTGTCATGTGGAAACAAGCTAAATGCAGAATAGCAGTCTAAATTTATTATATCAATACTGTTACATTTATCAATCAAACTTGAAATCTCATCAAAAAATGACATCTCCAACTTTTCAACACACAAAAAATCAGCTTTAGTGATGTAGAAAACTCTTTGGCCAGCTCTTTGAAAACTCTCAGGTACAAGTTGTCTGGATCTGCTAATTTAAAGGAGCGTCTATCTCATAGCAGTTCTTTAACACCCTCCTGTTGAAAAGGGAAGAATGTCTTCTTTGTTGCCTGATATTAATATGTATTCTGGCATTTTCTGAAATAGTAACAGAAATATTTATTGAACACTTCCACTTTTTCTACATTGTTATAGGTAGTTCTACCGTTCTGTGTAGTGATGGACCAATACCATTATTAGCATTCCTGTCTTCCTGATATGCCTACAAAGATCTTCTTTTTTGTCCTTAACTCTTCCAGCCATAGATTGTCCTTGTGTCCTTTTTTTTCCTTACAAATTTCCTACCATTTCTAACTCCTAGTTTATACTCATTGCTCCCAGCTGCCCCTTTCTCTTCGGTCTTTTATGTATTTATTTTTATAGTTGCTTTTGTTTCCCTTTAAGCCAGGCTGTCTTTTAATAGTGTAGGATTCTTCCCCTGTTGTGGGACTGTGTTTTTTTGAGCCTCTACTAAACTGCTTATGAGCAATTTCTAGTTACCTTTCACATCCTTCTCTCTAAATTGTTATTCCAGATGACTTTGCTTGTAATTTTTTTTCAGCTTTGTGAAACTATTCCTTTTAAAGCACTCTGTTCTGTATAGAGCTGGTTGGGACTTTGTGCATAAGAAATATAATTTGGCCATGAACACTTTTACCTAAACAAGCATTAACTTTTAATTCTGTGATCAGTCCTCTTTGTTAATCAACTCTAGGTCTAATATAGATTCTTCTGTGTTGGATATAGTAGTTATTATTTAGGGAATGGTTATGCATAATTTTTAGAAATGTAAAAGATTATTTAGGACTGAGAGGATGAGTCCTCCACCAGTTGAGCATAAAGTCTGAAGTCTTAAGATAATTGGAGTTTGGGTTTTTGTTTTTTTGGGTTTTTTCCCCTCTGAGTCTGGCCATTAAACTACCACATTTTCTTAGGTGCCACATGACCCCACATAAGATGCATGGTTTGTTTTTGGAAGGCAGATTGTAGGGGAAAATATTTTTCCATAAGTGTGGCCTAGAACTGGCTTTTTCATTAAAGTACTTCCCTCCAAGATGGCTTCCAGCTTCTGTGTCCCTTCCAGGCATGAGAGAGGCATAAACCAGTGTTAACCTTTTTACAGCTGCTCTTTAATTGGTAACAGTTTTTGGCAAGTTTTGTCTCATAACTGTGGTATGGTGGATAGGTAATACCATAATACCCTTATTATAGGATAAAAATTGTCAGAAATTGGTGCCAATTTGAGAGAAGCTATGAAAGGGTGAGCACTGCACTATACCCCAGGGAGGAACAGAGAAGCCAGGAGCCATGTTGTAGCAGTGTATTTATCCTTCTGTGCCTCCATGCAGGGCACATCTATATGAGACACTAACTGTGCCGTAGCTGAATAAAACCACGCAATAGCACGTCACAACACTAACAGTGCTAATACACTACTGTCCCGTATTATTAGGCTAGTGCACAATAGCATCACTTAAAAGGTATTTGCTGGCATTACTGCACAGTAGTTCCGGTTACTGTGCATTTATTTAGTACTCGTATAATCAAGTACTAAATAAATGCACAGTGACATCTTGTGTAGGCACTCCCCCAGTAGAGTTCTAGCAAAGAAAGATATGCACCTCATCTTTGAAAGACAGATTTTTGGGAAAAAGGTACATGTAATATGTGAGGAAATATGACAAAAAGTCCATAAAAATGCACTTCTCAATATTCAGATTTCCACTACACTAAAAAAGTAACTATTTTTTGTTTGTCACACTTACTGATAATGTTATGCCATTTTGAAAGCCATTATTATATCAATTAATTCAAATAAAAAAACAGTGACTTTTTGTCATAGTATTAGTCCAAGCGGGCTTTCACAAATTCCAAACTTCTCCCTAGCTTCTACTTATTCCTCTGTCAATATTGTATAAAGACTTTAAAGTACATATAACCCAGTAAAACTATGATGCATAACTTACGTATTGAAAGGTGCTGATTACATTCTTTCTAGAATAAATAAAAAATTAGATTGTCTTCCTGCTTTTTGTTTCCTTTAACCCAAAGGCTTCCATTCTTTAAGTGATAAGCAGCTTTTCCCTGTTTAAAGGCATAAAAAGGAATGTAACAGTTCTCATTTCATTTTTTGTGTTTTACAAGTAATACATTTCATTAAGATTTGAGTATGTTTATTACAAAGTAGTTACAGATATTCTTAGATGATATGGTGAACGGCCTCATGTCCCATTTATACATGGCTTATACTAAATGTTAAAAAAAACATTTGATTGTGCATGTGCTAAATTAAGTAAAACTTCAGCTGACTGTAGTAATAATTTCTGCATAAGAAATAAATATATCTGTTCATAAAATTTAACTTGTCTTCCTCTGAGTGTTCTATAATTTTAGTATTTTTGAATATTATAGCAGTAGTTGGGAATGACCATTATAGAATGCAGGTTTGAAAGGGCAAACACAAGCTTGGATTTTACAAAGGAAAAAATGGTGTTTGTTTCCATATATCCCATCATAAAACACATAGATGTTAAGATGTAAGAATAATGTTGCAGTTTCATGTTATTTTTTTCTACATTATTTACTACATTAACTACATTAACATTGTTCTGTTTGTTATGATAGACAATAAATAAAAATCTGTAACTAGTACAGATGTCATATACCTTGCTTTTGAAATATATATTTACAGGGCACATCTGCACAAGATACTAAATGTGCAGTAGACTAATTCTACTGTGCATTAGCATGTCACAGCAAAGACCATGCTATTGAGCTACTGTGCAATAGAATTAGTCTACTGCGCATTAGCTTCACTAAAAAGGCATTTGCCAGTGCTTCTGCACAGTAGCGCCAGTTACTGCCTATTGAGTTAGTACTTGTTATTACAGGTTCTAACTTAATCACGTAACTATGGAGCATTAATGTACATGTAGACCTGTAGATTCTCAGTTTCACCAGCAAGTTTGACATTTATTCAAATATTTTAAAATAAGGATGATAGCAATTTTTATAAGGAATGGAAGTAGAGCTGCATAATCCACTTTTGCCTTCTGTTGTGTTCCTAATATTGTTAAAAATATGAAAGTAATAATGAACAATTAAGAGATGCATGCAAAAAAAAATCATGGAAAACTGAATCTGAATGTCTTGCCTACATGTCCTTTTTCCTCATTTGTCTTTGTTATTCTTTAATCAAGGCTATCATGTAGAAGTCATGCAAAATCATTATTTCAAATGCAAGTTAGCGAAGCAGTTATTTCTACTTCGGTATTACTTGTATTTGCTGACCTAACCAAAGGGTTATAGATTTTGTCCATGTACATGGTTTAAAAAAATGTAACAAATCTGCCTTTACAGTACAATTTTCTATTTTTTATAGTATTCATCCTCATATATGTTCTATGTCTACATTCCCATTTTAGGGTATGTCTGTGCTCCTAGTGCTCTCAGGGAACCATATGTCATTTGAACCTGCTCTTTATGTCCACTCCCATTCACAGGTGTTATAGCCATAAGCTCAGTAGTAAGCTGCTCTTAAGGCATCTCCTATAGTGCATCTTAAGCACAGCTGAGGGAGAAATCTCGAGAGCAATACTGTGAGGTACACCACATAAAATGCTGTCATGAAAAGACTGTACCAAGTTCAGCTTAGGTATAAGAGGTTATATTACAACTTTAGAAGCCACTTGGAGAAATCTGTGCTCCCACAAAACTCAGAGCTACACGACTCAGCTTGTAGCTTTCTCCCTTGATCTAAGTGGGGAGATCTGATCTAGGAACTAGGGCTAGTATCAAGGATAACAAAAAGTCCTTTTTTAAATACATAGGGAGTATGAGAAGGCACCGGGTAATGTGGGGCCCCTGCAGGATGTTTGGCAATCTGGTGGTTGCACCAGAGGAGAAAGCAGACCTCTTTAACATTTCTTTGCCTCCATTTTCTTGTGCAGGAACCGGGACTCCCCTACCGAGATTTGGGATGGACTCAGGGGAAACTCTGCCAGGCCTAGGGTCAGGGAGGACTGAGTTAGGGAACTTCTGGAGGGACTGGATGTGTTCAAATCAGCAGGTCCAGATGCTTTCCACCCCAAGGTGTTGAGGGAATTGGCAGGGGTTATCAAGGGGACCCTAGCATGGATTTACAAGCACTCATGGTGCTCTGGCCAGGTGCCAGATGACTTGAAGAAGGCCAGTGTGGTCCCCATCTTTAAAAAAGGGAAGAGGGAGGACCCAGGCAGCTATAGGCCCATTAGTCTTACTTCAGTCCTGGGGAAGCTCTTTGAGAAGATTATCCAGGAGCACATTTGTGATGGGCCAGTAGCAGGGATGATGCTCAAGGGCCAGCATGGTTTCATTAGGGGCAGGTTGTGTCAGATCAACCTGATTGCTTTCTACAATCAGGTCACAAAATCACTGGACACAGGTGTTGCAGTGGATGTAGTCTTTTTGGACTTCAGGAAGGCCTTGAATACTGTCTCCCACCCCATTTTCATTAAAAAGCTAGGTGACTATAAATGTATAAATTTACTAGGGGGGACCAGTGGGGATTGGGAGAGACCTTGTTCCCCCGAGCACCTCCTGGAGTAACAAGGAATAACAGCCATAAGTTGTTAGAGAGTAGATTTAGGCTAGACATTAGAAGGCACTACTTCACAGTCAGGGCAGCTAGGATCTGGAACCAACTTCCAAGGGAAGTGGTGCTGGCTCCTACCTTGGGGGACTTTAAGAGGAGGCCTGATGTACCTAGTTGGGGTCATTTGAACCCAGTTTTCTCTCCTGCCCCAGGCAGGGGGTCAGGCTAGAAGATCTATAAGGTCCCTTCTAACCCTACATCTATGCATCTATGATCAGCATGATGTTTTATATTCCACACCCCTTTTCCAATAACTACAAATGATAAGTTCTAGTGAGCATAAAATTTCCTTCATTCCTTGTGTTTAATTTTTTCAATCATTATTGACTCCAAGATGAACATGAGCCGCCAATGCCAGACAGTAGCCAGCAAGACCAGCCATACCTTGTCATACCTGGTCCAGAAAAGTGATACTCCCCCTCTATGAGACTTTAGTCAGGCCGCAGTTGGATTACTGCGTCCAGTACTGGGTACCGCACTTCAAAAGGGATGTGGCCAGCCTGGAAAGGGTTCAGAGGAGGGCCACCCACTTGGTGACAGGGCAGCAAGACAGGCCCTACGAGGAGAGACTGAAGGACCTGAACCTGTTCAGCCTCAGCAAGAGGAGGCTGAGGGGGGACCTGGTGGCTGCCTACAAGCTCATCGGGGGG
>JAGPOW010000261.1:50727949-50752496 GCA_030014935.1 Caiman crocodilus | reverse complement strand
AGGCCCTACGAGGAGAGACTGAAGGACCTGAACCTGTTCAGCCTCAGCAAGAGGAGGCTGAGGGGGGACCTGGTGGCTGCCTACAAGCTCATCGGGGGGATCAGCAGCAAATAGGCAAAGGCCTTTTCTCCCCAGCACCACCTGGGGTGACAAGGAACAATGATCATAAACTGATGGAGAATAGGTTTAGGTTAGAGATGAGAAGTCAATATTTTACAGTTAGGGTAGCTAAAATCTGGAACCAACTTCCCAGGGAACTGGTCCTCGCCCCTAACTTGGGCAAATTCAAGAGGAGATTGGATGAACACCTGTCTGGGGTCTTGTGAACCCAGAATTCATTCCTGCCTGTGGCAGGCAGTCAGGCTAGATGATCTGTTCAGGTCCCTCCTAACCCTAGCTACTGTGAAACTACTATGAATACTCAGTCCCTTTTTCAGTAACAATTCAAGTGTTCAGACATATTGTAAATGCTCCTGCTTCTTTGTTTCCTGATTATGCAGGAATTCCCTGTTAAAGTTTAGCTCAAACATGACAAAAATATAACAACAACAACAACCCTTTGCCTTTTTTGTTTTGGCTTCTCTTTTTCTTTTTGAAAAGGAGAGAATAACAGAAAAAAATGTTTTTCACCACTGACATGTAAGACACCACCTGTGTTATGTCTCTTTATAAAAAGATTCATTGAAAATGGTTTACTACATTAATGAAAAGATCTAGAAAAATCTAGAATAGGAATAAGTATCAAAATATCTGTATGCACAGTGTTAAGATATCTGTGCTATTAAAGAAAAAACATTTAATTCATCAGTGTTTCTACTGGCTACCAAGGGTGAATTAGAATTTCTCAAATATATGTTTTTATTAAATGAAAGAGGGTAACATTGCTTATTAATATTTTAACACTTTTAACACTATTTGGTACACCTAAGTAATAATAAGTTAAGACATTATATCAGGAATTACAAACTATGATTTAATATGTATTTTATTTTGTGGGCTCCTTTTTCCTTTACTTATTAGGAAATAGGTAAATGGTCTTCCTACCAGAAAAGCAGATAATGGCCACTGAGATTTGCTGCAAGCAAACATTTCATTTTTTTCTTCTCCTTTTGTTCAAAGGTTGAGTTTTATGTGGAAACATTAGCAAAGCTGCAGAAAGACCTGGAGCAATCAAAAGAACAGTTCATACAGTGCACTAAGAATCTTGAATCTGCAAAACAGAATATTCAGGATTTAAAATAGGAAATAATTTTATTGGAAAGAAATAACAAAGAAATGATTGACAAGGTAACATTTCTTTTATCAAAATATGTTTATCCATTGCATAATATTATATGACTTTTTTTAATGTAGAAAATGCAATGCATTGTCATATATAGCAATAATGGCAAATGAAAACACAGAAGAAATACAACATATGTGTGTATTTTGATATAAAATATATACCATATATATGGGATACAGGTATACAATGCATAAGTAATGTATTTTGGTATAAACAACAATTAATAAAGAACAAACCAACGCCTTGCCCACCTCCCACCCCACCAGCACTCATAGTTCTTTATAGTGAAACAGAATCTGTAAAGGCACTCAAATTATTGATTTACAGGTCCACCCTTTTTGACCTCAGAAGCTGATAAGATAAATGATAAAATTAAAAACCTCTAATGAGGTATTTCTTTTGTCAGAGTCCCCATTTTGATGGATTTGCAGACAGGTGTCCAGTAGTCCCAGTCTCCCAAATGTCATCTCTCCTTCCTTCCATTCTCTCTCTCCCTAATTATTTTCCCTTGTAGGCTTATTTCTTTTTAATTTTGATGTCTTAACGGGATTTGTTTCAGGGGGGGAGGGTCTTTACTTTCTGTTTCATTGTTTGGGGCTTGATTTTATTGGGGAAGTGTTCTGTTTCCCCAATAAAACAGAGCCTCTGACCTGCAGACCTGGCCCTGGACCCTCACATACCCAAGTAAGCACAGCTAGGGGAAGTCTGCACTACCTCACCCATTCCCCCAACCCTGACAACCTGCCCAGCTCTCAGCCCTGCTCCTGCCTGCCCATGTCAGCCAAACTGGGCAGTATGAGGGGGTGGGAAGCAGAGGCCCCCACCCCACAGCTCAGCCCTGATCCCCCCAGACTCAAGCAAGTACAGCTGAAGGGGGGAGCATGTTGACCACCCTGCTTCTCCTGCACTACCACTGGCAGGTGCAGGAGGACACAGGTAGGACACATTGCTGCCTTAGCAGTGTGACAATGCACAGGGCAGGGCCAGCTCAGCTCCACAGAGCAGAAGTAGGCATGCAAAGGGTTACTGAATGTTGAAGGAAAGCAAGGTAACTTGAGTTGGGAGTGATCTGGGACAGAAGTTTGACAGACCAGTTTAACCTAAATCAGTTAAGTCTGATACTGTATCCATCCAGGTCTATCTTAAACTGGTAGCCATTTTGAAACTGATTTGTGTACACTGAACTTCTATTCTGCTACAGACTTAAATCAGGTTCCAGTCACATAAACCAGTATATGTATAATGTCTGTCCCTAGCTCATGGCATTAAGTGGCAACATAACAGAGATGGCAGTTGTCATCTGCAGGCATTTTAGGCATTGTCCAGAGCAACTACCATATTAATTAAAGTCTGTGGAAGTTTCTCAACTTGATGGGTAAACCATTTGCATAACCTGAAATTATATTAGGGGAAAAGATATTTTGTGATATCTTTTATTGGACCAACTGTATAAGTGGGAAAGCTGTTGGACAAGATTTCAGGCCCTTCCTTGAAATGATACTGAAATATATTTGGGAATAATGTATAATAATGTGCTTTGTTTTTGCAGCTTCTGATTCTTGTCAGTAGGCTATTCCTAAAAAATATTAAATTATTAAATTTATTCAAACATTCTTTATAGAGTTTCACTGGAACCTACCACTTCCCTTAAGGGTGTCAGTTGTTACATGTTAAGGATGCTTGCTTTCTCAAAATGATTCTTAGAAAATCATAAACTGATGCAGCATATACTTTGAAGAAGTTTTGGGAGATTTTTATAAATTTTTTGTTCAATTTTTAGTGTCTCTTCTGTCTCTTTTCTCCTCCTGGGAGAAAATTCCTGGAGGCATCCTTGCTGGAGTTTGAGATGATTCCCTTTTTTTTTTTTGTTAAGGTTGTCCTTTAATGGTTCTGGTCTCTGAAGAACCTTCAGACGAACAATTGGTAATGAAGTCCCAAACCCTCCCAGTTTGTTACCATCTTACCTCTCTAAAAGTTAATTATTTGCCTTCTTCTCCTACCTGGTTATCCATCACAACTCAGTCAGCCATTGTTTTGTCTTGTTTTATTCCTTAAATTTCTGTCATTTCTTCTTTCAGTCTCTCTTTCTGCTCATCTGCTCTCTGGTCTTTAGTATTTGTGGTCTTACAGTCCTGCTTTTTGATCTATTCTTGCCAGGTGATCTAGAAATCATTTCTTTACCAGAGTACCAGATATGTAAATACTTTAACAGGAAAGATAGAGAAGGGAAATTAACTTTTTCTTCCCTCCCTCGTTACACATCTTCAGCTGCAAATTCAGTTTTTAAAAGAGCATGCTCTCTGAAAACATTTTTACTCCAATTGTATTTGTGTTGTCTTCTTTGTGTGAATTAACTGCATTGTTTACAATGTAGTTTCAATTAATTAGCTATAAGTGAATAGCATCACTAATTAACACACAAAGAAATTGAGATCCCCCTATGACAGCTGTTTTCTTTCCTTTCTATTCAACATGAAAAAATATTTACAAATACTTCATCTCTGCATGAAAAACTAATGACCTAAGAAGGGTGCTTGCTCACACTACAGCTAGGGTGCTTAGCTCAACACCTTTTGCTAACTGAAAAAACACCTGATATTGCTCTTCCTTTAGAATTAAAACATCCGATGAAGATTCATGATGCTGAATCCTTAAATGACAACTCACAAATTAATAAGTTAAACAAGCCAAAGGAGGTTCAAATAGCCAGAACAAAGCATCCTGTGTACCAGTAAAACTTTCAACCCATGTGTCTGTATGTATACAATGCATTGGTATTTGTATATGCATTCAGCATACTGCATATGACACTCTATGCAAACAATTTATATTGTGTGTTCTGAAATTCTGGGAGAAAAAACAAGACCATATGACACATCTGTCAGATAAATTCACTGGGAACAAAATCTTATTCCTGTAATCATGGATGGTGCTTCATTTGAGGTCAGCATGATTTGTATTTTTACAGCACTGAGTTTGGATAATGCTTTTTTCTGTGGGGTTTATCAGCATTGGGTCACTTCATCTAATCTTTTGAACATGGACTTCTAAATGCATATAAACTATCTTTTGTCACACTGTTTTACCCTCACAAGTAAATTACCAGTGACCTTTTCTGGATTATTGAATTCATGTCAATTTTTTAGATGTAATCAACACATTTTGTTAATCTTTCTATCATTCCTGCAAGGTACTTGTCACTGTAATATTTAAGCATCATATGACAATCAAAAACTGCATACATGGTGTCCTAAATGGCAATATTTGCACACCCTCTCTTGTTTGTATGGGGCATTTTTAGTTATTCATTTTATTTTCTCTCCCTATAGTCTCTAGTATCTCCCCTTCTTTTTTTAGAAATTAGGAAAATTGAGAGAAAGCATGTTAAAAAGAATACATCTAAAGTTGAACATGGTCTATCTCTGTGAGTCCTGCTGCAGAAAATACTCTGCCACTTACACACCAGAATATTATTCTGGACCCTTTTAGTTGAAAGAATCCTGTAGTGAAAGCAATAGCTGTCTTGCAGAGTTGGATTAGAGAGGTCTTCTTTGAGATAGGTCAGATTCTTTGAGGTAGATCACAACTACAGCCTTAAATTTGGTCTGGTAAGGAATAGAGATTCCTCCCAAGAAGCAATCGATAGTTTCCAAATCAAAGATGTTGCCTAAGCAATCAAAGGGAGAGAGCGAGTCAACAACCTATGTTGAAAGAAAGAACATTCATTCTAAGTTGAAAGTAAAGCACCTCTGGGCAAAAACATATCTGAACTGTAGTTGACAAAATGGTTCAACCCAACTTCAAATAGTATGAGTAGAGTTCTGAAATGGCAACTGCCTACTTAACCATTTGTAATATTGACATAACATAGATTTGTAGCAGGCAGAGCTGACAGTCTCAAACCAGATGTTAATGCAATGATCTACATGACAGGAATTGTGATAATTAATTACCATGCATGCAAAGGATATGGACAGTTCCAATATGGCTAGTTGCAATCAGTCCTGAAATTCATGTATGTATGGAAGAGATGCTTTTTCATTATCACCTACTTTGGGGAAACCAGTGGGTGCACTCCTGTCAGAGTTCAGACTGATAGATATTGATACAAATCATTTTTATACGATCTGCCTATTTATTAGAATTGCTTTCCTGCTCACTGTGTTGAAGTCCATGATGCATTGCATACTGAATTTCCCAGTGTTCAGACTCCTATTCTCATTGCAAGAAATAATGAACTGTATTAATTACTTTATTTTTAATGTTGTGATTTATTTTCAGGTATCAAGTCATCACTGATTTCCAATGCCCTTCTGGTGTCTAATTCACTTTTTTATCATAGAAAAAATCTACTATACAGATTTTTATGGAAGAATGTTAAATAAAACTTGTAAGAATATACATAAAGATGATCACTGGGCATGTCTACATCATACATTTACTGTGTAGTCAATTAATTAGCTCCGCAATAAAATGTTACTGTCTATATGTGCAGTGCAATTAGGATGGAGTAAACTAATTAACTCTCCTGTAGGATTCTACCACCAGACACAAGTAGTATGCTACAACAGACTTATTTACTTCACTGCAATACCTATGAAAACACTGATGGGGCTGGCTGGGGCATAAGGGTGCTTCAGGATAGGGGCTGGCTGCTGGCTAGCCCTTCACTGGAGCATCCTTGTGCCCCAGCCAGCCTCTCCATGGCACGTTGAGTCAGGTTGTAGCAGCCCTGGGTAGGCAGGCTGACCCCAGGAGCCCCCTGCCAGCTGGGGCTGCTCCACACTGGCTTAATGTGCTGCAGTCCTGGGCATGCATGCAAACGTGGCTCTTGGGAGTAATAAACTCCAGTGTGAACTGGTGAACACACATAATAGTGTGGTGAAATCTAAAAGTTTTACTAGTAGTGGGTTGGAACACACAACTATTGACATTGTAAGAAACCTAAATGAATGTCAATCATATTACTTTTTCCTGTATATGTCATGCATATGTTATAATGTCATATATATATTTTATGAAGAAATTCTTTAAAAATAATTTTTCTTGTACAGAAAGATTCTGTCAAGTACTGTGAGTCCAGCTGTCTAGATGCCTGCTGTAAATTCAAATTATAATTAAGCCATTTAGAAAACTTTGTTGTTGTTGTTCTATTTCATAAGTTTACCAATTGATATTAGGGAGCTTTGGTTACTAAAAGCAGCAACTGCTATGACTTCTTTGGAAAGGTGAAAAGTAATACTGCTCCCATGATAAAAATAATCTATTTCTAGCCCTAATTAATCATAATATATCACTCCAGAACTGAAGTGTTTGTCCTGGGCTTCAGACCAGAATAACTTGGGAGTGAAATTCCCCTGGGTGGAGGGAGTATCTACATGACTCCTAATTTTAAAAGATAGAACAAAACCTGTTTGTTTGTAGCTGTTTCGAGAATTATAATGTTAGAAAAAGAAAGAAAAAGTGGATGTCAAGTGGACAATGATTCAGGATCAGTGTAATTTACATGGCCCCCCACATTTGGGGAGGTGGCATTTCATATAACTTTTGTCTTTTACAGCTATGATTTTGCTCAGATATGTAAGAACTTTCATTTAACTTCTGCGAAAGGTTATCAGTACTATTTCTCACAATTTCCTGCATTCTTCCTATTTCTTCCCATACCTCATTTGAGACCCACACTATTTGGTTTATGTTTTACTGCTACTTGCGGCCTTCCTATCATGTCATTTACTTTCTGGAGGATTTTTTCTACTTAGATTTTTGGGGGATTTTGTCACTTTAGTTTTGAGTGAAGAGTATGATTTAAAGTGTGCCCATCTAGATACTTTGGTGACTAATAGAGAAGACACTACTCTTTCAGACTCCCTCAAGAAATCAAGCACAAGAGTTTAGGGCTTTGTTACAATACACCTTGGAACACATTCTGATACTTCATAAAGACTTAAACAGGATAACTGGATACAACTTAAGGGCTCATGATATGCAGAAGGTTGGAGAATGTGATCGCCTGGTAATGGTCCTTTTTGGACGTTAAATCTGTGAATTTAAAAAAAAAAATCATTTTCTTTAATTGGTGTGGGAACTGATGATTGCAGGATAATAGTACTTTATTTATTATGATTATGATTATTATCATTATGATTATTATTACTGTGATTATTATTATTATATAGGTATACTCTCAGGTTATTTTAATCCAATGTAAACACATGTGGAGGAGGCCCCAAAGATTGTTTCAATTTAGTTGGCAATTTAGTTGCTTACCAAGGAGTAAGGGGTGTGTGTAAATGAAAAAGATAGAGGAAGGAGGATAATGAATCAAGATAGGTTAGAGCGTTGGTGGTCTTCTTCAAGTAGCTTTTGATTCTGCTTGGATCCTCCTTCAAACTGCCAGTAGCAAGCCAGCATGTATTTCCAAGATCCAGTCCTTCAGAATAAGGATCTCACTAATAGGAATAGATATTAATTTTGGCCTGTATCCACCCACATACCATTACCCCCATATTTGGTAACAACAGGTTCATCTGCATGTTGCCCTAGACAATGTAGCAATGCACTATGTAACTATACAGAGTGCTACGGCAATGTAATGTTTATGTGCATCTTTACATGGTTGCCAGCTACGTAGCCATAGCAGCTCACTCCCTGGGTATAGTGTGCTACTAGTATGACGTAGTGGCAAATACACCTGTGCACCATGTGCATGATGCAGTAACCACCCATACCGTGCCATGCTTTAATACTTGCTAAAGTAAGCACTAAAGCACAGCACCATAGCAACATTGCGTACAGTGACATGTAGATGCACCCAGTGTTAATATTTCTCAGTTTCCTCCTTAGTTTCAGATCAGATCTTTTATGTTTTCTGAAAATATATTGAAGACATCTCTTTTAAAAAAGGAACTCAGTATCAGGAGACTTAACAATTTAGATTTTCTTTTTAGGATGAAGGATTTTAAGGATCTCTCTAGCAAACACTATCCTTTTAAATATTCAATTTAAATACCTCTTATATCTTTTAATATAGTGTATAGCATGTCTATCACCATTGCATGACAGTTCTTCATCCTCCTACAGAGATTGGGAGATCTTCCTGCTGATCTTTTTTAACAATCACAAAAGACCATTTTGGAGAAGATATTAAAATATATATTATGGAATAAATCATTCTTAAGCAGCAAATGAATCAAGTTATCTCCAAATATAGTCCAATATACACAACAAAACAGATACAAAGCAAAAGAAAAGGATAGAATCATAAGATTGCAGGGGAACTAAAGGATCATTTAATCCAATCCCTGCACTATGTACTATGTTAGTAGTGGAAGCAGAAAATGCACAACTGAAGAATTTGGAATGACTCAAAAGGAATCAAACAGTAACTCACAAACCATGTGCAACTTGTATAAATGCCTGAAAATTTCAGTTGGTCAAGGTACACAAGATACACATACCTCCTTTCTGCTCAAAGTTTTTGCTTTATAATATTCAACATGCATAACTACCTATGTGACTAGATTTCTACCCATTTCTCCCCCTCCTCCCTCCGCCTTTGGAAATGCTTACACTTACCAGGATGACATTCCAAAAAGAATCTTTGGTGCCAAACAATTCAGGGTTCAAATTACGTGTTACAGGTAGCCTGACTTTTTTTTTTTTTTTTTTTTTTTGCAGAGAGCAGTGTTGAAGTCTTTGAAAGCTTTTTTGGTTCTTTCATGTTCTGAGGTTGGAAGGATTTCAAGAAACATTTACGTTTTCTTGCTGTATGTTTCTATTGCAGCTTTTGTGTTCAGTTCAGATAATATTCTGGTTGTCAGTATGCGGTGAACATCTGTATAAGAAAATGTCATGTTAGTGGCAGCAGGGGAGAACTCCAGTGCTTTTTGCATTTCAGACAGGAAATCCAAGTTCTCAACTATGAACATAACTTTGGTGTGCAGAATCTGGTGGTTATTGAGGTTATTTGCCTGTTTCTTCAGAGTTTCTTCTTTAGCACCGACAAACTCAGGGTAATCTAAAATATGCATTAGCAGTCAATGCCTTATTTACATAACATTCAGCCAGATAGAAACTCATCCAGAAGCTGGTAATCGGCAATCAAGTTTGCAATTCTCTCACACTTTATAAAACAAAGCCCTCAGCTTGTTTGCATGCTTGAAAACAGCTCCAAATCCAATGATGAAAGATTTCACGTGTCTCATTTCATCAATAGCTGTTTCTTATTTCTTTAATAGTTGTGGCTGATGATAGTGCATTAAATGAGTGGGACAAGTAACTCATAATAGCTCTGGTTTCCAATTGAGTTTCATCTCCCGTGAAAACTCAGCCATATAGAATCATAGAATCATAGGGTTGGAAGGGACCCTGAAGAATCATCGGGTCCAATCCATGTATGAGAAGGAAAGACATCTGAGGTCAGGTGATCCCACCCAAGTGGCCCTCCAGTCTTCTCCTGAAGACCTGTAGGTTAGATGTTTGCACCACCTCTACTGGGAGCTTGTTCTACAGTCTGGACACCCTAGTTGTGAAGAAGTTTTTCCTAATGTTCAGCTTGAAACGGTCTTCCAGGAGTTTGTGACCATTGTTTCTAGTTTTTCCCCAGGGTGCCCTGGTGAACAGTTGTTCACTGAGCCCCTGATGTACACCTCTGATATAGCGGTAAGCTGCAATCAGGTCCCCTCTCAGCCTTCTTTTCTCTAGGCGGAAGAGTCTGAGATCCCTCAGTCTCTCCTTGTATGGCTTGCCATGCAAGTCTTTGACCATATGGGTGGCCCTGCTCTGGATGCTCTCAAGGTTTAGCACATCCTTGTTGAAGTGTGAGGCTGAATCCATGTTAATGGTGGCCACATTTTCCCAAGTCAGTTGGTACACCTCTAACATTGCATTTAGAGCTGCACAGATGCTTGGGGTGTCAGTAAATGGGATGAATTTCACAGCTGCACAAAACAATGCAGGTTTTTTGCCATTGAAATAAAAAACAAAAGGCTAAGAATCGGATGGTCTAACACATCAGGAGATTTGTCAAAAATCAAACTAGACACCACGTTTCCATTAATTCTCTCAATTCTTAACTAAAGCTTTGTTATTTTCTCTCAGGTACTTACAAGTGAGGTTGTATGCAATAAGAAGGGTTTTTGCTGCTGGACAGAATTGTTGCACAAAGTCACTGATTCATCCCTCCACGAGAAACAGTAGTTGCCCAGCAAAACAAACAGCACACACAAATTCATTGATACAGTCATGTTGGGTTCTCTCTTTCATCAATGCCTGGTTAAAGGCTCCAAATATGGCCTGTTTATCCCTAATCTCACATTCTTCTTTAATTTTGATATGTCCCTTGCTTTCTACATGTTCTTTAATCATGTCAGCATCAGAACTGACTTCAATGCTGTAGTACATGCAGTGCAATTCATCCTCTTCACTTTCCTGTTTACTCTTTTTGAAAACTTCTAAACACTAATTTTCATGGATATATTCACATAGAAGCTTGCGCTTTCTACCAATCTTTTTCCTTTTTTTATGTGTATGTTTTTATTCAGCCCCACATTAAACGGCTGCACTAAGTGCCTATTTATGTCCTGTGAGCCAATCATGGCACAATCTTAACATAGTTTGAGCTGACTGGGTCCATCGTGTGTCTGGAGTGAGTTTAACATTTAAGGACTGCTTCAGCTGCAGTGCTGCAATACAAAAGCGTCCCTCATGATGGCATTTCATAAAAATAAATACCCAGTAAAATATAATTGAGTGAACTGAAAAACGAGTGTAAATCAGTAAAAACTGAATAAATTCAGTTTAAAAATCAGGTAATGTATTGGTGAAATTTGGTAAAAAAACAAAAATGTGGAACACTATTTGTAAATTACTGTTTAATTAATTTTGAATTATTCCAAATCCTTGATACTGCCTGCCAACCAGACATTGAGCCATTGGTAGTAATGAATGGTTCAAAGTCTAGTTGGCAGACGATAGCAAGTAGAGTGCCTCAGGGGTTGGTCCTGGGGCTGTTTTTCTTCAATATCTTTATTAATGATCTGGAAGATGGGATGAATTACACCCTCAGTACCCTGAGCTAGTTTGTGGATGACATCAAGCTGGGGGGGAGGGGTGCAGTACACATGTTGGAGGGTTGGGGTAAAATTCAGAGTGACTTAGATAAATTGGAGGATTGGGCCAAAAGAAATATCATGAGGTTCAATAAGGACAAGTCCAAAGCCCTGCACTTAGAATGGAAGAATCGTATTTACTGCTGCGACCTGGGGACTGACTAGCTAAGCAGCATTTCTTCATGAAAGGACCTGCAGGATACAATGGACAATAAGGTGGATATGAGTCAGCATTGTGCACTTGTTTCCAAGAAGTCTAACAGCATCCTGGGCTGCATTAGTGGGAGGATTACCAGCACATCAAGGGAAGTAATTATCCCACTGTATTCTGCACTATGTTCAGTTTTGGGCCCCCTGCTATAGAAAGGATGTGGGCAAGTTGGAGATAGTCCAATGCAGAGCAGTGAAAATGATGAGGGGACTGGGGCACCTGACTTGTGAAGAGAGACTGAGGGAATTGGATTTATTGAGTCTGTAGGAGAGAAGACTGAAAGGGGATTTAATAGCAGCCTTCAACTTCTTGAAGGGAGGTTCCAAAGAGGATGAAGCTAGTCTTTTCTCACTGGTGACAGAGGACAGAACAAGGAGCAATGGTCTCAAGTTTCAGCAAGGGAGGTTTAGGATGGATATTAGGAAAAACTTCCTTACTAAGAAGGTGGTGAAGCATTGTAACAAATTACCTAGAGAGGTGTTGGAATTTCCTTTTTATAGCCCAGCTCAGCAAAGTTGGGGATGGTCCTGCTTTGAGCAAGGGGTGGACTAGATGAACTCCTGAGGTCCCTTCTAACCCTAATTTTCTATAAATCTATGAAAGATTTATTACTTGATTATTGGAAGTTATTATATTCTTGTTCATTTAATTTGCATAATATACTATGCTACCTATGCCTGCACAAAATGATGACCTATATTATATTTTAAAGCAGAGAGCAGTGGAAGGGGTAATATGTACATGATCCACTAAGTGGGATTTCTCCAGGGACCATCCTTTTGTCACCTTTCCCAGTGCTATAATATCTGCTAACTTGTGTTCCCAAAAGGCTCTGTTGGCCAACGTAGATAGGAGCTATCTCCAGAACCTTCTTTCTTCCCTTCTACAGAGTCTAGTCTTAGCAATGGATACTACTCTCCTGTTCTCTAAGAAACTGACTCCTGCACAAGACACAAGTAGAGAAGTCCAAGAGTCCTTTAATTGCCCTTTCTCCTGTTTGAATTTCCACTTAGGTACTGGACACAACTTTGAAATTATTGTAATCACTGTAAAGAAGCACTTGATCCATATGTCCCATAAGTAGTTAACTTTTTTTCTCTGGATTTATGCACTGTGCATGCCAGGAACAGAAGATTTGTTTCTAATTCAGACCTCTAAAAAAAAAGTAAAATGAAGCTAAAATTAGGCATTAATAATTCATAAAACATTTTTACATTTGTTTCAATTAAAGTAAAATAGAAATGTAGACATTTATTTTGTAGCCACATAAAGCAAAAATCCATACAATTTTAAACTGATTAGATCAATAAAGTATGATCTCATGAAGGGATTTTACAATGCTTCTCCATTCTCATGCTAATTGATGCCAGGAAAGCTGTTATTGCCTAGGTATGTGTGTTGAATCATAGTGAAGAAGTTGCAATTAAAACAGTTTTGTTATTCAAACAAATAAGGAAAACCTACCTCAATGAGTCAACATAAATCAATCACCATCATCATGTTTGTTTCCAACACCAGTAGGGTGGATGAGAGGAAAATACCCCTATGTCCACCCATTGGAATTCAGAATAAAAGTGGATTTTAATTAAGTCTGACTCTGAGAGTGGTTAAGCATTGGAACAGGCTACCTAGGCGGGGTTGTGGAATCTCTATCCCTGGAAATTATAAGACCAGGTTAAACAAAAACTTTTCCAGGATAGTTTAGTCAGGGACGATCCTATTCTAAACTGGGGGCTTGACTGGATGACCATATGAAGTCCCTTCCAGTCCTACTTTCCTATGAGGCTAATTATCCTTGGCTTCATGATAGTTTTGCTGTCTTTGCAAAATCTGATTTGGAGTTGGTTAAACCAAACAAGCTGTTGCAAGGTTAAATTCAACATATTTGTGTTTGTATTCTGATTAAAGCAAAATTTAATCAGATAGCTTGAATATGAAGAACAACATCCACAAAACCATAACTTTTGAGTCATGGATTTCTTCAACTAAAAATAGAAACTTTGCATAATGAAAAACTGTCATGCAAGTGATATTACATATATTTTTGTACTGAGTCTGTGGAAACCAGAAATTCAATATCTGAATGTTCCACATCCTTACCAACTATCTTAATAATAAGCAGGGGAAGATTGAACTTGGAAGGATATATCCTGGTTAAAAAATTCATTATGTCTGCCATTTGACTTTGAATTAATACTGTCCTAGAACTGTGCCCACTGTAGAACTGAAGTTGCAACCAATTTTCACATGATTAATAAAAGCAGCTGTCAAATTGAAGTTGCAGCTACAAAAATGATTTTTGATGCAGCTTTAGTTGGTGAGCAGATTTATTTGTTAATGGTATCTCTTGTATCTGCCTTTCCATTTCATGAGGTGTGGAAGCTGCAATTTTGGTTACTTTGCTATAGTTCTTCTGTAACTCTTCCTTGGATTCTTTACTGTTACTCAATCCTGTCTGTAGCAGTTGACTGTTCTTCTAGCACTATAATTCTACTTATTCATTTTGTATTGAATTGTATTGCTATATTATTGGGAGTGTTGGCTAGCATTGGAAGGCTTGATTATGCTCCTGTTCAAGAAATACAGTAGAATTACATCATAGATGTAGAAATTGCAGTAGCCTCCTCCATGAAAGAGTCAGAATGGAAATGGTACTTGGAAAAGAGGATTCCATCTATCAGATGTATCATTAATAGTTTATTTTAACCCTCCCTCAAATTATCCTGATTCAAAAACCCAATTTTGAATGGAACGTTGGAACCAAACCTTCATTTTGAACTAAGCAAACCTTGATAAATTATTTTCCCTTAAAATATCAGTTGATTTTTTTTTTTAAGATTGGCATTGTGTTATTATTTTGGAAGTGGTAACACACTTCTGTTACCTAATTATATCCATTAAAACTGGGTATTTGAGGTTTTGTAAAGAGAAATAAATGTATCAATTAAAATTTACCCTGGCATACAGCTTTCGATTCCTGTAACAATTTTAGAAACATGCATTCATATTTTCCTTCAGCTGGTTTTGCTGCTTCTTAAGTATAATCAGGAAATAAAAAAAATAGTGGGGGGGGCACTCAGGTACATTCTTAATAACCAAAGGGCAAAACTGAAAATGAAATACTCCAGATCATTTTTTTCCCAACAGTGTTGGGTATTAGTTTAAATGAAAGTTTAACGCATTTGGTTAAGAATGGAAAATTACAACACATATATTCATATTGTTGTATACATGTATGGTAAGATTATAAAAATCAATATTTCTTACTGTGATATAATATTATGGTTCAAAAGTTAGCATTAATATCATCATGCTATACATTAACATATCAGGTATGCTCTAAGCGATACACATAGAAAATGATTTATAGTATATATTTACATAATACCTTCAAAAAGTGCAGTGTTATTGTGATATTTTCCTGTTTACAGCAGCTTTCATCTCAAGTCATGGTACAATAGTGATGATATGTGATAATGCATGCATGTTAATAGATATCTGCTGTAAATATTCCCACTTTAATATTTCTTTTTGTGTCTATACATTCTTTCAATTCTACCCAGTTGGTTATAGTTCATTTGCATGATTTCTCCTTTGTTATTCTTTAATATATATATATATATATATATTACATCCTCTTATTTAATTTCTGTGAGTTTTACTTAGTGACATACAGAAGGTGAGAGAACTCATGCCATGATACTTGGACACTTTTGGGGAGATACTAGGTTTATTTCTGAAGCAGATTGTGAATGCCTCTCTGAGAAAGCTGGATACCTATTAGTGAGCTCTTTGATTAAGTAGACATTAATTAATACTGAGTAAATAGCCTTCATTTAGTGACACTACTTTCATTTTTGAGTAAAGCTGTAGAAAATGTATAATGAAACAGCTTTTGCAATACCTAGATGGTTCATCTCTTCTTGAGAGGTAGTTAGCCATGTTAGTTTGAAATCAGTCAGAAGACAGGATTGTAGTCATAGAAAATTAGAGTTGGAAGGGTATTCAGCAGGCCATCTAGTCCAAGGTCCTTCTCAAAGCAGGACCATCCCTGACTATATCAACCCAGGCTTTGTCTGCTCAGGTCTTAAAACCCTCTATGAATGGAGATTCCATAGCTTGCCTGGGTATCCTGTTCCAGTGCATCACTACCCTTCAAGTGAGAAAGTTTTTCCTAATATCAAACTTAACCTCCTCCCTTGTTGCAACTTGAGACTATTGCTCCTTGTTCTGTCATCTACCACCACTGAGAAGTCTAACTTCATCCTCTTTGGAACCACTCTTCAGGTAGTTGAAGGCTGTTGTTAAATCCCACCTCAGTCTTTGCTTCTGCAGACTAAATAAGCTGAGTTCCCCCACCTCTGTTCCTGTGGGTTCTGTGATTGTATGCCTCTTACAGCATTCCCTACTCCCCAGGTCTCATGCTTTCCTACTTATTGTATTGCTGTCACTCACTGCCCTTCATAATCCTTCTAAACGTCCTTTCACAGCATCTGATGAAGTGAACCTGGGTTCACAAAAGCTTGTGTTCTATATACATATATCTTATGTAGTTAGTCTATAAAGGTTTAATAAGGACAAGTGCAAAGTCCTGCACTTAGGATGGAAGAATACCATGCACCAATAAAGCCTGGGGACTGACTGGCTGAGCAGCAGGTCTGTGGAAAAGGACCTACAGGTTACAGTGGACAATAAGCTGAATATGAGCCAGCAGTGGCAACAAGGCTAATGGCATACTGGCCTGCATTCATAGGAGTTGCCAGCAGATTGAGGGAAGTGATTATTCCTCTCTATTCAGCACTGGTGAGGCCTCATTTGACATACAGTGTTCAGTTTTGGGCCCCCCACTGCAGCAAGGATATGGACAAATTGGAAAGAGTCCAGCAGAGGGCAACCAAAATGGTTAAGGGGCTGGGGCACCTGTCTTATGAAGAGAGGCTGAGGGAACTGGGGTTATTTAGTCTACTGAAGAGAAGATTGAGGGGGGATTTAATAGCAACCTTCAGCTTCCCAAGTGGGGGTTGAAAGAGGATGGAGCTAGATTGGTTTTAGTGGTGGTGGATGACAGAACAAGGAGCAAGGGTTTCAAGTTGCAGCAAGGGAAGTTCAGGTTAGATATTAGGAACAACTTGTTCACTAGGAGGGTAGTAAAACACTGGAGCAAATTAGCCAAAAGAAGGATTGTGGAATCTCCATCCTTGGAGGTTTTTAAGACCCAGCTACACAAAGCCTTAGCTGGGATGGTCTAACTGGGGATGATCCGGCTTTGAGCAAGGGGTACAATTACCTCCTGAGGTCCCTTCCAATACTAATTTTTTTATGAATCCATGAAAAAGTATTTTATCTGAATATGCCAATTTACTAGTCAATCTAAATCACTATGTATGTCAAAGTCACCTGGGGCCCTGAGCCAAAGCCAGTCTGTGGGGCTCCTTATGGGTCAGAGCCAACCTGGGATATAATGGCTGCCACAATGGCCAACCTGGTGGCAGCAAAGCAGGGTCCTCTCTCCATCATTGTTTGCCACACTGTCAATTTTTAGTCATCTGAAATCTGGTTGGCTTGTTAAGAAATGCTGACTGGTTTTAATGAGAGCTGTATCTTGTGTTAATTAAGTCCATATCAACTTTTCCATTATTTTCTCCATTAATGATGACAAGCTTGCCAGCCTGAATCACTCACTTGCCCTTTAATGGTACAGTGTTAACAGTCTTCCAGTTTTCTTGACTCTCTGGTATTCCAAGACTTACTAAAAATGAATGATAACTACCCAAATAAGAGAGAGATAGTTAAATGTGCTGGTCTGAAATTAGGGAGAAGGCAGAATGTATAGGATTTTATACATTAACTCATTCAATGAGATGTGAGCTTTTGTAGGCTACAGGCTATTTCATCTAATTCTTCAAATGCACTTGCAGAGAAAAGGGGTACTGAATAAAAAGGAATTAGGCTATAAAAATGCAAAGGATAGGGCAAAGGGAAGCAAGCAAATGAACACCAGATGTTATCATTTGTGTTGTTCGGTCCAATCACAATGTGGTTTGTGTATGAGGATGGATCTATGTTGATCTGGTGGTCCTTTATTTGCTCTACCAATATTATATATGGCATCACCAATTCCAGAAAGACACAAAAATCTGTGGCAGAATACTTTAACCACCTTGCATATTCCATCACTGACCTAACTCTTCTTGAACAACAAAACTTTAAAAACCTACTTGAACTCAAATTGAAGAATAAGAAATCATCCACACACTGGATTGTGTTAAGTATGGTCTCAAAAGAGATCATGGATTCTTATTGCCTTCCCTGCACTACCTTTTATAACCCCTAACTATTTGGGGTATTTTTTCTTGATCCCTTCGACTCACCTTCACTTCTGTCAGTAGTGCCCGCCCTCCCCCCCTCCTTTTTCTCCCCCTTTTCCTATCCTATCTATCTAAATCATTCCTTTCTGTTCAGTACCAATGATCTCTGCAAGTCCATTCATAGCATCTGACAAAGTAGGCTATAGCCTACAGAAGCGCATACCTTTGTGAACAAGTTAGTTTATATGGTGCCACACTGATCTTTTTTCTACTCAACCAAGAATACAATAATAATGTTAGGTGGAAAAACAGCCTGAGGTATCAAGGGAGATACCATTAAATACTTTAATTGGGAAGTCAGACTGCCTTACTTCAATTTCCAGCTTGGATTGATTTTGGACCTCCAGCTCCCATAGGATGATTATTATGCAATAGTGATCCAGAATGCTAGTAAAAAGTTTTTGTACTTACTTAAAAAAAATGAAATCTTTTCTTTTAGAGTTGTTCATGTAGCTTTTGTCCATGACTTCATCATTTGCACTTGAGATGGTAGCACTATACTCCTACATAAAATTTTTCTAACCTACCTTTATTCAGATACTGAAACCTGTAGAGTGCTACAACCTGCTAATTAAATAATACATGCCGCTGAGAGTTTACAGCTGCAGTGCTCTAAAATCTGTACTGCCTACTTCTTTGTCTCTGGGTGATGATGGACTCCTACTTTCCTTATCTAAGAGATTACCTCAGTTCCTCATACGTGAAATAGGGATATGTTTACTTACCCTATATAAAAGATAAGTATTGTATGTCGCTTTATTTATTTTCTCATTGTCAAACAGGATTCTCTGTTATCCAACCTAAAGTTTTCTTTCTTACTTTAATCCTATTACTTCTAGTTAAATCCCTGTTTACCACACTGAATAATTCTTCTCCTGCCTTGGATTTACACTGGGTATTTACAGACAGTTATCATACCTCCTCACCTTAGCCTCCCAGTTAGCTATGGTATGATGCACATATTTCACCTTTTAAATTTTAATTCCCATATTCATCATTCCAGTCCCTTATCTGTTATTTCTGAAGTCCTTCCAGTTGGCAATGTCTTTTTAGTAGTGATAAATCTGTTAAATTACACACAGTATCACACCTGATTGTTCCAGAAGCCACATAATATACCCTAGAAGCTAATAGAAAGTATTGTAGTAGGCCCAAAGAAAAAAAACCCAGAACTATATTTTTCCTTAGTCTATTATGTGATTCCTAGTAAAAGAATTCCACACAAAATTCCACTAGCTCTTTTTTGCAGACCATTCTCATTGTCAACTTCATGTCTGCTTGGACTGTTTATGGTTAATTTAGTTATAATTATTTAATAGTTGAATTGCTATCGCACATGGAATCCACAATCAGGGGCTGAGCTCCAATTAGGGTAGATGCTAGACCAAAAGGCCCCAAACAGCTTACTGTCTAAGTCTAAAACAGGAAACAACAGATAGATGCAGATCGACAGGGAAGCATATTGAAACAAAACCAACTAGTAGCATGATAAGCTGTGGTCCCAGGCTCCACCAGTTCCTGATGACTTTTAGCATCATGACTCATTTCATTCTCTATGTTTCTAATCTCCCAAATTATTTCTCACTGATTCTCTGTCCTGACTGGTCCTTGTATTTTCATTTCTCTTTCCTTGTTTCTTTCATCTGTATTCCATTGCACAAGTTCAGGAATTCTAACAATACTTCAGAACTAAAAGAGTTTTGAAAGAAGTGGTTGCAGTAAATCCAGAGTACTTTTTTATTCTTTAGATATCATGTGTATTTCAATATTTCAATATTTTGGGAAATGAGATAGTGAAGTTCCTTCTAAAGGGAAGGTTCCAGTGCTTGAACTAAGTATGAGGGCAGAACATTGATAGAATGAATGGCTTAATGATAGAGTGAACTCTTATCTCAGAAAATAACCTCTTCTAAAGCTGTTCATTCTATCTATCTATCTATCTATCTATAGGGAAAATATTTTATAGGGATATTCTGTAGAATTCTAATTTGCAAGATTTTCATATCACCTGTAGTAACAGAGAACCAAAGGCTCACCCTGTTAAGGGTGAAGGAACAGCAGAGAGAGACTCAGGCAGGGAAAACTACTCATTTTGCACTGCCAGAGAACAGGTACTCAGGGAGTTACCTGATGCAAGCACTTACCACAGAACTTGCTGTGCTGCAGTACCACCATGGGCTAGAGCCTCGCATAGAGACAAGACAGGAGCACTGAAGACACCAGCAGCAGTAAGTCACCCTGAATCTAAGCCAGCGAGCTGTATCAGGAAACAGCAGTGGCAGCTCAGGGAGACACCTGGGGCATTTATACACATACTTTTTGGTCCCACGACTCACTGGAGATCTGCTGCTTCATAGCAGACTTGATTAATCACGTCTAGTCCACATGCAAATTGATGTGCACTATGCTGCATCACGTGCAGTTGTATGCACAGTGAAATGCATGTTAGTGTACAGAAAATGGTGGCAGTGTGCTCTTGAACTAAAGCACTTTCTGTGTGTTTTAGTTCAAAAGCGTGCTAACACTATTTTCTCAGTGCTGACGTGCATTTTGCCACTTATACAACTGTAAGTGTCTCAGTGCTGGGCACTTTAAAAGGTGTCTGGTGCTGCGGCACTTATGTGTATAAAAATGCCCTGATCAGCATGGGGCAGGGCCAGGGAGGTATGAAAACACAGGCCTGAACCAGGCAGGTTAGTGTGACCCTGGAAGCCTTTGAGGCAAACTCTTTTGAGCAAGGGGAATGCAGAGGCTCTCCCAGCTGACCCTGGGGCTGGCTCGAAAGAAGGTGAACAGAGTATTGATGCCCCACAGGGGAACAGTACCTGGGGTAAGAGGAAGCTGTGTCATGCAGGCAGGTAGCCATTGTTTATTTTTGGGCTCAGAGGGGGTTTAGTTTGTATTTGACAGGTAGCCTATTCCTTGGTTACAGTGTCAACTAGTGGTTTGGGAATGGCTGAAAGGCGAGTGAGAAAATGCCACAGTGGGGGTCCCTAAGGGGTGCCTGGGGGTATAACCCATAGTGGGGTGACAAGTACACAATAGTTTAGAGCCTTGATTCAGGGCTTGGGCCTGAGAGGGAGTTTAAAGCCCAAGGAAAAAAAGTAAGAAAGGTTGAAACCTAGCTTGGGCAAGACCTGAGTAAAGGCCATGGGGCCCAGTGCCCAGGAGGGAGGAGCCAGGGCCTGGGGATCCTGTGCACAGAAAGGATGGAGACAAGGGCCAGGGGTCCCAGAAGTCTAAGCAGATTCAGCAAGTGAATTGTCCAGGACAGGGCAAAAACAAAGCCAGATTAGGCTGTCAAAGTCTGAAACCCAGAAGTGGGCCTAGGCTAAGAGAACCAGCAATAGAAAAGAGAATGAGGCTGGGAAGACTGAGACCCTGACAAGTTATAAAGACCTGAGGTGGCCTGCTACTGGGTTGGGGCCAAGTTCCCACCAAGATCATTAATTGTTAACACCTGTGAGCCCTGGGCATGGCTGTAGAGGAGGTCAGAGGCCATGATTACCCCTTACATCTAACAAGTGCTCTGGGACAACCAGCTGGCATCTGGAGGAACTGGGGCTTTATCTAGGGTCCATTAGGCAGCCTCCCTTCTAATCAAACAATTACATCAAGGCATGGCAGACAAGCAGGAAGGGATGGGCACCCTAGAGCTGGAGCCAGGTAAAGGTTGCATGGCCACTGGGGGGGTGGGGGGGGTGACACAGTCACCCTCAGAACCTAAGCAGGGCTATATCTGTTTACTTTACAAATGACATTTCTGTTATGTTGCCTTTAAGAGAAATAACATGTTTGAAAAACTTGCCCTGGATTTCTCATGAGACTATATACTTTAGCAAGTACTTTTATAGAGTTTAAAAGATACTTACATACTTTTTTCCCATCAACCTTTTGTACTTGATGCACCCATTTAGTTATTCATGGGTCACTAGTTGTATTTTTAATATTATTACCATTAAAAAAAAAAATGAAGCAGTATTTCAGCCTGTTGGTTTTTCTATTGCACAATGAAAGCACATGAATTTTCATTTGAGCATACATCTTTTTTGGATGTGTGCAGCATGTTTAGGCTTCTTTTTAACTGAATGGTTTTCTGTGTTCCTCTAAATTTAGGTTATAGTAATAGTGATCTGTTCTATAAGCAAAATACCTTATTAATCTCTCTATAGCATAAGGTACATGCTTTAGTGAAAGCTAGATCAAAGCAATATATTTCTATTAACTAGACATTTCCACTAAAGGTAAGTCAGTTCCTGCTCCCAGGAGGATTTCTGGACATAAGTTAGAAAGGAAAATTTGAAATGTTGCTCTGTTTGAACTAGAATAAGAATGCATCTAGTGTAAACACAATAGGAATTTTCTCTTGTGTTTCTTAGGATTGCAGTGTGGGTTTTGTAGAGTGATATGTAGAGCTCTCTGCATGGTGTTATAATTGAAACATTGTTGCATGTTACAAGATTCAGTTTTTGATCTCCTCTTCATAATAGTCACTCTTTAATCTTTTTCTCTCTGTTGCCTCATTTTGCCTTCTCAGTGTATTACGCATGCTGAATACCATTATTGCTTTTGGTTATTAACTAGGGATGGATTTAGAAAAAGTAATTTTGTGCTGGCTTCTTGTAGCAGAATAAGCTGTCAAACATCATACCAGGTGACAGTGTGATGTCCTTCTGTGGAGCTGCAGCACAGTGTGTGTTATAGCTGGAAGGTTATAGGTAATCAGAGAGGATTACCAACGGCAGCTTTATTAAATATCTGTGGAGGTCTACTGTGGCTATGACCAGATAATATGAGCTTCTGGTATGAAAACAGGAAATTATTAATAAACTAGATTGGCTGTTCTGAATGCCCTTGCAAAAGTTTATCTAATTTTATTTTCTAGGGAGATGAATGTCAAGTATTAGATTTATTATTACTTAAGGTGTAGGCCTTTTATGTTTTGAAGTGATTCCCTTTTAATTTGTTATATTTCCCTGGATGTTTGATGATATTAACATTGTTTAAACCAGAATGTTTCTGTTCTCATTTTCTGGTAAGTAAATTTTGACAGTTCAGAATACGCTGTTTTATGTACTATTTTTTTTTTGAAAGTGTATAATACAGTTCAATATTGGTTGAAAACAGCATTAATTCTTTTTGCCCAGTATGTGTTGTATGTATTTAAAAGCATATTTTTATTTTTTACCTTGCTGTTTCTGCTACTTCTCTTTTATATATTTTTCCTATAAATTAAAATCATATAAATTAAAATCATATTAACCCAACACTTTGCCACCAAAACTAACATTTCTTAAGTAGAAATTTAGGTTTGCTTGTTTTAAATTACTGAAACAGTTCTGCACAGAACTGTAAATTAGGCTTAAGAATTTGAAGAAATCATATAGTCAATTTAGATACACCTTTATCTCCTCAGAAAGATTAAAAATGTAGCACCTTAGGTTTAGCACTGTGAAGTTTGACAAGCATTGAAACAAAAAAGGAAGTGTAAATTTTACTAATCAAAACATCTGTACTATGCAGCCATTTACATTTTCCTATCAAGACATGAGAGAAATGTTAATTTTAGACGACTCTTTTTATGACCTATAATTACTGTCATTAAGAAAGCTCTGGAGACTTACAGGGAGCTTTGACTGAAATACAGTTTGACATGTTCTATAATTAATGCTGAATTAACGTGCTACAGTATGTGCCTCAGAAGAAAAAGGTTTCTTTTTACTCAAAGAGAAGTCAAAGAAATTGTATTATAGTAATGCATGCTAGCTCTGCTACATTTAAAGTTATGTCAGTGTTTCCTGTATAAAGCCCATTTTCAGTAGTTTATCATTCAGCTATAAAGGAATATGTTGGACACAGACACTAAATATACAAGATCTCAACCCATAGTGCTTGTTCATAAGGTACATATGTATTTATTTATTTTGCAGATTTATTGAAATATTGGTTTGATGACATTCAGGTTAATCAGGTGAACAAAACGTAGATTTTATTGTTACAAGTTCATTTAACTTCTTTAAACTTTCTACCAACAAAAATATTTTTCCTAAACAAACTTACAATTTACTGCTTAATATAACCGTATCACTTTAATATATATGAGGGGCAGCTGGGAATAAAAGAATCCTTTGAGAGTTTTGGTTGTAAAATGTATTTTTAATAATTAATTAATGCATTATGTTACTGAAGCATTCAGGTTATGATTTAACTAATTTTCTTAATGCATTCTTATCTATGAAGTCATATAGACTTCATAAATTACAGCCATTTCCCTGATCTAATGACGGGCTTCCCTGAGAAAGATTTATTTTCTAATTTTAATAACAATGTCCACAAATTCCCTTTTAAAACAAACAAACAAAAATGATAAACATCTCACATTTTAAGGACTTAGCCTTCTGATGCACCCAACTAGTCCTTGTGTAAAAAGACCTATTGATTTAATGAGACTAATACTATAAGGGTAAGATTCAGTCATATGTTTATAATATGAACCATTACCAAAACAAAAATTTAATTACCTTTTTTCCAGATTGATCACAGTAAACATGACACATTAGCAAAGGCAGGTTTG
>JAGPOW010000261.1:50696948-50720153 GCA_030014935.1 Caiman crocodilus | reverse complement strand
CCGGTGCTCTTTCCTGCCAAGGCAGGGGGTCGGACTAGATGATCTGCCCAGGTCCCTTCCGACTCTAACTACTATGATACTATGATACTATGATAGCATCTGCACATGTCTATAGACACCCTTTAAGAGGATGAAGTGGTAGGAGTGCAGACTGCCCTTTATTAAAAGGGTAAAACCCCTGTGCAGAGCGGGGGAAGGCACATGACCAAAAAGGGAGTGGGACTTCCAGGCATAGAAGCTGAGGACCTGAGACAGAGTGGGCAATTAGACTCTGCAGGCTGCAAAGAGAGGAGCTTCCCCAGTGCCAGAGATAGCCAAGCAATCCACAAGAGTGAGAGTGGGCCTAGCCCTGGGAATTATAGTTTGTGGTAGGATATTGATGTAAAGAGGGGATAAACATTGAAGTGGCAGTTTGCTTATATTTTAATTGTGCTATTGTATGTTTTTTGTTTTGTTTGTTGAATGACTGGAGGTGGTCGTAGGGGCAGAAAGGTTCATGAGCAGGGAACCTGGCAAGCACCCTCCACTGTGAGGCTGAGGCCCAGAGAGCCAGAGCCCAAATCAGTGGACCTGGGCTGAGGTGCCTCAGCTAGAGGAAAAGGAGCTGAGGACAAACAGGCTAAAGCCTGGGCAATAGTTTGGGTCCAGGGAGGTCATTAATCCAGAGCTAAAAAGGAGAACAAGAAGGAGAAACACTTTGGCATGTTGGGGGTCTGAACTCCAAGCCAAACAGGCCAGGGTGAGCTGATGGAGTAGCAAAAATGGACTAGGAAGAGCACCTAGAGTTTACCAACTTCAAAGGGCAACCTCCCCTCTTCATTTACAACATCAAGGCGTGGCAGAAGATACATCAGAGCCTGAGAGCTGGGAGTGAAGACTGGGCAGAACTAAGGGAGAGCTACAGCAACCCTAGTGTGAATCCAGTCACAGGTTTCAAAAGAAAATGTGAAAGAAAGAGTCTGTGTTGTAAGATTGGATGAAAAGAGATTAATTGATTTGGGAGCCTTCAGCTGTGAGCTGACTTAGTTCCTCCCTGATACCACTCCTACAACATGCAGAATTTATTTCCATATTTCTCCTTTCAGAGTTCCTTAAAACCATAAGAAGCCAGTCAGATTCTGCAAATAAAATGAAGGATCATAGACTGTTCATTTTTTAACAAAGTACAAACATGAATCCAGTTATTTTTCATTTTTATGCAAAAGTCAAGGATTTTCTTAAACCAACTGTATAACTTGGACTGTAAAGATTGTGCTGTAATAATATTTGTATAGTGGGGAGGATAAATGCAGTTAAACATGGATGTACTTGATTATTGACACTTTTAGGTGTTAGAGGTTTGGGAAGTTAGATATATTAGTGAACTGGATGAGAAGAAGTTTTCACATTTTATCACTGTGAAATTAGCTATAGTTTTTTATTCCAAAATAAATGGCAGCAGTCTAGCTGAACACAAAAATAATGGTGGTTAAAAAAAAGATTTGCCCTGTCCTTGTTCTGTAATACCTGGTATGAAAACTATTCAGAAGCCAACTTTCTTCTTACAGATCACAGCATTTTTTCCTCTCTATCAATCTGATTATCAGTTCAATTTTTGTTTCATTTCAATCCCTTTTTTGCCTTACGTTCAGTCAAACCAGCCTCTGAGAAGCATATAAGATACATACAAAAATGCCACCCCACAATCTCTTTATCAGCTTGTTTTGGAGATTTAACTATATTTAAAATACATTAAAATACATTAAGGAAAAATACATACATTGCTCTTAGTGCATTATAGATCTGTTTTAAAGAAATATTTGTTTTAAACACTGTGTATGTACAAAGAGAGGGAGAGACGCTATCAAACCTAAGTCAATAACAGAAAAAAGAGGAGCTAGAAAAATTGTCCTCATATACAGTCACTTACCAGTAGTTAATCATGCACTGTCTCTTTCAAATGTTTTTGTTTTTACCCTGAATCATGGTCAATTCTGACTAAATTATGTTCACAATGTAACAATTATTCCTTCTTGACTAGAGCATCCAATCATGAATGACATAGATTTGCTATAGTATTTGGCTTGCTCTGTTAAAATCATTTTTAGCTAACCTTTTTGTCACAATTTCATATGCTTTCCATGACTTCTGTTCAATATAGAGTAGAACATTATTTTGAGGGCAGACTACTATCACTAATCAGAAATGAACAAAGATGTGTCTAAATATATTAAAAACAGGAGCAGGGATATCCCAATGCTCAGATAATGAATTTTAGTTTTCTCTAGAGGAAAAGTTTTCCTGTCTTATTCTGCTCCAAGACCAGAGAGAAAAAAGTAACTCCATATGTACTGAACATAAGCTAAGGATGATTTAAACCAACCAGAAAAGACAGTTTTTATTTTTCTTTGTGCTAAAACAATGTGAAGTTGAGCATTAGAACTTCTGCAGAATTTTTTATAGATATAAAACTCAACATAGCTAAGTAATTGTAATAAAATAAAATTAAATCTATATGGAGGTCCTTAAATGTTTAATTTTGGAACAGCAATTAGACTAAGCAATTCAGAGTTTTCTTCCTTCCTTCCCTGAGATAAAATGAACGGATTTATTTTAAGGCTGTACAAGTAAAGTTAGAAATAGGTAGAACAAAATCAAGCCCCAGTCCTCAATATTTGTTTTTGTCCTTTATGCAGATGTCTTTCATGCTTCTTTCAACATTTTATGTTGCCAAAATAATATGAGATCGGGTCTTTTCATAGTATACTTTAACCTCAGTAATTCATGTGTTGAAATGTCATGAGAAAACCAGGTCTTGTGATATTTTGCTGACACAAAAAGCTCACACTGGGTAAGTCTACACATGCATTTGATCCAGGATCAGTTTACTAAACCTCTGTGGATTAAGTGCTACCAGGCAGGCATCTACACATTCAGGGACTAAGCAGCAGATTTGCTGCTCTTAGTACCAAACTTCCTGCAACCTGTAGTGGGCCCCTGTGACCACTAGGGAAGCTCCAGGCTCCAGGCTGCCAGCAGTTGGCAGCCATACGCAAAAGGCAACCCTACTCACTGCTTTCTAGACAGTTGCTTCCTTGGCCAGGAGCACCATGCCTAACCTAGGGACAGCAAGCAGCAGCTCTCTCCTTGCCCGCTCTGCTTCCCCACATTATGGTTGTACCAGCCCCTGCCCTTAGCAGTGAAGACCAGTGCTCCAGGCTCCTTCTGGCTGCCACCCTGGCCCTGCTGATCCACCACACTGACTGCCACCTGGCACATGGCTGTCTGAGCCCTCTCAGCTTCTCCCACATGCACCGACTATCTGCTTGGCTGTAGCATACCATCCCAGGGCTGCTACCACCACCACGCACTGCCACCAGCAGCAACATTGACGATGGAGTTCTGGATGCCACTGCCAAGGCCACCATCACTCTCCTGGGCTTCCAGCCCTACTGCTTTTGGGTCCTCCAGGCCAGACAGAACTGGTGGCTGCACATAGTCCAGCATACCTGGGATGGCTAGCAGTGGCTAGAGGTATTCCATGTGACCCAGGCCACCTTCCAGGACCTTATCAAGCAGCTCTGGCCCCACCTGGAGCAGCAGAACACTGCCATGTAGCCACCCCTCCCCACAGACACCCAGCTGACCTTCACCCTGCTGAAGCTGGCCATGCCTATCAGCCTCTGCTATATAGGCCATCTCTTTGGGGTAGGCAATGCCACTGCCAGGGAGGTTGTCCTGATGGTGTGCAGTGCCCTTCAGAGTGTGCTGGGGCTCACTGTGCTCTGCATGCATGACCCCCTGGCAGTGGTGGTGGGGTTCTATGCTCTGGGCTTCCCAAATTCCAATACTAGAGCCAGAGGGGATTTCACTCGATGATCCAGGCCATCATGGACTACCACAGTGCCTTCACACATGTGAGTGCTGGCTGGGCGGGCAGTGCCAATGATGCCCACAAAGTCCTCTACCCACCCAGCCCATGAATTCTCCAGCCACTCCTCTGATGCTGCCACAAGACACCACAGGAGAATTATGCAGCCCTATGTCTGCCTCTCGCAGAGCTGGTGCATCTGCAGGGCCCCAGTTTTGGGTGGCAGCAACCCTGAAGTCACATCCTGGCTGCCAAGTCTGGCCTCTCTCCTGTGTGCAGCTGTAGGACCTGCAAAGTCATGAGAAAGATGGTGTTTGTGAGTTTGCAACATTTCTCAGATGAGATGGCCTGTACCAGGGCCGTGCACTGCCAAGCCTCAGATTGGGGGGTTGGGCGTGCATTGGTGACCAGGGATCATAGATTTCATAGACGTTAAGGCTGGAAGGGACAGTAGGGCTGGAAGGGAACTCATAGACATGACATTAGGGCTGGAAGGGACTTTGTGAGATCATTAGGTCCAGCCCCTTGCCCAAGGGGCAGGAAATCAGCTGGGGTCAGATCACTGCAGTAAGTCCAACAGGCAGGTCCAGGCCTAGGCAGCTGCTGGCCAAGCCCTCATCCCTGCTCACTCCCCTGGGGCCAGTGGGCTGCTGGGTGCTGGCCTCAGGTAGCTTGTCTCCCCCACCCCATTCTTAGGATGGGACAGGCCAGGCTCCTGGCAGCATCAACTGCCATGTCTCCAGACCCCACTCTCCCCCAATCCCTCTTCAGGCCAGCCCACAGTACCCAGGCTTGGGAGCGTGAAGATCCTGGACAACTGGAAAAAGGAGCTGGACTCGCCCCTGGCCTCCCCACAAGGGGCCTTTCTAGGGAGATGCCCTGGGGCCAGTCCCTAGTGTGCTAGTGATGCACCCCAAGCATGCCACTGCTACACATGTTGTGGGCAGTATGTGAGGACCTGTTTGCACAGACCAAGGGGTGCTTAACTGACTATACCCTGCTGCTGCTGACCACCATGGTGCCCCAGGTGCACCTGTGCACTTTGTACAGGATGCTGAGCTTTGACGGTGTGAAGTACAAGCCCAGCCTGCCCCTCAACTTCTTCTGTCACCTGGAGGACTACCCGTGGCTGTGCTACACGTCCCTGCCGCCTGCAGCTGAGGACATCACAGCTGGCATCAACATGTTCCTTGGTGTGTGAGAGGCCCATGCCAACCTAGCTGCAGGGGCATGGGTTCTAAATAAATTTCTGCGCTGTCTCCCACCTGCCTGTATAATGTGGGAGGGAAACCCAGGGCAATTCTGAAAGACAGGAATCCTTGGTATTCCTGAATTGCATTTACATATAGGAACAGATATGTTGCTTTTTTGGATACGTTGCACTTGCAATCAAAGTGACATTTAGCACACAAAAAAAATCTTGTAGCAATGTAGATACTGCTGCTTATCTGATGCAGATAAGTAATAGTTTCTTATTTCAGAATAAAATATTATTTTCCTTCAACTGATTTTCCTGGTTAGGTTTTAGCTTATTGGTACCTGGTGTGCACTGAAGTACTACCCAGTGTGGAATTAGGATTTTGCTGCACTTCCAAACATATAGTGATTTATAACTAACTGCTTCTTTGTGTTTAAACACAATTTTTGCTTGACTCTTGTGTCTAGATTTTTTCATTCTGGTGGGGAAAGGTGCAGTCCACTTTCCTTGTCATACAAGAGTAGAGGCGTAGGTCAAGGAATGCCTAGGCCTAGCAATTCCTTCAACTGGTGATAAGTTGTTCAAATTGTGGTCTGGATTCAGAAGTGATCATCAAGGAGAATGTAGCCATACATTTTCCAAAACATTTGCCATGTCTTAAAGTAGTAACAGGAGAAAGGACTTTCCATACCTTGCATAGACTTAAGACATGTTTTGTTAATACCAAATTCTTCATGGGAGGAAGACATTAGTTGAGAGATTTCAGTTACAAGCCTTATTCAAATACATTCAGTCTATCTGAAGTAATTGTTTATTGTTTGAAATCATTATGACCACATATTGGATAACTGGAATAGATGAATTTGACTATTAGGTTATGTATGATGCATTTTTGTTTGTTTTTATTTGCTTACATCTGTCAATAAGGGCCTTGTCACATTATACTTAGCATGTGTTAAATGCACTGAAAATAAGAGTATTCAAGTAGTAAAGCACTTTCTAAGTGTGTTTGTTTCATAGCAAAGTTATGAGTTTTCAGGTAAAGAGTATTTCCAGGTTGCATTAAATAGCACATGTTTAGTTGTCATCAGACTGCTCCACGGAGATACTATTGACGGAGATACTGTTGATAATTTGTTGTCCTCACCCAGTATCTATCTATCTATCCATCTATGTATCTATCTATGACACAGCCAGGGACTTCTCTTCTGTACTAAGCCTCTAGGTTCAATGAAGAAAGCCACACATGTCAGGGGGCAAGGATCTTGGGGTTGGACCAACAATCAGCTGATTGTCTGTCTGTCCCAGCCCTGGCACTGC
The DNA here is from genome assembly GCA_030014935.1 of Caiman crocodilus. Classification (NCBI taxonomy): domain Eukaryota; kingdom Metazoa; phylum Chordata; order Crocodylia; family Alligatoridae; genus Caiman; species Caiman crocodilus. The sequence continues at coordinate 50,713,785 of JAGPOW010000261.1, read as the reverse complement.
ACTGGAGCTAGCTGAAGAGTCCAGGGCAGTGTGGGGCATAGGACTAACAATCAGCAAGCTGTGCATGCTAGAGAGTGTAGTGAACACTACTATGTGACTGCTCAGAGTATGTTCTAACTTTAATACCACACAGATTTAACACATCTACTAAGTGTACAGTGTGACAAAGCACTTCAAGTTAAAGGAAAAATAGCACTGCATGTATTAAAGAGAAGACCAGTGGGTAATGCCAACTTTTGAATTATGAGGTCTGAAAGCAAGATGAGACAGAGTTATGAAATTGTTAAGACTGTTAAAGCTACTATGTAACTATTAACGTGTAGAACCTAGCAAAGTCTTATAGTAGATCAGAATGCTAACTCTCTGCCTTCTCTTCTTTCACTCTTAAATTTAAATTCAGAACTTCACATAGACAAAAATGAAAAGATAGAGGAAAATATTGTGCTTTAAGAGAATTTCTTCCATATTAGAAACTGAAGTAGATATCATGGGAAAGAGAATCAAGAAACAGCAGATGTCTTGTGTCACTTTTACAGTTGTTGATATTAAGCTAGTAGCAGTTTGAGTCCATTGAGATTCAGTATTGTATGTTTACAGGTTTATTTAAATTGTTAAAACGGTATATTTTTCTGTCTTTAAATATTTTATGATTCATGGCATTTGTGCTTTAGAATCCTACTCCTATGTCTTGTGTAATGTTAGATTTTTCAACAGCTTTTATTTGTTTTAAGATAGAAGGAAATTATACCTTTAAACCCCAGGTGGCAGAAGGAAAAATAATGGAGGATAGAGAAGTAAAATTCATTCCTGAGATGACTGAATGTTGCATATCTCATAAGAAGCTAAGCTACAGCTGAGCGTTCAAGGACTTCTAAATAAGCAGGCATAATGTGAATTAAGAAGGCTTTACTTTCGCTTATAATTGTGTCATAAAGTAATGTAGATCAAGTGTAGGAAACGTTATGGCTCCTAGGGTTTTCAAGTAAAGCAACATATATTTGTGTCATTTTTAAGAGGGTTGATGAGGTTTTATTTAGCCTTTGGCATTTGGGTAAGTCAAAAATACTGTTATGTCACTAGTACCTGAAATAATCCTTTTTTCATATACACAGTTCATGTGGTATGCCACAGAACTTGGAATTTTCAAGAAAACTGTGATCCTTATTTTAAGTATCCGTTGAAAGTAAATTAGCTACCAGCTTCAATACTGAGATGAACATCTATCAAAACACAGTAAATTCCATAGATTCAGGATAAAAATGTTCTCTAATTTGTAGTACTTTAACGTACTGCCTCTCTGACAACTTCCCTGTAGAAAGTAGGGAAGTTTTGCACCTTATAGACTGACAAAGTGCGCGCGCGCGTGCGTGTGTGATTTATATATATAGACAATTAACCTGAGCTCACAGAAGCTTGTGATAGATAGATAGATAGATAGATAGATAGATAGATAGATAGATCTCACAAGCTTCTGTGAATCCAGGTTCATTTTGCCAGACACTGTGAAAGGACTCTCTCTGCTCGTTATTTCCCTGTGCCCCAGTTGCCATGTCAGTCTGAATTGGAGTACAATGGCCTCTGTGCCTAGGGAGAATCTGGGGTGAGCAATTATTTTGGCTCATGGGCCACTTAATGAGTTTTGGTGAGCTGTCAAGAGTCACACACATAAAATCATACAGAACATATCATTTTAACAAATTATAGATAAAAAACAAATACTTTATTAAAATCAAATATGTACTATAACATATTAATTTGATTTCAGAAATACATTTTGTCCTGATTTTTTTTTAAATAGTTGTATATAGAGGTGACTGCATAATAGCTCAAAATAGTCTTATTCTTGTATATTGAGGGGGAGGGTGGCTGCCCATGTGCTAGGTTCTGGGAACTGGTTGGGGGGTGGGTAAAGGAAGTGGAGGCAGGTTGGGGGTGGGGAGGGGCAGCAGAGCTCGCCCAGGTGGTGCAGATGCAGTCCGTCTTCCCCCAGCTGACTACCAATTTGGCCCGCAGCTGCCTCTGTGGTGCTCTGCATGGGGCCCAGCCCCACCTGCTCCACCTGGGGCAACCCATGCCACACTCCCGCCTGTGCCTGCCCTGCACCTGCAGGCAGCACTGCCCGGGTCCAGGCCAGTGTGCACAGCTTCCCGGAGGGACTACTTTTGTTGTTGCTGCAGCTGCCTGAGTACTGCTCAGATCCTCCCACCTCTGGCACTCCTCCTCCTCCTCTTGTCTCTGGTGCACCACTCTGGGCAGAAGATGGTGTGGGGATGCAGCAGTGGCCTTTGGGGCTCATGCCAGGCACCACATGCCCAGCCAAGTGGTGAGGAACTGCAGCCAGGTAGCTTCTGCTCCAGCACATGGAACTCCAGTTCCTGACCATCTTCCACCCACTCAGCAGCCTGTAGGTGACTGCTCACTGTGTCAGAAAGCTGTATGTGTTGGCTAGGGCTGGGGCTGGAGTTGGGGCTGGGGCTGGGGACAAGGCCAGGGCAGTGTTGTTGGTGGGCATGCAGTTTGGCTTGCCCCAGGTGGGAGCAGGCAGGGGATGGCCCTATTCAGAGTGGCACAGACCAGATACAATCAAATGGTAGGCTAGATCCATAGGTATGCAATCCAATGGTAGGCTAGATCCTGGGCCATATTTTGCATACCCCTGCCATAGATCCTGGGGACTCATGCTGAAACCCACAGAGCTGGGCAGAGAGGCTAAGGCCCCTCCCATGTTTTGCAGTGTAGCCCAGTCACCCACCTCATGGGTTAGGTTACCTGTTCCAGCCTGAAATTCCAGCCACTACCTCTTTCCCCATGTCCAGTGTGCCAGGACATTAGTTTCCTTCCCAGCCAAGCTGGGGAGGAGTTCTGGGCCCCGGCCCCAGGCCTGGGAAGGGATCAGGGAGCCTCAAAACTACATCTGGTAGGGGGCCTTAAAAATTGTGGGCTGGCCCTGTCTGTCATTGAAAAATTTTAAGTAGGGTTGGAGTGTTGCTGTAGCTGTAGAAAATGTCCAAGAGGCAAGGATTTTTTATGATCTCTTTTACTGAACCAACTGTATGAATAAAAGACCTGTTGGACAAGCTTTTGAGGATCAAGTGTCCTTCTTCAGGACTTTGTCCAATGGCTCTCCCAGCTATTCTGTTTGTCCAGTAAAAGAGATCACAAAAAATCCTTGCCTGTTTGGAATTTTTAAATGCAACTTTGCCAAACATTTGTCTCGGATGGAGATGATCTTGCTTTAAACAGACCGAGACCAAATAATGTCATTCTATTTCAACCCTATTTTCCTAAAATTCTTTGTTTTCAAGGATTTTTCCTTTTGCAGAAATCTATTAAAACACAATTCTGCTGTTAGTCTGTAACATACTCACTTGAACACATTGGCTGTGGCCTATTTCATACTTAAACCACGTGAGTTTTAAGAATAGTCTCCAACCATTTCTTGAACATTTTCTCCTTTGTATCGTTAAATGTCCGCAACATAATAGAAGGAAAATAAACTTCCTTAGAATATTTTGCATCAGAACAAACTAACTATCTGAAAGGGGGAAAGGGAAGGAAGAAGGTCTTCCTGATTTCTCTATAACTTGTTTTAATTTCTACTTCAAATTTCATAAAATGTGACAACTGGATCCTGTTATTACATACATTTCCTGGGATTTTTTAAAAAAGATTCTGGAAGAGTAGGCTGTTCAGCAAACAACATAATAAAGAATAAAAGTAATCTAATTTAACGTTAGAAATGTATTTCCCATCTTAGAGTTTTACAAATTTATCACAATTGTTACCATTAAAATAATGTAAATGTTCCTAAGATCCTCTTCCATATTTCTCATATATGGAAAACTATGTATTGATTCATATTCTGTATTGATTTACAGTCTGATAATAAGCATGTGGTCCATAGCATCACTGAACTCTACTATGTGCCTAAAATGTCCCAGACCTACAAATTAATCCAGGTAGGAGAGGAGAACTTGGGTCACTACAAAATACAGCATACAATACTCTGTCTTGAACCAAGTGGCTCAAGCTATAGTCTATGTGGGTTATATGCCTGTATTAATGATGAGAGAGGCTGTGATTTGTTCCATTTTATGTAACATATGTGAAGCCCTTAGGCTCTTGGCAAATTTCCAATGCAGACCTCAGATGGGCTAATTTGGGCACCTTAGGCTGTGTCAAAATTAGACAAACCACCTTTGATTCCTTTTATTGTTTTAGCTCATTCTCATATTGCCTCTGTTGTGATAATAGGAGCATTAATTTAACTTTTTTTTTTGCATATTCAAATGATTTTCACTTGTATAGTCCATCCTTATTTATCCAAATTCTAAATCTATTGCACATATTTTCAAAATGTACCTGTAGATAATAAACTTCTGGAATATTATTTTATGCTTCTTTTGTTTAAGCCTCATACAGAGTCCTGAACACTTAGATAAATAATTTTAACAGTCTGAAAACTTTTCCAAATATTTTTGGACCCCCAACATTTTGTCAAAATTAACCTCCTATGAACAGACTTGATTTTGATGAACTGACTTTTCTATATGTTGTTGAAACCCCCTCCCTGCATCCAGCTCTAGCATATTGAATGTATTCTACAAAATGCTACAGATACTGAAGAAACATTTAATTTAAAACTTTCATACTCCTGTTTATAGAAGTTTATAAAAAATAGTTTTCCTATTCATTGACTTATTAACACTGATATGCATCTATACCTTTTTTGCTTCTAGTACCCAAGGTGTGACTTTGCTATGGAAGTCTTTTAGTCAAGAAGGTGAGCCTAGTAATGCATTATGGATTTGTTGAAACATGAATTAGAAATTGAGCTTTTCTTAGTGACCTTGAAGGAAAATCTGGATTTTATTAAAGACATGCAGGTGAATTGTTACTTGCTTATCATCTTTATTCCCTAAAGCACAGCAGCAGAGAAAAACTTCAGTGTTTAAGGGGAAATCACATAATATGGGTTTGAACAAGCAACGTAATAGCCCTTTTTCCAAATGTCCCTTCTCAGAGCCCATTGTGTCAACCTTTTCCCATAAAAATATAGTTTGGATCCCTTTTGTACTATTTACATTTATTCTTTGTCTGCAAGAAACAGGCCTTTGGAACATCCAGGTTTTGTGACAAAAGCTTAAATTAGCGGAGCCTAAGTTTCAAAGTAAAGGCCATCATCTTTATTCCCTTTCTTGTCCTGTTGGGTTTCTGCATCAAGGAAACTCACTGCTATGAGACCTTTCTTTCAAGAAGTTAAGCTGAAAACATTTGGAGACAGAGAGAACAATAGCTCCACATCTTGACAACACTAAGACTTTTCTTCAAGGTCACTTTGGAAAAATCACATACAAGATCTAGTGGGTCCATATAACATACGTTGTTTGAATCATGATCTCCAATGTATTGCTTCTTTATATTAAAGAAGAGTCAGAACACATAATCTGTTGGCTTTAAGAATATTCTGCATTCTAGCTCCTGCCTAACTTTGTGTATGTGCAGGAAAGTACACCCACAAAGGCTACTAGGAGTTTGGCTCCAGGTACACAGGGAGCATATGTACTTTCTGCTCCTATCTACCCACAGCTCAGTAGCAGCAGATATGAAGAACAGAGAGTACAAGGCACAGATATGCTGAGTTAATTTTCTACTGGAATGAAGAATGAAGGAAACTGTAACTCCTAGTTGTGCCTCTAAACAGTGCTGTGGCAAGGAAGTTTGGCACCTGGGGCAAAGCCTGCAGTGGATCTGCTCTGGGCAGCAGCAGCCTGCCCTTGGCCTGTGCACAGATCTGGGGGGCACATGCTGTCGCCCATGCTTTGCTTTCCCGGGCGTGCATGCAGCAGCAGAAGTCTCTCTCCCTCCCGAACAAGCTACTCACAGCTCTGTCTTGCACTCCACCCTGGCTGGGCAGTGCCTGCTGGTGTCCCTTTGCTTTGCCACCCAGGACAGTTGTCCACTTCCTCCTCTCCCCCACTTGCTACAGCAGTGTCTCTAAGGCAGAGGTTCCTAACCTCCGGGCTGCAGCCCAGTACCAGACTGTGAAGGGTTGGCTGCCAGTCTGCAGGAAGGTTGGCTGCCAGACTGAAAGTCCGGAAGTGACTGGCATACTGTGGAGCGGCAGCCAACCTTTTTTTATACTCAGTATTAAAAAGGGTTGGCTGCCGCTCCACAGTATGCCAGTCACTTTTGGAGTGCAGTTTGCCAGTCCTCCATTTGCTGGTCCGCAGTCATTTCCGGTCTGTGGTTTGCTGGTTTGTGATCTAAGAAGGTTGGGAACTCCAGCTCTAAGGGCTTGTTTTCATTGCAAAAGTCTGCTCAAGTTACTCTGCACAGGTTGATCAACTCAAGCTAGCTTGGTATAACATAGGCAGACTACACTGAAACAATATTGGAACTACAGAGCAACTGATGAGTGATGTTAACTTGAATAGCTGCTTCCTAATAGCATCAATCTCCCTCTACCTTGAACATCAGCAACATTTCAGTTTCAACCCATACACCTGTTTAGCTAGCTTGTTTAAAGCACCATTTAAATAGAACTAGTTATTTTAGTGAATAGATGAAGTTGGGTTAGGTAGAACAGTCAAGTTGTAACTTTACCTGATTCTTCAGTTAACATAAATCTTTAAGCACACGGCTTCTTAAGCCTTGTTCTGGGGTGGTATGTACTTACGGTTGTACCATAAGGTAGAAAAGGCCTGATGCAATTTGGTTGCATATCTATTGAAATGGGACTTAGGTGCATACGTTCCTGCAAGTGGTCGAGGTTAGCCCTACTGCACAAACCACAGAACAAAGTAAGCGCCTATGTTTAGATGATGTCTTCATTTTGAATGGCCAAGCTCTCTAGGCATCTAGAATTGGGCCCTCTTAGCATGTTCAGAAGCACATTTGATCATCTAGGTGTCTAACTTCTGCCTAAATTTTGTAGGGAACCAGATTGGCTTTACAGAGGTGCTTGCATCCCTAAAGGGTCCTAATCCATTAGGTGTACTCTGACCATGCCTAAGCCACACTGCTAGTAGTGGTGATTGTTATGGAAGTGTTTCCAGTGCCCTTTTTTGCCTAAATCCCAGGAAATGAGACCTCTCTTCTAGGCCCTCTTGAGGACACCTAACTTTTAATAGCAAGGTGCTTATAATTTAGGCTTTTTGATACCTATGTGTAGGTCACATGCATAATCAAATCAGATGTGGCCCTTAAAAGCTTGTGTGGAATAGGTTAATGAGATGCTACTAAAAGGGAACAATCAAGGCTATAACCTCAGGCCCAGAACATCCTTAAGCTACAACTGCATATAATTGAAATAGGTATGACAGATCATGCAACATGTTTTTCTAAAGCAGATTTTAGATTCAAGGCATCTCTGGATAGACTCGAGGTACCCCTCAGAAAATGACAACTTAGTTTTCAATCTTTTTACTACAGAAAAATAATGGAGCAGTTTTTCTGTTACAAAGAACTCAGAAAGATTATGAATCCTATTTGAAATCTCTGGATTTATCTTTGCGAATTGGATGTGTATAGCTAACTGCGTGTCACAGCCATGGCACCCTTGAAAGGATCTCAAGGCACCAACTTGAGTACCAACAGTTTTATCCCTCTGTGGCCCAAGCCTGCTATGAAAATTATAAATTTGAGTTAGTTTTTAAAAAACCTCACTTCGGTAAGTAATGAATGACTAATTCCACAATTACTTTATGTAGCATGAGTAATGCAGTGCTTCTCATTTAAAGCAATTACTTTAGTCAAAATTCCTTATTAAATTATGCAATTTTTGGAAGCCATATTTTAAAGCTCAAGTCATTTTTTTACTTCCCTGTAACAAAGTAATTCAGAAATTGGTTATAAATTTGTCAGTCTTGTAAGCAGATGTTTTCTTATGAAAAGTGGCTTTAAAAAGAGGATTTTGCCAAAACTTTCAAAGTTCACTAACAGTTTTGGGGGATCAATTAACGCTCCTGATAGGGTCTAATTTTCAGAGGGCAGGAACTCAGAACTTCTTGAAAATTGGGCTCTTTTAAGATATATCAAGTTGGATAACTAAAATTTGAGGTTTGTAAAATCACTAGTCCTTTTTTTTCCTCGTGCCATATTGTCTTGCATATCATGCACTCCTAAATAAGACTCACACCTTGTTTTGGAAAGGCAGAATTTTGGGGGGAAGGAAAAAAAAATGCAGTCATAGCTGAATTCTGGCTTCAACGGATCCTGACTGCATGGTTGAATCTTGACCAGCGCTGCATAGGTAAACACTAAATTGTTAACTTTCTCACAGCCCCTGGCAAATTGTAAGCAGTCATTGCCTCCTCAGGGAAAAGCAACTGTCAGTTCCACAATGACTGTGAAAGCGTTACTACTGTAGCTGTGCTTCTGAAGGATAAACTCCATCCTCTCCCACCGTGAGGGAAAAGCAGGAGGAAAAGTGCAGCAGCCATTTTACATACTCCATACTTTCCATTCCTCTATTCATCAGCTCAGTGCTGGGAAATTTGACATCAGTTCAGTGGTCAGCAACTTTCAAAAAAGTCAATCAACATGTTAGGAATAATTAAGAATGGAATTGTAAACACAGTAGAATGTATCTTTTTGCCCTTTGATAAATCTTCGGTGTGTCCATACCTTGACCACTGTGATCAGTTTTAGTTCCCACATCTCAAAAAAAGATATAGAAGAACTAGAGAAGGTCCAGAGAAAGACAAGGAAGATTAGCTGTATGCAGGGACTTCCAAATGAAGAGAGACTAAAGAGGCTAGGCTTATTCAGTTTAGAAAAGAGACGAGGGAGTACATGATTAGGATTTACAAAATGCTTAACTGTGAGGAGAAAGTAAATAGTGATTTATTATTTACTATGGGTGAGATTACACGTTACAGTTAGCCCATGCAAACTCTAAGGAAGGTTAGATTGTTAAAGTTAGCATGTGCTATGACCAGTCACACATTAAGAGGTAGTACTCTCTCTAGTATGTACTGCTCAGACTTGCAGGTAGAAAGCTGGCAAGCAGAGGTATGACTAGAAGCTGTCAAGTCCACTCTCTGCCTGCCCCACTTGCTCGCTTTCTAGTCTCAGTATAGAGCAGGGGGGAAGGAGTAAGGGTGACCTGGATCACCCCTGACCTCCATCAGGCCCTAAATTTCCCCCTTGCTCCCTGGATTGCCTCCCTGCTGCTCAGATTAGTCTGAGAGCATGTCATTGGCACCCAGGGGAGGATTTCTCCTCCCTGCCTGTTCCCAGGCTCCTGCACCATATGCCAGCCCTGCATGTTCAGGTCCAGTCCCTGCTGCTTTCTTTAGTGTCAGAAAGATCTATCTGAGCTTAGTGACTACTGGTTGCTTAAGTCAGAGCAGTTTTTAGAGCCCAAAGCATATAATCAACTAATATGGTTAGCAACACATCCAGTCATTTTGACTCACCAGCCCATATGACCAGGTATCCTATTTATAACCGGTTTGACTGATGTTTTTAGTCTGAGTCTAGAATCAGGTTTGAGCTCAGACTTCTGGATCCACAGACTAGACCACTGGGAGCTGTAGAAAGGTGTCATGGATTTCTCAGGGAACCATCTGCTTAGGATGCCCAACCTTGATTACCCCCAGAGACAGCCCAGACATAGCTTTCAGAGTGAGCAAGCTCCAGCTTCCGGGACTCTTGAGAGCAAATCTCTCCCCCACCATTAGCAATGTCACCTTCTGCCCTACCTCCTCACTTAGCTCATAGAGGGGGATTTTACCCCATAAGTGGACAGAGTGCATCCAAAGTCGCATATAGTGAAGTAGGGAGCACTTTTCAAATAAAAACAACCCATTTTAATCAATAGTGATATAGCACGCAGAGTCCTTTGGCCACAATGCCTGCCCCCTACCCCCCCATGTGAAAGCTCTCAGGCTCCTTCTCATCTTGCCTTTTTTCTCTCTTTCTCTTCCCTGAACCCCACTGTCTTTGGAAGTCTTCTTTTTAAGGCCATCTTTTTGCACTGGGGCTTTTCAGAAGTCCTGCCAGAAACCATGGAGTCTGCAGGCTCTGGAGCTTGAATCCAATGGCCTTCCAGTGATTCAACATATGCATGTAGGTTCTTTATTTGCTTGATAACCATTCTTCCATAGCAGAAACTTGTATAGCACATCCTCCCAGGTCTGCTTCAAAACACAATTAACCCATTCTTTCCCAGTGTACAGAATAGTCAAGGAAACTGAAATTGAAGCATACAAAATTATAGTTACATAAACCCATTTAACTCTAGGTTCATCAGGGGAGGAAGCAAAAACCCAGAGGTAAGTAAAGAGCCTGGAGATATAGATAAAAACTTAGTAATGGGAGGCAATAATGGAAACCTTATCAATGTTCTCAGGGAGTGGAAAGGACAGTCATGTATAGGGTGACCATAATACTTTTGTAACAGGCTGCCAATGTGGGCTCACCAGATTGGCTTGAGATACTTACCCTGGGCTAGATACAGTGCCGGTGAACTCTGAGCAACCCCAAGGGTGGAGCAGGGCAGCCCTACCCTGTGGAGAAGGGGAAGCCAATCAAAAGAAGGGGTTTTCAATCCCCTCATTCGCGTGGAAGGGGGATGGCCGGGGTTGGGGACCAGCCACCCTGAGCCCTGGTTGGCCAGTTTGCAAGCCAGGGAGGGACAGCCGGAGGGGATAAATTTAGCAGCCAAACTGGTGTGGGGGCTGCTGACAGTGACTCTGGGGAACGATGCAGGAGGTCTAAGCAGAGCTGGGGTGAGCTGATCCACTGGAGGGAGCAGAGAGACCCCTTTGAAGAGCCTTGACAGCTCTGGGAGAAGAAGGCAGTGGCAGTCAGCCGTGCCTCCAGCCCTGCAGCAGAGAGGAAGCTGTGGCCAGGTTTTGGGGCAGAGAGCTTGTGTCCCAAGGCCCCATTGCAACGTGCTGGACATGCTGGGCTTCCCGGAGGCTAGGGGAGGCAGTCAGCCCCCCACTCCACCATGGAGAAGAAGCAGTGGCTAGAAGTGCAGGCAGCATCCTTATCTGGAGCAGGGAGCTGGGCTGGTGAGTTGAGGAAATCCCTTACCTTCCCTGGGGAAGCGGGACAGCAGCAGGCAAGGCACTGGGATCCTGAGGAGCAGCAGAGTGCCAGGATGAGGGTCCCAAGGAGCTCGGGGCGTAGGCTGGTGCTCAGAGCAGGATACGCAAGCCATGAAGCATGTGGGGTACTTGGCCACTCATCTGGAGCAGGGGTTTAGAGCAATGACCCCTGGGAGCTGCCTGTGCTGCTGACCCTCTGCCATTGACTGCCCCAGAGGGGACTCAGTCCTGTCCCTTATTCTGCAGCTGATTGTCATTGGATGGAGTCTCTGAGCTTTGTGCTTGGGTCATGCCAATTGCTGCAAGAGTCTACACTGTTGCTTGTTGCTTGCCTTTTGGTTGCCATGGAGGGTCACCCTTCAGCCTCATTGGGAGCTTTGGGGTTTGATATAATTTGACTGCTGCAGACCAGATGAGCCTACACCGTTGCAGTCTGTCGCTTATTGGGAAGCCTGTTGGAGCTGCTAGGAGTGAGCACCTTGCTTCCTTGCTGTAGCATCTCAGCAGTGACTGAAAGCTGCCACTTACTCTACCTGTGGTTCTTGAGTCAAGGGTTGACTAATGCATTCTGGTTTGTTTTGTGATTCTGGTTATGTCTTCTAAGTTCACTTGTGAATAACCTTTCCTAGTATTCTTGTTTTGTAAATAAAATGTAAATAGTTAAATCAGTTAAGTGTTAGACCTTCTTGGGACCACGGGCTGCTCTGTGGGGAGCGGGGGCTAGCTGGAAAGTAAATTGGTGCTGGCTGGAAGCCCTGCCCCACTCTCACTACACCATCCCTGATATTTGGGCAGGGGTGACAATGATTGGGCTGCCACCCGGGTTACACTTTTGCGGAAATCTGGGATGGAGGCTAGGAGATCCTGGACAGGGGTGAGCATACATGCCCACACACACACTCCCTCTTCCTTCACTAGCCCAGCACAAAGCATGAGTGGGGTAAGTGGCTGTGTTGCTGGACTATCAGCCTGCTGTGCAGCCCCCATGCACAGAGCTGCAGAGCTCAGCACCTGCTTTTCTTTGCCCCACTGCAGTCACTCTCCATTTGTCCCCCCCCTCCCAGCCCCACTTCCCTGGCAAGGAAACTTCTGACTGCTGCAGCCAGCCCCTTGCTGCCCACCGGCTCCTGCCTGAGTTTGAAAGAGATGGCCTGACTGGCTGGCACCCTACAGGCACTGAACTAGAGAGGCAGGGGTGAGGACACACACCCACAGAGATACACATACACACCATGCCTCTGCACTTCCCTCCCCTCGCACACATGTATGCGCCTGTGGAGGACAGCAGGGAGGGTCTTGTCTAGCACATTTGCACACAAGGGTGCTGAACTCAGCCCCAACCCTGAGGCTCCAAAAAGCTCTGATGGTGGAGTGGGGCTGGGTGGGACAGTGTGGAGGCTCACAGCTGGGCTCCATCCCCTGCGTGCAGAGGCTGGATGCAGTTGGGGTCCACTAGCCTTTGCTGCGTGGCCACACGATAACTCTCTCCCACCACCAGCAGCTGCTCAAGGTCACCATATGCAACCTGAGCCTCGGCAACACCTAAAGCAGCAAGGCATGAAGCTGCCAGTGGCAGGTGGGCATCCTGGCTTGCCCCATGCAGGTGCCCTGCCCTGCCCTGCCCTGCCCTGCCCTGCCTGAGCTGATCCCCTCTTCAAGCAGGAGCAGTGCTCAGCCCAGCCACTGTTTTCAGCAATTAGAGAGCATACTCAGGGATTTATACTATATCACTATACTAATATGATTATACAGTTGTATACCCCAGTGCCAAAATACCCCGCTGCTAAAAAAATGGTGTGACATACATATTATGGCTGCCAGTCAGGTCTCCAAGTGGCCAGTTCAGTGCTACTGCTGCCCTGGGAGACCCCTAGGGCCCTAAGTAAGTCTGCTGAGGCCAGCACAGCTGCTGGCCTCAGCATTCTCTATGCCACCTGGGTCCATTTGCTGTGCACTGGAGTACATGTGCAGGAGCATGCCCAGGGACAGATAGCAGTGGCACAAATATGTACTGCTGCTATTTGTCTCGTGGGAATGTGTACCCTTGCACATAAATTCTCAGGGGGATGCACCACCCCACACCCATGAGCATGTGTGTAGCTTGTAGGCAAGCTCTGAATGTAATCAAAGTAGCAATATCTGACATCATTTCTAGAAGTCCTGAAACAATAGCTAACTAACTCATGCATATCTATGAAATGTTTAGTGCAAAACCCACTATTCTGTGGGGGCTAGGTAGCATGCCCCCCGTGACTAACAGGAGGAGAAAAACTTGAGTCCCACTTGCTCAAGCAGATGCACCTTCACTAGTGGGGCAAGTATTACAGTATAAGAGGGAAGGAATAACAGTTGGCTCCTACCCAGCCCTCCCTTTCTGGGGGGGTGGGGGTTTCTCCTGCTTCAAGAACTTCATGTTGAGAGCAAGCAGGTCACAATGTTGGGAGACAAGACTATGCTGGGTCAGAACCAAGGCTGGATCTCATGCTGTGGCGGTAAGACACAAATTAGTCTGAAGTAATCCTGACTACAGTGGGTAAAGTTATACGTAGTTATTCATAGATGTAAAATATCCAAAAGAGCCCAAAAAAGACCAGTGTTACATTTTGCCTAAATTCTTGTATAGCAGGGTTGGGCAAAATATGGCCCACGGGCTGGATGCAGCCCACCAAGCACTTCCCTCCAGCCTGTGGAGCTTTCAGAACCCACGTAATGGCAGCTGCCCCTCGAAAAGCCCCTGGTAGCACCAGCCACTGGCTGCAGCATCTTAGGCTGTTTCCTTGGTTCTGGTTGTGAGGCAACCAACCCTGACCTCAGCCTGAGCCAGCTGGCCTTGCTCCTCCCCTGGCTCAGGACACGTTTGCAGCTTGAGAGGGGTGGGGGTCTGGGTCAGAACCTGTAGTGCCGGTGAGGGGAAATGGTGTATGGGCCACCTTCTGCTTTGCTGCATGGGACTGGAAAGGGCCCTGCCCTGCAGGTAAGCCCAGGGAAGTGGCTGCTGGGTAGGTTTTCTCTGTGCCATGTTACTTGGGCTGGCACTGGGGAGGGCAAGCAGCAGCTGGGCCGCAGCTCTGGCCCAGTCAGCACCAGGGAGGAAAGGTGGTGGCGGAGCCATGTGCTGCTCAGGGCAGGATGAGCCCAGCTGGGGCAGCAGGGGCTTAGCTGCATTTCCTCCCTATCTGTGCTGGTCAGTCCCAAGCAGCACACGGCTCCACTGCTGCTTCTGCTGGCTGGTGCAGACCCAGTCAGGCCCATCCCATCTGGAGCAGCATGCAGCTGAAGCCAGCTTCCACATGCTCCTGGGGATGGGAGGAGCCCAGCTGAGTCAGCACTGGCCAGCAGAAGCAGCGGTGGAGCCATGAGCTGCTCAGGACTGACCAGCACAGGCAGGGAGAAAGTGTAACTGAGCTCCTATTATCCCATCCAGAGGCATACAGCTCCACCGCTGCTTCTGCTGGCTGGTACAGACCTAGCAGGGCTCCTCCCATCCCCAGCCGCATGCTGCTGGGGACTGGAGGAGCCTGACTGGGTCTGCACTGGCCAGGAAAGGTGGTATGCAGCTCAAGTTGGCTCCTCACATACTGCTGGGGATGGCAGGAGCCTGGCCAGGCCAGCAGAAGCAGCGGTGGAGCTGTGTGCCACTCAGGACTGACAGGTGCAGGCATGGGGAAAGTGCAGCTGAGCCCCGGCTACTGTGGCCGGGCTCGCTGCATCCCGAGCAGCACACGGCTCTGCCACCGCTTCTGCTGGCTGGTGTAGACCTGAGCGGGCTCCTTCCATCCCCAGCAGCATGTGAGGACTCGAATTCAGCTGCATGCTGTCTTTCCTGGCCAGTGCAGACCCGGTCAGGCTCCTCCCATCCCCAGTAGCACATGAGGAGCTGACTTCAGCTGCATGCCATCTTTCCTGGCTGGTGCAGATTTGGTCAGGCTCCTCCTGTCCCCAGCAGCATGTGGGAAGCCAATTTCAGCTGCACGCCACTTTTCCTGGCCTGTGCAGACCCAGCCAGATCCATCCCATCCAGAGCAGCATGTGACTGAAGCCACCCTACTAGGTGCTGCTGGGGACAGGCCAAGCCCAACTGGGTCAGCACTGGCCAGCAGAAGCAACAGCGGAGCCTCCTTCTTTTGGGACCAACTGGTACAGGTAGGGGGAAAGTTCTGGGGGAGGTCTGATGCCCCTGAAACGCCACAGCTGGGGCAGGATGTTAGAGGCGTCACAACCCCTTGCTACCTGGTAAATTGTTCAAGGGGAGGGACTTCCAGCGGCAAAGGTTAGGGGTCAGGGTGTGGGACTTCTGGTTCCAAGATGATGACCATGGGGTGGGACAACTGAAGGGGCAGGGCTACACATGCAGCCCTTGACAGGTCACCAAAACTCATCAAGCAGCCCTTCCCCCAAAATAATTGCCCACCCCTGTTGTATAGCCTAGAGTTTGAATCAGTGATTCAACTTAAGTTTTGTCTGAGTTGAAGCACAGTTTTTTGAAAGACATTTAGTCTTTAATTAAGCAGAAGGAGAATCTACCCCTTACTATTCATTTTACAAGTTATTTCTTTCTTACTGTCTTTTGCACAAATAAGAAATGTTGTGATTCTCTACTTTTTTATTATCCCCTTTCCTTTAAGGTGAAATATTTTCCTTGTTCTTTGGAAAGATTAACCACCAAAATGTATTTCTGGTATGGTTTACAATGAGAATCTTTGTTCGAACAAATGTTTACATTTTTTTAAGCTAGCTGAGTTCCCCCTATATACAGTCAAGGGTTTTTGCTTGAGTGATGGTCTTTTCTGATACAGAACATCAATTACATTCCTTCTGCTAAACATTTAGCAGGCATTAAAGTATTAATTTCACTTTAATTTATGCATAAAAGTTGCCATACCCAGGTATATATTTTCCATTAAACTAGCAATTCTTTGGTTCAGGGAAGTCCTGATTCCCTGTAATCAATCTTCAGTTACAAATAGATAATTTATTATGGATATAAATGCTACTTCATTATTATGGTTAAGCATGAGAAAATATTCTAGGGAAAAATCGTACAGTGAAAGAAAGGGCACAAGCAGATGACCCCATGCAGGTTTTTTTTTAATCCATAATTTCTGATGATAATATTTAATAAGCTGTTTCTGTCATTACATCACAAGATTTTCCCCTACTGCCATGTGTCCAAAAGAAAGATCAGGATTCAAAGAGGTTTTGGATTGCAGTATGTATGTTTGGTTGTGTATATTTTAAGAGGACTGATTCCTTAACAAATCAGCATTTCCTATTGTCCAGACTCATTCTGTTTAGAATTTAGTGGTAACTCAAGAACAAAAAGGAGTTCCCACCAGGATTAGTTCTGTTCAAACTCCCTAGTTTCAACTAAATGCTCTATATCACAGTTAAGATTAACAAGACACCTCTGCTGCAGTTAATTAGCAAAACCTCAGTAGTATTATGAAGGGCTTTGACACCTGTTGGCAGGATGAAGCAGGAGGTCCATTCCTAGAAAAGGAGCAAGTTTGATCATTATTGTTGTTAACCTACCATTTAAGATTTTTTCTCAAAAAGCTAGTTCCTTGCCTAATGTAATATAAACACAAGAATTAGCCTGAGCTACGCACTCTAAATAATTCTAATTCTAATGCAAATTCATTCCAAATAGGCACCAAGTGTGTTTTCTACCACATTTTGCAGAATGAAAATCTTCAGTTAAATTCAGGTCTCATATAAGAGCAAATCTTTTGTCTGGTCTTATATTAATATGTACCATGGAGACAGAATGAAACTGT
>JAGPOW010000261.1:50684857-50696848 GCA_030014935.1 Caiman crocodilus | reverse complement strand
TGTATGGTCGGCTAAGTAACTAACCCTTTTGATGATCTCAATGTAGTCCTCAATTTTTTATATGTCACAAGACAATAAGTTATGCTTTCATATACAGTATCTTATAACAATGTAAATGGATGTGTGTAGTTATAGGGCCAGGTATAGGTGGTTCAGAGATCACAACGAGAGACTGTGGCCTTCAGTGGTCCAGTGCCTGTACCATGTAGAGAGCTCATTGCATATACATCACACAGCCAAAAGGGGTGTGGATGCACCTCTCCCAGATGTCAGTGAGTTCTGTGAGCTCACCAACATATTAGCATGGGTGCTATACTTTTATGCAACGTTGAGGCCCATGGGCTGGAGCCCAAGGGTTCACGACTGCCACCTCTCCCCACTGTTCTCCTGTCACTAGATTTTAGACAGTGCAGAAGGACGAAGGGAAAGGGCAAGTGACAGCAGCACACAACTTTCAGTTTCAGAGCTGCTTGGAAGCAAAAACTCCTGGTAGACCCTAAACTGGTCAGCCAGTGAGCTCAAAGCTCACAGCACATATGGAGCTGCCATTGATATCCTGGTGAGCTCAGAGGCCTCACAGGGCATGCAGCACATAGCCAAAGAAGTGTTCAACTACATTGCTAACCCCACTCCCACCCCCTATCTGCCTCTGGTACCAAAGAACCAGAAACCTGGTGGGACCCTACCTATGACTGGGCAATAAGCATTCAGGGATACACCCTATATAGAAGAGACAGGACAGAGAGGAAAACTGTGGGTGTTGCGCTGTATGTCAAAGAGCACCTCAAATCATCAAAGATTAGCTTCAGGTTAGAGGAGGGTTGGACAGAGGCACTATGGGTCAAACTACAAGGAGGGAGTGGTGAAAGGGACCTTATGGTGGGTGTCTACTACAGACCACCCAACCAAGGGGAAGAGCTGGACCAGGACTCCTCCAGTCAGCTAATGGAGGTGGTTAGGTCAAGGAATGTTATTGTCATGGGTGGCCTAAACTACCCAGACATTTGCTGGGAGGAGCATGTAGCCAGGTCTGACTGCTCACGCAAGTTCCTGGCTGTATTACAGGACCTTCACCTTATCCAGGAAGTGCATAGTCCCACTAGGGGTAACACCTTGCTGGACCTGGCCCTGGCCACAGGGGATGACCTGGTGAAGGAACTGCAGGTCCTTAACCACCTGGGCAATAGCGATCATCACCTGCTGGATTTCATTATCCAATGCAGGGCGTCTAGGGCTCACACCAAGGCTAAAGCCCTTGACTTCAGAAAGGCCAACATCAATGAGTTTAGGAGACTAGTGGGGGAGGTGCTAAGGGCCCAGAAGGTAGAGGAGATCGGAGCTCACGAGGGATGGTCATACCTTAAGGGGGCGATCCTCCAGGCCCAAAGGATAACAGTCCCTGAGAGAAGCAAGGGGGACAAGAGTGCTCAGAAACCCCCTTGGATCAGCAAGGGCATTCAGGAATGCCTGAAGACTAAAAGGGGGGCATACAACCAGTGGAAGGGAGGAGTTATCACCAAGAAGGAGTAGTCCTCCTTGGCCCGAGAGTGTAGGAGGGCTATTAGGAAGGCCAAGGGAGAGATGGAACTCAGGCTAGCATCCAGGATTAAGGACAACAAAATCCTTTTTCAAGTACATTGGGAGCAAGAAGAGGGCACCAGGCAATGTAGGGCTCCTGCAAGACACAAACAGTAATCTTGTGGCCATGCCACATATAACAGAAAGCTGATATTTTTAACAGTTTCTTTGCCTCTGTCTTCTTGAACAGGGAACAGGATATCCCACCTACCAGAGGTAGGAACAACCTTGTGGATAGCTCTATCAAGCCTGTAGTCAGTGCAGATGTAGATAGGGATCTTCTGGAAGGGCTAGACATTTTTAAATTTGCAGGTCCAGATGCCCTCCACCCAAGAGTGTTGAGGAAGCTGGCAGGGGTCATTGCAGAGCCCTTGGCCCAGCTATATGAGCATTCATGGTCATCTGGCCAGGTGCCGGGGGATTGGAAACTGGCTAATGTGGTCCCAATTTTCAAGAAGGGCATGAAGGAGGACCCAAATAACTATCAGCCTGTAAGTCTCACCTCGGTGCTCGGGAAGATCTTGGAGAGAATCATCAAGGAGTACATCTGTGGGGGACCTGCACAGGAGATCATGCTCACTGGCAATCAGCATGGGTTCATCAAAGGCTGGTCCTGCCAGACCAACCTGATTGCCTTTTATGACCAAGTATCTAAATCCTTGGATGATGGTGTCACTGTGGACATAGTCTTTCTAGAACTTAAGAAGGCCTTTGACACTGTCTTTCACTCCATCCTCATCAATGAATTAAGCGACTGCGGCATTAATGCCTGCACAGTTGGATGGGTAAAAAATTGGCTCATGGTGCACACCCAGAGAGTAGTGGTGGATGGGTTGTACTCAACCTGGCTAGATGTGAGCAGTGGGGTTCCTTAGGGCTTGGTCCTCAGGCTTTCACTGTTTAACATCTTCATCAGCAACTTGGACAAGGGGGTGGAAAGCACGCTGTCCAAATTTGCTGATGACACTAAGATGGGGTGAGGTGGACACATTTGAAGGGAGAAAGAGGTTGCAACTAGATTTAGACAGGCTACAAAAGTGAGCAGATGAAAATAAGATGGAGTTCAGCGTAGACAAATGCAGGGTGCTGCACCTTGGGAGAAGGAATCCACAGCATAAATACAGGCTAGGGAGTTCCTGTCTTGAAAGCACAGAGGCGGAAAGGGATCTTGGAGTCAATAATGACTCCAAGATGAACATGAGCCGCCAATGCCAGATCGCAGCCAGCAAGACCAGCCAGACCTCATCATGCATTCAAAGATGCATCTCAGTCTGGTCCAGAGAGGTGATACTCCCTCTCTATGTGACTTTGGTCAGGCCGCAGTTAGGGTACTGCATCCAGTACTGGATGCCGCCCTTCAAAAGGGATGTGGCCAGCCTGGAGAGGGTTCAGAGGAGGGCCACCTGCTTGGTGAGAGGGCAGCAGGACAGGTCCTACAAGGAGAGACTGAGGGATCTGGATCTGTTCAGCCACAGCAAGAGGAGGCTGACGGGGGAACTGGTGGCTGCCTACAAGCTCATCAGGGGAGATGAGCAGCAAATAGGCAGATCCCTTTTCTCCCCAGCACCACCTGGGGTGACGAGGAACAATGGTGATAAGCTGATGGAGAATAGGTTTGAGTTAGAGATCAGAAGGCAATATTTTACAGTTAGGGTGGCCAAAATCTGGAACCAACTTCCCAGGGAACTGGTCCTCACCCCTACCTTGGGCAAATTCAAGAGGAATTTGGATGATCACCTGTCTGGGGTCTTGTGAACCCAGCATTCATTTCTGCCTGTGGCAGGGTTCAGGCTAGATGATCTGTTCAGGTCCTTCCTAACCCTAGCTACTATGGAATTATGAGCAGTCTGAGACAGCTGATTTGCAGGTGCATATTACTAAGCTCTATACCATTTCTCTCTTATATCAGCTCAGCATCTTTCCCTGAAATATTAGACATGGTAAACTAAGGTTTCCACTTATTTCCTACCTCCTTCTCCACCTACTTTTCCACAGTTAGGAGAATGGGTCTTAAGGTACCATCACCAATTATGATTCAATTGAGCATGTGGGCATGAATACTAAGTTCATTTTTTAAAAACAATTACATTGTAGTAGTGGAGTTATTAGTTAAGGAAAACACTGTATATCAGATCATAACATTTAAAGCTAACATAAAAGAAAAACAATGGGGAGAAAGTATTGACCTTTATAATCTAGTTGGCAATTACAGAATTATTGGCCAGTATCAAGCAACCACATACAAGAGTGTTTTCAATGCTGAAACATGTACAGCTCTTTAAAAATGCTGAATTTATTCATATTTTCCCTTTTTTCCATCCCTTTTTTCACAGCCCAAGCTATAGCCCATGGAATTTGTATGGGAAGTGGGAGACTTTATAGGGCTTTGTCCAAAGTTACTATGCAGTATTGCACAGTCTGTAATATCTGCACTGGTGACATGGAAATAAAAGAACAAGGGTGGTACAACTCAGGATTGATGTACCAATGACAAAGTGAGGCAGTATTCTTTCCTGCAAAATCATAGCTTATGCAAATCACTATTTTTAAACCTTCATTTTTATATGGACTAAAATTTACTTACAAATTACAAAATAAAGAAAATCTCAGAATGCTACCAGCGACTACCTTTCAGAAACCTAAGTACATATGTTGAAAGTCATACAAAACTCAGGTCTGTGCCCATTAGAGTTGTTATTGTGCTCCATATAAGTTGATTTTCTTCATCTTTTTTCTTTTCTTTTTCTCCAGACAGAATGCTTCCAATGTGAACTATTTTTTCTAGAACAAAAAAAAAAAATTTTGATACAGCAAGTACAGAGGTATGTTCTGTGTTAAACAAGTAGCACTTATGCATTATACCCATTGTACCCATTTTCAAACCTAGCAAATCACTCTATTTGCATCAACATGTTTGACACTTTCTGTCTCTTTTGTCCATACATTAGGTAATCGTAACTTGTCAGATACTAAACCTTCTTTTTTAACTTTTCATAATTATGAAAGAAACTAGAAATAAATTGTGTGTAGTTTAATAATACATGATAACGTTTTAAAGATCTTACAGAAAAACGTAAATTGCTTATGCAGCATTAGTGTAATTTATTATATAATGTTAATATGCATAAAAGATGGCTCTCAGAAGAGTAAGAGGGCATTATTTTGATTTGCTTTTAATTAGATATATATAGTCTATTCCATTACATATTACCCACACTAATATTGTAAGAAGCTTTTAGGTGTAATATTAAGAGTTTTATTATAATCAAAAGCAGTAAATATTGTTCATTTCATACCAATATTTTGAACAACATTCTAAAAGCATTTTTAATTTTAATTTCTAAAAGCAGGAAAATCATTGTTACTTTTACTAATGATAAAAATTACTAAAGGAAGCCATTTTAAACTTGTATTTTCATTTGAAAAATATGAATAAATTCAGTGTTTTTAAAGAGCTGCACATGTTTCAGCATTGAAAACATTTTTGTATGTGGTTGATACTGGCCAATAATTCTGTAATCACCAGCTAGATTGTAAAGGTCAATACTTTCTCCCCATTATTTTTCTTTTATGTTAGCTTTAAATGTTATGATCTGATAGACAGTGTTTTTCTGAACTAATAACTCCTCTACTACTATATAGTTGTTTTTAAAAAGTGAACTTAGTACTCATGCCCAAATGCTCAATTGAATCATAATGTGTTTGGCATTAGCTTCACTGGCAGTTGGATCAGGCCTGACCCTAAATTTTCCACCTCTGTGGGTGATAGCATTGAATAAAATTAGCCAGTTTCAAGGGTCTATCAACAGAAATATCAATAGGTGCATTTTGTGGTGTAAATTCATATCTATTAGAAACTGTATTAAATCAATTGCATCATTTTATGTAGGTTTACAATATCTACAAGACTAAAGTGTGATGACTTTTGATTACCACTGAGTTGAGTTTGAATCAGACTGGTGATAGTAAGGTAAAATGTCTGGCTGCTGTTTGAGCCATTCAGTCCCCCCTTATGCTAGGTTTTATGTTCTATGGAAAGGTGCTCAAATAGTTCCATACTTTAGCATTCTTTGTATTCTGAACGCAAAGAACCACAAGCAATGAGCTTGACTTAAGGAAATACAACAGCAATATAAAAGTAAGATGAATACAGTATTTAAACTGAAACATAACAAGTTGTAATCATTCCATTTTTATAAAATAAACCTGATTTCAATTAAAACAACCTCTGGAGGTAGACTAATGTGTATTATAATAAACGGGTAAATGTAAGGCGTGGGAAAAGTTCAGACATTCCTTCCAGCATATTGAATCAATTAATAGCATGTACAAGGAAACCCTGATTATTTGAAGGAGTGGAGAAAAATGACTTGATTCTTTACAAGTAGTACAGGCTATTATTAGTATTCCAGATAGAGTGTGTTCTAAGGAGTCCATCATATGCTTTGATCTGTCTGCATCCACAGCTGGAAACTTTGCGCCAGTCTCTGGAAGCAGCACGAACTGACAACAGTCGCCTCCATCAGGAAAGTGAGTTAGTGGTTGCAAATGTTAATCAGTGGATCAAAGACCAAAAGTGAGTAAAATTGGGTCTTTTTTCAATCTGATTTCATTTCCTATGGCCCCAAACAATTAAAGCATTCATAAGAACACTCTTCTCAACTTACCGCTATATCTTTTATCTGGAGCAGTGCAGCAGTTCTTTATATATATAATAATATAATTTTTTTCATCATAAATTCTATGTACCTTAGGTTTAACATACAGAGAAACAAATATCTGTAAAATATATTCCCCACTTTTCAGTGTTGTTAATAGCTAATGATGCAGAAGAGTAACAGAAATCTGTAGATAAGAAAAATCTATAAATTCTTGGGCTTTGAAATTTCTTTCAAATTTTCTTATAAGTCTCCCAAAACTAAATCTTTCAATTTTATAATAATTAGTATAACTGTTAAGTTTATGAAGATAGCCCTGGCCATGGAAACTGGCATTCCATTGTCATGAGTCTGTAGTTACAGAAAGAAAAAAATGTACTGGAAAGAAGCACCAACTTTCCGCAACAGTTTGCATGAGATATTTATATAGTGTGAAGCCTGCATATGCATACATCTAAAATTAGACTGTATAATCTCTGGATTATTTGAATCCATTGTCTTTAAAATTAAACTGAACTGACATTTGTAATTCAAAACGGTCAAGTAAAACACAGCCAGTTATCGTGGTGAGGCTTATAGCTTGATGTAAGTTTCCATAAACTTCATCCAGTGTTTTTAGGCTTTTCAAATTAACATGTTAATTTAATAATCCTAGTTTTATCTCATAATTATATGCAGTATTTGAGTGAAAAAATAAGCCTTTATAAAGAATAAGCCTTCCTATGGAAATTGTACGGATTTTGGGGAATATTTTCTGCAAACTAGTCTTGCCCCTGATGATAACACTTCACTTAAGCAGTTCAGAAGATATGAAAAGCAACAGTTCACATTTCAGTAGGAATTCTTGGTATAGAGTTAGGATTTTCATGCTTTTGCAGTCATCAACTCTGAAATTATAGTTTCTTTAATACTTAAGACAAGCAGTCTACAATGGAATTTTATTTGTCATTATATATGTCATTATTGTATAATGATTTCACCCTCTTGGACTAAACTTTTGAAACTTTTGAAACAAAATTTTGAATATGTTTCAAGTAGACAAATTACCATATTTTCTTCTTCATCTAAAACTCATTTTCTCTGTAGTTGAAATAAAGTTCTCAAAGTGCATAGGTACATGAAATTGGAAGGGACCTCCTGGGTCCCTTGAGTCCCTATGGTTGGCACATTATATAATGCTTTTCTGAAAAGCAGTTACCTTTTTTTTCCTCCACTATTCTCACAGGAGTATTTACATGTCTTTGCTGCTCTACCAGTTAGGAATCTTCTCATAGTTTCCAGCCTAAAAGGGTATGTCTATATGTTCATTAATGCTCAGTCATTACTGGTCGCATCTACACATGTGCATTTACTATGCAGTAACTGAAATTACTGCACAGTACAGGCATATGTCTACATATGCACACCTGTACTGCACAGTAAATATGGTGACTTATGCTGACTTGAGCATAAATATGATACCTGTATCATGCAGATATCAAATTTACACCCAATTAGTTACTGTGCAGTAATGCACATGTAGGTGCCTTACTGTGCAGTAACATTGTGTGAGTGGACTGATTTGGGATTAACTTTAGTCTCAAGTCAGTCCACCCACAATGTTAATGCACTTTAGTGCCTGCACGTATAGACACCATCCTATTCCCACTTATTGTGCAGTAATTTACTGCCTAGTAAATTTAAGTTGGCATAAATGCATGTGTAGACATGCCTACTGCATATTAAATTTTGCATTTATACAATCAAGTAATAAATTAGTGCACAGTAATCAGCATTACTTCTCAATAGCATCACTGTATATCTTTTTAGTGATGCTACTGTGCAGTAGCCTAATAATACTGTGCAGTGGTATATCAGTACTATTTGTACTGTGATGTGCTACTTCATAGTATTATTATGCTTCTGTGCAGTTTGTGTCTCATCTGGATGTGCCCAAATAGTCATAATATGGTTAAGCATAAATAGTGACTATTTTGACACTATTCCTGCTGCCCTATTATCTTAACTGTTGTCAAGTTTCTATTCTGTCTGGCTGTTCCCCAAAATTATCATCCAGTACCTCAAACCAGTTCCTTTTATAGCTATATTTATCCTTACTTTATTTTATCTTACAATAGATACAATGCCAGCTTTATTAAAGATGTTTGGTTGTTTTCTCTATTTTGGTATTGCAAAGCAGGTTTGGAACCCGATGCAGATAAGCATGCCAAAATGAAGAACTTGATTTCTGCCTCTAATCCTTTTCTCCTTCTTTGTTTCTTTTGATGGGGGTTTCTTCCATCTTGACATTCTCAGTTCTCCTTCCCCATCCCCACCCCTCATGTTATAGCTAAAAATAAAACAAATGCACATAGTTGCCTAAATGGCTTACATTTTGTACTGCACTTAGGAAGGGCTAGACATGGCATTGTGTTGCTCATCCTCATGAGATTTCCACATTTTAACTAATCTAAAAATTTCATAATTCTTGGTGGGTTTTGTTTGTTTGTTTGTTAATTAGTTTATATTTGTATCCCTGGAAGATTTTACCACTTCACTGTCTATTTCTTCCTCAAAATAAATAATCAAAATAACAAACAGCTGTTATTATGATATAGATCCCTATACTACACAACAGGGAACTTCTCTTCATTTATGGACAGTACCGTTTATTAAAAGCACAGGATTGTTGACTAGTTTTTAATCCATGACAAGTCTCTGCCATTTTTCCTCTGGTTATTTCTTTTCATTAACGGATGCTTGTCAAAGGCCCTTAGCAAAGTGAGAAAATTATATCCAGTGGCTTCTCTCAGCCGCAATGTTATTAACTCATTCAAAAATTAAATCAGGTTAAAAAGGCACAAAGCAGATTTGGTCCAATCTTATCATTATATAAATATCCAAGTATTGTGTTAGGACTGCAACTTCCAAAAAAGTCAGTTAGAAGAGGTGATATATTGTTTAAGTGCACACTGTGACACTGTCTCAGAGAGGGTAAATGATGCCTTGTGCCATAAATAACTTTGCAATGAGGGAACCTGCAGAAGTGATCCCTCAAACTCTACAAACAGTATAGTATAGGTATGAAGCCTATACATGATGAGGGGAGCAGCCTGGGTAGGCCAAGGAAAAGAGTACGGGACAGGGAGAAATTCACTTTCCACATCCGTAGACTGGCCCTGGTAACATTTTCTGGGAAAGATAATGAAGCATGAGACTTTCTTATCTTTTCTATAGAGCCTTCCTTAGTAGGAGTAAGCACAACCAGGGAGTATGCTTCCAACAGAGGATGCTGACATCTATGCAAGACATTCTGCATACAGTAACAGCCATAACAATCCAAACTTTCCTCAGATAAGTTTCTGAACCCAGATAATGTTGCTGCCTGCTTTGAAAAAACAGTTTTTTCAAGCCGTTAGAAGGTAAAGTCCCCAAATATGCTTTGGTTTCAGATTTAAGCATTTCAGTGTAATAGACTAGATCATGTAAAGGATGTGACTTTGGTTTGTTTATTTTTTAAGTATACATGAAGATTCTGGTATCAAGCTATGAGCGCCCCAAATATTGTTCCCTGGGGGGGAAAAAGGAAATGTGTATATATAAATTTGTATGCAAATCTGCATGCATATATAAGTACATATATTTCTGTCTTTTGTAATCTAGAAAAAAAATGAGTGTTTTTGACTTAATTGACTTTTAGAATCATTTCATAGCTGGTTTTACTTCCCTGTACCTTCTTAAAGCTAAGCTTGACACTGCTGATTATCTGCAGCAAAGATTTGTCATAATATAAAATACAGTGCCATATTGTGGCATAGCTACACTTTCTGGTAAAAATCCATTGGGTGGGACAATGGAGGTAAATGTAAATCAAATCTGATATTGGGCATTAACTTTTGTCTTTTCCATACATGTTAATGTTTTAAGAGTGTCATTCCAATAACAGAAAATGCATCAGTTTTACAGAAATCTTCCCACTCTAATTTACTGCAAGATTTCAGTGATATGCTATATATAACTACTATTCCAAAAATAAAGAGAGCAATATTTTTTGCCATGCTGGAAATATTGCCACCAATTTTGAAAGGCTGTTTTTGGGAGCATGTAGAGAGGGGGTGCTTCTTTTGAAGAGCTGTGACACCAAATAAATTACATATTTTAAGAAATTCAGGTTGATTTCAATGCACTATTATATCCTATATTTAACCTTAAAGAAAATAAGAGGGAATGATCTGTGATAAGTTCTTTATATATATTGATAGTACATTATAAAATTGCTGGGTTAGTACTTACTTACTGGGTGTTTGATGGCATATTGCCATTCTACCGACTTATTCATTCCTTATCTGTTCATTTTCGTGTTTTTATTTTAATTATTATGGCTTTTTATATGTAATTCTTTGTTCTGTGTGGGCTTTTTTGTTCATTTCACCATTCTTTTACTCTGATGTGTAGAGGTAAACAAAAATTAAGAAAGTTAAATCAACACTACCAATGCTTGAATTTGTTTCTAACTTGTGCTGACTATTGTTAACTATTGTTTAAGGTTTGTGTTTAATGTATAGTGCTGTATTTTCATTCTAGAAGATTACTTGAATGTGTTGCTAAGACTTTTTGAATTGTTTATTTATTCATGCCTATCTTTTCTTGTTATTGTATTTAAATCTAATAAAAAATATTTAAAAGAAATTAAAATAGATGTCTAAGAATATATACCTCAGGCATCTCCATATGAAATGTTCCTATACTATAGCTATTGGGGGAGGGAGGGCGGGTTGGAAATATACTGTGCACAGTGCCTCAGGTAAACTGAAAAGCTCCTTGTGAAGTCATATATGAGGCCACTATCTTTGAGTTGTTGGAGAATATTTTACAGTTGACAAAAATTACTCCTACAAATATGTTTCTGATCTATTGAATTAGAGATGGCATTGTTGATGTTAAATAGAGAGCTGTACTGGTGAAATGGCTATTTCTGAAGTTTGATTATATTGTAATCAGAAGAACCTGCCACTGCAGGCGTTTAAAGCCTGTGAACATAACATTTTTCAAATTATCTTTGTCAAATTAACATGTATGTACAAAATTCTGCTCTTTGTTTCCTCATTTTCAGGAGGAACCATTTTGGCATTCTTCCAAATAGGTGAAAAAAATCTCTTATATAGCAATGCAATATTAATTACTGGTCCAGTTCTTTTTGGTGGGCCAGCCAATTTAAGGTTCTCCAAAACTTTGCAATCATAAATGTAATCCTTCTGTGTTGCTCTGTCCATTTTCCTATCCTTTTAAAGAAGAAATGGTATTAATGGATGTAATATTCTGGGTGAGGACATATAGTACAGTGTACAGTGGTTGTGTTCTTTGACTGAATATGTTGTTGGCACATTGATATTTTATAGGAAGGTTTAACTATTTCAGAATCTGTGTGCATGAATTATTTAACTGGCTTCCTCTAATATATTTATTTTGTACATGACAACCCTCAAATTGCCATTGTCCTTCTGCATTAAGCCAAATACACAAGACGCAGACAGAAGTGCAACTCCTGGGTCTAACACATGGTGCTTCCCAGTTGTTGGGTCAGGAGGGTGGGGGATCAAGCTCCAATTTGGAGCCTCTTCAGGGAGAGAGGCTGCATCTCTGAAGCCTCTTCCCTAAGCTCTGCACCCCTCCCCGCCCCCTCCCAGCTCTCATTCTCTCAGGAAGGAAGGGGGAGAAGGCAGGGAGAAAGGTCTCTTCTAGAGTTTCCTCAGAAGTGCTAGAATGGGGGGTGAGG
>JAGPOW010000261.1:50674130-50684757 GCA_030014935.1 Caiman crocodilus | reverse complement strand
TGGATTCCCCAGACGCACTGAAAAGGGGGGCCTCCAATCCCCCACCCCACCATCCAGCACTGGCTGGGCCGGCCCCTACCATTTTAAAAACAGTGCTGGGAGTAGGGCTGGGTTGTATCACCTGAGCCCTGCTCCTGGCACACAGACATTAGTCAAGGGGCGCTCCACATTGGAGTGCCTTCATGTGAACCCTCATTTAATGAGGGTTCAGCTCGTCACAGGATCAGGTCCTTTTAAAACTCTCTGTAGCCATGCACTTGTGTTAGGTCATCACTGTAGAGTACTTTCTAGCGCCAGATCAGGAGAAAACTGTCACTTTTGTCTGTGCCTATAGATTTGTTAGGGCCTTCTAAATTAACCCATTATCTTTTTTACTCTTGACTAACTTTCTCTTGGCCTGTTATGTTCACTGAAATTTTGGAAGTGGTATCAGAAATCAATTTTACATGACTGTTTTTGGATTCATGTATTTCTTATCTGTTGAAGACCTGGGATAGGGTATCTGTTGCTACAAGAAGTCAAGTTCTCTCTTGAGAAGGGTGGAGTGTCTGGCATCGCTCTGTTGGGGATCACAATCTAATCTATTCACCAAAGTGCCCCAGGCCTATTCAAAGTGCTCCAGGGGAAAACTAGGTATAACAGTCATAAGTTTCAGATTGGATATAAGGAAAAACTTCTTCACAGTTCATGTGACCAGACTCTGGAATAAATTCCTAGTAAGGGTGGTACAGGCACCTACCTTGGAGATCTTCAAAAGGAGACTGGACACACACTTTGCTGGGGTTATTTGACCGCAGCAGATTTTCCTGCCCACAGCAGGGGGGCTGGACCCAATCATCTCACGAGATCCCTTCTAGCCCTAAACTTCTATGAATCTGTGAATTATCAATCTGCTTGAAAACTTGTCTTTTTGAACCAGATTATCTGTCTGGATGCTACAGGTATTTTTATCCACTATCAGTTTGGGTTCAGACCAGAGAATAATAGAAACTGAACACTGGGTTTAATAGCCAATGAATTATGTCTGCCAATAGATAACTACTGATATAATACTATCTGCCAGTCTTTGATAACATTGACCTTAAAAAACTGTGGATATGCTTAGCATAAGGTATTGTCATCTTTTCTGAGTGGATGTACCATTTCATTCTGAAACCAGCCTTTCTTTCTAGAATATGGATTTGGGATATAGACAAACATGCTTGGAGCAGCTCAGTTGCTCCAACTTCAATGATGCATGAAGTAGGGATTTTGCTACAGTTGTATTGCTACAGCCTCATGCACAAGTAACAGCTACAGCCCACATTACCTTCTGTGTGCTCACAAGCCACAGCAGTTTCCCTCTTCTCCCTTCTGAAGCTATCCCAAATGTATGCTTGTCCCTGACTTTCTGTCCTGAAGGGTCCATTTTGGAAGTTCACCATATTTGATCTTGTTACCAGCTTCCTGTAGTGTTTAGCTTACAGAAGGGGCCACTCAGTGGGTTATTAATTCTGTGCCATCATTGTACTGGCAATTCCCAGTTCCATGTGACTGTTCTGGTGAACATATTTGTAGTTAAGTCTCTTTAAAGTTTTCTGATTGAAATAAGGGCATACGGAAAAGATAAATAGTTGAAGTTCAATCCAAATGAAACTCAAATGATGCTGGGAGGCTGAACAAAACACTGGAACACGTGGGAGAGATTGTTTCAGCTCCTTGATTGTTTGTGTGCACCTGTGCTTTGTTACTGTGATCATCTAGTTATCCATTTAATTCTAGATAATCAGCTAGGCTCCATGTCTACATTCCCTCCCCCTCCCCATTTGTGCTTAGCTAGATTATTAGACCCATTTCTTATGTGTATCTCATTCTCCTTTTCTATGCTATGGTCACATGGCTTCTACATCCTGTGTAATAGATAGACAGCCATCTATCATTTGTATGTTATTGTATTGCTTTATATTCATGAGCATCATAAGATCTTCTGGAAACATGTTAGTGCAGAATGACTGTCTCTTTAGTAAATGTGATATATCTGGACACTATAATGTAATTTGTACCGTTAGTTTATGATTAGATATTTAATGTTAAAAGAAATGCCCAAATTAGAAAGCCCTGAGCTGTCAGATCCAATTATTTCTAGAAGCAGCTTGACAATAATGACTTGGGAGGACTAGTAGGAGTTAGGAATTTCTGTGTAGCAAAGTATGATACAGAGAACTGGAGCTAAATGTGCATCCAAAAGGGTATATGAAGAAACAGACTTCTATTGGCCCAACAGAAATTAAAGATATTTGAAAGTAGGTTTTTATTTTATGGAATATGGGTTTTGACAAGGTAGGTTTTTACCTTACAGACTGACTGAAATAGAGATTCAAAAACTTTTGTAAGCATCAGCTTGCTTCATCAGTTGCTGAGAGGGGTCTATAATCCCTTCCCTTATGTAAGTTTTGCATCTCTGATTTAGTTTGTCTATAAGTTACAAATCTACCCTGCCTTCTGTCTAACTTCAGACTAACATAGAATCATAGAATCCCAAACATGACTTTGGGACATCCCCACTCTCTGCTTGTGTGGGGGCTTTGGTCAACTAATGACACTTCTGGAAGCTGCACTGGTAACTTTCTTAGCTTTTTTTCCAAAGTCTCTGACAGCAACTTCCGTGTTTCCTACTTATATCATCAACTCTTCTGTTTCAGGTACACATTCTTATCTGGTTCCCAATCCATGGTTGCTCCACCTGACTGCATGGTTGATGTCAGCATAACCCCGGCACATTTTACTGCCACTGGCAGGAGGTCGGACTCAACGATTCTTTGAGTCCTCTTCCGATCCTAGCATCTGTGAATCTGTGAACATGGATGCTGACTCCTGTTGTTGAAATAACCTAATTTGTAGAGGACCTAAAAATTTGTCTGCAGTCCTGAAGGCAAACCATATTGAAATGTTTCTTTCAGAAGCAGAAGGGATATTCTCTATAGGCAGCAGATAACCTGTCTGGATATTATACTTCCAGACCATTTGTTTTATATATAATATCTTTGAACACAGTACCTCACCTTGTCCACTTGGTCTCACTCTATCTTGTGTCATCAGACAATTCTCTTGCTTTCATGCCTCTCACAATTGTAAAATTCTTGCAGGTTGGAGTGTGTCCATCATTAAGAGTTACCTTTTCCACTGTGAACCCCTATATTTACTGTTGACAAGGTTGGTCACTATTTCTTTTTGAACAGTTGAATGTTCTTTGGATTGTACAACCCCAACAGACCTACTTCCCAGAAGGTTCCAAAAGTACTGTGCCATGTTTTGGAGTTTCACTCCCCACTGCACAACAGAGAGACACATGGAAGTCATGATATCATGTATTATTCTTGACTTGACAAATAAATGGCAGATAGCCACAATTTCAGTATTGCCAACTCTCATGATTTTTGGAGTTGTTCTTAATGTCTGCATTTCAGGAATGTGAAAATCTTAGCTCTGTTTGTTATATATATATACCATATTGCTAATGGTATGCCTATTGCCTGCTGCCACCCATCTGTCCATGCCTTGTGTAGATGGCTGTTCTGTCCCCACTTTCACCTCCCTTAGCCTCTGCTCACTGTTGCTTCTCCAAATTGTTGTCCAACATAGCTTTTGGAGGCACATTTTTTGGTGAACCCTGGATTAAGGGGGTGAGAGAGTAGCCCTCTGCACAGAGCAGGGATAGCTGGAGCAGCAAGGAACCAGTAGACCATGGCAGTGCCCTGGTTGCAAGGGGTGACCCACTGTTAATAAAAGGTCCCTGGGTTACATAGTTTTCTAAGAAAATACCATATAAATGGTGAGGACTTTTGTTAACTCTGAAGCGGACTACTGTGGTTACTGTGAACATCTATTTCAATATAAAATATTTTATATTTATACCATTTCATTAAAGCAATACTGGGGAGAGAGGAACTTTCAGTCATTTGCAAATTGATTGTTTATTTTACATTTTTCTTTCACTGTTATTTTCAAATATATTATAGTCTCTAAGGTAAAATGTGTCCTTCAATAAACCACATTTCCCAATATAGAGAGTGATTATAAAAATCTACATGTCACGTGCTAAAATAAATACTGCAGAAGAAATAGATTTTTGTTTACTCCAGGGACCTGCCTAAGAATTTTGGCAGAGACTACCATTCTCATGTTTAAGCTCTTGAAAGACTTTGCTATGAGATAGGGGCTGCAGATGCTTATGTATTTCTCACAGTACCATCTCTAAAATGATTGGTCAGGACTCTGACCAATCATTTCATCCTGAAACTGTTAGGATAAGGCCATGGGAAAAAAAAAAGTTGTATATTCAGCTTCTAATCTGGTAACTGATGTGGACTCCGAGGGGAAAAATACAGTAACAGTAGCTTGCATGCTTGCTGTTGTCAATCACACTGTGATAACACTAGTTCTCTGCATATAAAACTGACTGAAAGAAAGTTAAAAGAAACAAGAACAAACACAAGAAAAAACCCCAAAGTGAAGACAGAAAAAAGAGACTCTGGTGACGCAATCCCTGATAAATAAAGCCTGCTTTTAAAATTTAATTATAGGTAACTACCAGAGAAAATCATGATTGACTCTGATAACTAAGAGCACTGCTTAGACTGAACTTGTACTATACCTTACTGAGCCAATTATACGTAAGGGACCCAGCTGAGTGGTGGAGGCATAATGCTATCAGACTTCCACATGTTTAAGCCTGCCTTTGTCCTTTCTCTGAGTTCTGCTCAGTAGTGTCTCCTCTGAAAAGAAAAACCTCTCGGGTTGTACAACCCTGCAAAAACTTTAAAATATTTTTGAGTATTAAAAATGTAAATATTTTAACACGTTGATTGACATTATGTTACCTATATTTAGAATAGACAGTTTCCCAATTTTTAATCACAATATTTAGTACTGGACAGTTCACAATAACATGGGATTCATTGCACTTCTAATTTAATTACCCCATTCTTTCTTTAAATTAAAATCCTGGCCTTTCCTGTGTCATACAGTTAAAACTTCTTTGGGGATTGGTTAAAAACATTTTGATTAGAAAGCAGCTGTGTATTGAGAAGCTTCTCAGCAGGTACTAGAAGCTAATTTTACAAATAGCCTTTCAGACCAAATTTAACTAGAAGAAAAAATAAATTTAT
The DNA here is from genome assembly GCA_030014935.1 of Caiman crocodilus. NCBI lineage: Eukaryota > Metazoa > Chordata > Crocodylia > Alligatoridae > Caiman > Caiman crocodilus. The sequence goes on along the minus strand of JAGPOW010000261.1, from coordinate 50,679,610 downwards.
AACAGTTTGCTGTTGTATGCATAGTGTCTTTCATCCCCCAAATAAATTAATACTCTTTGCAATTTAACAGTGAACCAAAGCACATACTGCATAAATTGAATATAATTTTCAAGGCTAGGGACAGACGTTCAAAAAGCCTGAGACTGAATTAATTCAATCTTTTCAGGTTAGTCCAACCTGGCTAGGCTAAATCAGTTTTGTAACCAGGCAGACATCCCAGAAATTCAGGCACATGCCTGCAGTGGCTCAGGCTAGAAGTTGGGGTGTGCTAGAGCAGCTCTCCCTTCGCTTCCACAGTTCTGAGCTGAGGTGGGGCGTGGCCCAGCCAGGCCCCAGCAGGATGCTATCATTATTCCCCTTCTCCTAAGCAGCCAACAGGGAATGTGTACCATCCCTAACTCAGTGTTTATCAACCCATTAAGAAAATAAAGCCTCTCTCCTTTAACTGAGAGAGAGGGGGGATCTTCTTAAACAGCTGTTCCAAGGAAGGCCTTAAGCTACCTGTTGATTAGCTCCAAAAAGCCTGTCTGCAAGTTGTCTCCCACAGCAGGGACCATAGCCAGCATGTGGTATGTTAACTAATGCTGAGGTGTTTGTGTAAGGCAGAGGGAGAGGGGGGGAATAATCACTGCTTAACAGAGAGAAACCAGGCAGATGCTGTGTGCCTGCAGTCTCTACTGGGGCTCCAGCCAGGGAGCAGAGGGTAGGAGCCATCCCTGCTGTGGAAGAGAGAGCCCCACCCAGCCCAGAGAACATGCCAGGATGCTGGGGGTGTCTAGATAATCTTAAACTAGCAAGGGATCTGGGACAGACATTGCATAAACCAATTTGAGCCAAATCAGTTAAGTCTGATACTACATTCAACCAGATTTATCTCAAACCAGTTTCAGCCATTTGCAAATTAGTTTATGTGCACTGAACATCTGTTTTATTAATCAGTCTTCAACGAGAGATGGAATAATTCTTTACATCAGTGGCTCCCAAACTTGTGGGGGGCGTGACCCAAATCAGGATAGCAGGGGGTCCACCCTCCCACCTGTAGGACTCTCCCAGCACACAGTCTATGCGGATCTGCTCTTGCTGCCACTACCCACCACAATCCCAGCTTTCCCACCACAATCCCACATCCCAGGCTCTGCTGGCACTGCTGGGTACGAGTATGTCAGTGGTGGGGGTGGGGGCAGGGTTGCAACCTGTATTTAGGGTTGCAGCAAAAAAAGGCTGGGAGTCATTGGTTTACATGAATTCTCCAGAACATACTGTAAAGAAATAGAAAAAAAGTACTAAGTTCAATGAATACTATGTACAATCATTTAAATCAAAATGCCCTTTAAGAAAAAAATTATATAGCCTGCTATGAATTATACTAACACAACAATACATAAAATTTGTTTTTAAGGAAATTTGTAAAGCCAAAAGTCAAATGTATATATAATAAAACAAAATAATAACAATAAAAACAATGATGATGATAACAGTAGTAGTAATGATGATAATAGTAGTGATAATAATAATAATAATAATTACTAATAATAGTAATATCATTACTGTTACATAATTATTATTATTATTATTATTATTATTTTGCAACACATATAAGTTCTAGTCTTGGACCAGTGCCATTATGTTAGGTGCTGTACAAATATAAAACAAAAAGATGGTGCTATTTTAGTATGCCCAAAACAAAAATCTGATGGAAGAATATATACCTCTACCTCATCTTTCGGATATAAACAGGAGCAATCAAAGACTCTTCTAAAAGGACTTTGAGGCAGGGCCTTGGAGGATAAAGAGATTATATAAAAAGCTGAAGGATTTCTTTGCATTGGTCTTCACAGAGGATGATGGGAAAATAGCCACTTAATGGGTTGCTTTTTACATGTAGCAAAGGTATCAGATGATGGAACAACTCAAGAAATTAAATTGCAATAAATCACCCAGACCAGATGGCATTCATCTAATATTTCTAAAGGAACTGATGACTAAAGTAGCTATACCACCTAACAATACTGTGTAATTTATACGTACCATAAATCTGGAGGGCTGCCAATAGGTATTCATCTTTTTAAAAAAAGATACCAAGGATAATCCCAGGAAGCATAGATCAGTGAGTTTCACTTCAATATAAACCCCTATTCCACTACTGCTAATCACTGTCTGAGAGGAGCCTGGATATTGTTTGGAATGATACTGCCTTGGTTATTTGTGTCATCTGTTCACTGCCAACAGAATTTCCATCCTTAATTTTTAATTGGTGCACATTGATTAATCTACAGTACTCATCACATGCTGCACAGTGTCTGATAACTTCATAGCCTTAATTTTTACTTATGAAGTACTCATATTATTAATGATATTTCTGGAATCTAGAATTCTCTATTTCTGCCCTTTTAAGACAGTTTCTCACAATAATAGTGCTTGTGTTTGTTCTTGGCTATTATTACATGATTATTTGAATACATGCTAATTTAAAGAGTCATTTCTTACAGAACTCTGTGCAGGTGATAAGATTCAGAATAAGTCTAATCTCAAGAAGTTTAGTCCATAGTTACACCATTATTATTACTTTAGGCTGCATAACACATACCACCAATGTTTGTACCCTTCTTAGGTTGTCATTCTTTCAGCAGAGTCTTTTTTAAAACAAATTCTCTGCTCTCCAAAATCATGATCACCAACACCATCATTCCATTAGCTAATGGGGTTTTTGCAGTATTTTGTCACATGACATTTTGGAAGGCTAGCATCCACTGGAATGGAGAAGAAAAATTAAGGCTAAGAAGTAGAAGTGTGTGCTCTGTGGGACAAAGTAGTTGTAATAATAATAAAGTGTGTGCCTGTGGGTGAAAAAAATATATAGGTATAGTATCTCTAAACTTCTACCTTTTGTAGTTTTTCCAGATACGTTGTAGCACTTTGAAAAACAGATCATGGAATTGTAGGACTGGAAAGGACCTCCAGGGCCATTTAATTCAACCCTGTACCCAAATGCTGGATGTGTTATCCCCAAGGCATCCCAGACAAATTCTTATCCAACCTATAAAAACTTCTAATGAAGGAAATTCCACAATTCCTCTGGCAAGAAATTAGTCCAAATCAGCCAATCACTGATTGTGAAACAAGTTCACATCTCCCTGATATCTTCAAACAATACAAATAAAATGTGACACCTCAGATGTGAAGTATAGTTAATGGGAAGATACACAGTAGTTGAGACTTCTATTCAGATAATGGACATGTGCCTATTTATGTTCTCTTTTAAGGAATTAGATTTGGATATTTACAAGGCATTGACATAGGTCATGTACAGGTCCTTTGTTTCTACCAGGAGAATTGCTGCTCTCCCAATAAAAACTATGAGCATAAAGGCTAGGGACAGACTTTACACCTAAACCAGTTAAGTGATCAGAAACTGGTTTAAACCTGTAACAGAACAGATGTTCAATGCACATAAACTGGTTTGAAAATGACTGAAATCAGTTTGAGATGAACTTGCTTGAAGTATCAGACTTAACTGATTTGACTCAATCTGGTTTATACAATGTCTGTCCCAGAACCTTTGCTGGTTTAAGCGAAATCAGACTCCCCCAGCATCCCACCATGCTCTGTGGTCTGGATCAGGTTCTCTGCTTCACATCAGAGCTGACCCCTCCCCTTTGCTCCCTGGCTGCAGCTCCAGCAGAGACTTGCAGGCAAAGCAGTGTCTGCCTGCTTTCCCTCTCCCCTGCCTACTCCCTGCTAAACAGGGATCGCTTGCTCCCTCTGCCTTACACATGCACATAGCATTAGCTAGCAGATCACATCCTGGCTAAGGTCCGTGCTGTGGCAGACAGCAGTGTAGGCTTAGGGCTTTTTGAAGCTAATCAAAGCTCACTTGGTAGTGTAAAAAGTGTTTCAGATAATGAGAGATACTTTGTTTTCTGATGGGGTGATAAATGCTGATAACAAAGCTGATAAATGCTCTATTATCATCCAAGGGGAGGGGGAAACCCTCCCTAATCCTGCTAGGGCCTGACCATGCCCCCTTCAGCTCCACCCTGTAGAAGAGAGGGAAGGCTGCTCAAGCATCCCCTGGCTTGAGTATGGCTACCATGCCCTGGCAGTAGCCCGAGCCACTGCAGGCATGTGCCCGCATTTCTGGTATGCCTGCAGTTACAAAGTGATTCAGTCTAGCCAGGTTATACTAACCTGAAAAATTGAATCACTTCAGGCTCAGACTTTTTGAATGTCTGCCCCCAGCCAAAGAGTTTATTCAGTTTCTCTGTCCCTTCCAGGATACTCAAAGGCTAGGGGTAGACATTATACATAAACTGGTTTCAGTGATGAGAAACTAGTTGAAACCTGTAACAGAACAGCCATTCAGTGCACATAAATCAGTTTGAAAATGGCTGAAACTGGTTTAAGATAAACCTGGTTGAATATAGTATCAGACTTAACTAATTTAACCAGTTTATGCATTGTCTGTCCCAGACTCCATTCTGGTTTAAGATCAACCAGAGTCCCCCAACATCCCGACATACTCTCTGGGCTGGGGTCTCTGCTTCATCCCAGCTGGGATGGCCCCGCCCAACTGGTCCCCAGCTGGAGCAGGGACAGGGGTCTGGCCAGAGAGGATTTTAATTCTCTCCTCCCTGTCTCACCAGCAGGGACCTGATCCAGGTCTTCTGGTTTTCACCCCTCCTGCTTTAGCACCAGGCAGCACGGCCTATGAGGCAGAGAGGGCAGTGAGAGGGGTTAGTCTCTCCATTCCTACTGGCAGTCAGGTCTGCCCTTCCTCCTCATTTCTCCCGCTGCCAGCTGGCGGCGGTGGGCGGGGGAAGGGCATGGCCAGATGCTGCAGGCTGGGAAGATCTGGCTTATGGAGGGGTTTTCTCTGGCCCCCAGCAGGTCCCTCAGTCCTGATGGACTGAGGTGCCACTCCCTGGGCACCAGCAGAGGTGGAGCTGCTCTTCAGTGGGACTGCCTTTCTCAACAGCCTGGCTGCAGCATCTCCTTTGCTGCTGGTGCTGCTGTTGAGCCCCAGCCCAAATCTGGGTTCGCGCCTGGAATGCAGACTCCAATATACACAGCGGGCGGTGGAAGTAAAAAGAAAAGTTTATTGCTAGCAACAAACGGTACAAGCAGAATAATTCAAGCAAGCACCATGAATATCATTTCTGGGGTATTTTTATACAGAATTTTACAAGGTTTTACAAGTGTGCCGTTCAGTAATTGGTTACAAGGGAATGACGTAAGAAGTTCTCTACTGAGCATGTCTCTATACCTGTGTTTAAGCCATGTACCTCAATTACATACATGTATGTTTCATTAGCATACTTTCTCTCCACCTAGGGGTGTGCTTTTTAGTATTATAATGAGTTCTTTGACCTAATTAGCTGGCTTTTTCTTATTCCTTCAAGTCTCTCTCTCACCCAGTTACCAATGCCGCCTCCTTATCATCACAGATGGCCATTCTTTACATAACAGTCTCTTCTCAGTAT
>JAGPOW010000261.1:50648635-50674030 GCA_030014935.1 Caiman crocodilus | reverse complement strand
CTGCCCCTGAGAGCATAGGCAAAATGGGTCAGGAATGCAATGGGCAAGGAGAGGTTGCAAGGAGTTAGGTGAATGGGGTTGGGATAGGGAGGGTTGGGGTTTACCTGGGGATCTGCCCCTGCAGCTGATCTGCCCCCCTCTCCTTACACTGCTGGTGCTGGCCACTGGCTGCAGCCCCACAGAACAGGCAGGGACCAGTGCGTGCAGCCTTGACCCTGCATGCTCTACGCTGGCTTCAGTCTTGGTGCTCCAGGCTAATCAGTGGTGACAGGGGAGTAAGGCTGCTCAGTGCTGGGGGGGAAAAGACCCTCCCATCCCACTGCCAGTGCTTCCAGGTGCAGCCCCCCTGGAGCTGGCACTGGGGTCCTCTGAATCTCTGCCATGTCACTGCTGCCTCTGGCCTGCCCTATGGGGCAGCAGAAGCAGCAGAGCAGACACTGGACATCCCTGCATGGGCTCTGGGTGGATGCAACAGGAAGTGCCAGGGGGTGGGGGAGGGGCCTCTTTTGTCCCGTGCTGGCTCCAGGCTCACCCATTTGGACTGAGCACTGGTGATGGGGAGTGAAATGGCTGCTTAGCACAGGGCAAAAGCAGCCCCTCCAACTCCTGCTGCCAGCGCTCCCTGCTGCAGCCACCCAGAGCTGGCACCAAGTTGCCCTGTGTCTCTTGTGCTGCCACTGCTACCCCTTTGGACAGCTCAGAGGTGGCAGTGATGTGGAGGAGACAGAGCAGCCTGATGCTGGCTCCAGCTGCACCTGGAAGTGCCAGCAGTGGGATGGAGAGGAGCTTTTCCCTCCACACTGAGCAGCCTTTCTCCCCTACCATAGCTGTTCAGCCTGGATGGGTGAGCCTGGAGCCAGCATAGAGCATGCGGGGTCAGGGCTGCATGTGCTGGTTCCTGCCTGTGCCATGGGGCTAGGGCCAGTGGCTGCAGCAAAGGAGCTGCTGTGGGTGGGCTGCTGAGAAAAACAGTCCCACTGCAGAGCAGCTCCAATGCTGCTGGGTTCCCAGTGTTTTGCACCTTGGCCCAGTGGTTCTGAGGGACCAGCTGGGGTCTAGACAAAGCCCCTCTGCAGGCCAGATCTGCCCAGCCTGTGGCATTTGGCCATGCTCCCTTCCAGCTGCTGGAGCAGTGAGGGGAGAGCAACCATGATGGGACAGGATCCCCTTCCTGATGTGGGGGGCATGCTGAGGGGTGAGGAAAACAGCTGCAGTGGCAATGCTGGGGGGGACTCTGACTGCCTCCAGGCTCCAGTGCTGCCTCACGCAGCTCGTCTTAGCTCTGCCTTTCCCACAGCAGGGCCACAGTTGGGAAGGGGCTCACGCTACCAGACATTTTGACACGCTGCTGCCCCCACCAAGAGCCCTTAACCCTTCCGCTGCAGAGGCCTGGTGGGGATGCAACCAGCCTGTAGGGTCCTTTGTTGGGGGGCAGTGATGGGGTTATTTCCCTCCACCATCCCATGGAGGGGACAGCAGGGGACTGTTCTGTCACAGAGAGTGAGCATGGCAGTGACCTGGTTGCCAGTAGGGATAGAGGGGTGACTAACCCCCTCTCCCTGCTCCCTCTGCCTCAGAGGTCATGGTGCCTGCTGCTGCAGCAGAGGGGAGAGGGAAAACTGGATGACCCAGCTGGGGTCCCTGCCGGTGGGGCAGGGTGGGGGTAATTAAACCCCTCACTGAGCAGTTCAGCCTAGACTGGCCAGGCACAGCTTCCCTGCTGCCAAGGGAGTGCTGTAATGCCCCAGCTCCTGGCCTAAGCAACTGCAAGCGTGTGCCCGCATGACTGTTCTGTTGCAAACCAGTTCACTCTCTTCAGGTTAGACTAAACTGCAAAGGTTGAATCATTTCAGGCTCCAGCTTTTTGAATGTCTGTCCCTAGTCAAAGAGCCTGAGGCAGAGTCAACCTAAGTTACACAGTTTTCTGTAAGCGGTGTATTTTAGACTGGTAGTTAATAGAACATACGTTCTCCCTTTGCTCTCTGTGTGTGTGTAGTGGGGGCGGGGGTGTCAAATCTTAGAATAGGTTCTGCCATTTTTAAACCAGTCTATGTGTGCCTAACTTCTATTATGGGTATAAACAGGCTTTATGTGCCGAACTTCTATTCTGTTTCTGATCACTTGTACTGGTAAAAGTATAAAGTCTGTACCTGCCCCTGTGGCCAGGACTGGACTGGGAGGGGAGGGGAGCAGCCACTGATGCTCCCTGCTTTGATTCCAAACCAGGAACTGCCTGGCTTCGAGAAGGGGCTGAGACCTTTCCCTGCTGACCATTCCTCTCCTTCTCCCTGGTATTTCCTGCCACTGCACTCTCCAGGGGAAAAAAGTAATAGAGCAGCTGCAGTCTGAAGAAGGTGTGGAGATCAGGGAAAAGGGGAAGACGCATGCTGGACATCTGCATTCTTCCTCTCCCAGAAAGATTTTGTTTGGTGGAAGTTTCTGAAAACACCTCTTTGTAGACATAGTTATATTTTGTCATACCTTAACAATTTTTAAGTCAGGGTGGCATTTTTGAGACTTAACTTGTTCAGAGAAGCATGAACTTTTGTAGCCAGAATCTATTTTGTCAGATGCTGTGAATGGACTGGAAGAAAAGAAGGGTTTTATATAAAAAGGGGAAAAGAGTGGGGTAAAGTGTGAATAAAGTATATGAGAAATCTCTTCTGTCCCCAAAATGTCATTTTATTGTTTAAAATTTTATAACTTAAATGGGCTACAATAAATCTCTCTCTAGCATTCTAGCTAACCAGTTGTTAAAGTTGTTTTTCTAATAAGATTTAAATCTTCCACAATATTCCTAAAAAAATTGGTGTTTCATATGATATTGATTTTTTAATGAACATGAATAACCATAATTTCTATAAATAAAAAAAGTACATTCTCTGTGTCTCTTTTCAGAGGTACTTAAGAAAACTAATTGGGTTGCATTTTCCATCATGCAAAGAATGTAATTCAGCTTTCTCTATTAAAAGGTAGTTCTACAGAATTATGGAGGTAACAGTTGGTAATGTGAACATTTATGTTTTTCTTTTCTTTTTCTCCACTGATATGATCTTGCTTGTTTTCACAAATTCTGGCACACTGCTTTACTTCTGGGATACATCAAAATATCCTCTTCAATATTCACCTTTATGAAAACAGTACTATATATCTATTCATAGACTCCTGCTTTTTACATTATGTCATTTTTTATAGCATTGAATTATCTGTTTATCTATAATGTATGCCAAAGCTTGTATTTGCTTACGTGAAAGACATTTTCTTCCAAATAGTCTATGGAAATATGCAATGTGAACTGGTTAGTCTGGATTGCCCATAGCAACCTATATTTTTCTAATGAAAACTTTCATTGAAGACAAAGTCAATGGATTTTATATGCAGCCTTTTGAGATTGTTCAAATCACTAGCAGTCAATTTAGTTGCACTAATCTTTATAACTAAGGGCCTAATCCTTATGAAATCTTTTGGCATTTTGTCCTAGGTTTCTATAATAACTGCACAAAAAGACTGCAGAGGACATGATAGTTGTCCATATTGTAATCAAACACGTTTTGGGATTCAGAAAAATCTCTTTTCTCATTATACAAAATGGGACTGTTTGACTTTCTCTAAAGAAACCCCCATTTGTAACATTGTTCTGAGTCTCCATAGAGAACATATAGCATGCACTGTGTAAGCAGTCATGAAAATTACAATTAAAAAAAAAAAAAATCAGCATTTGTATGTTCTTTGGCACCAGTGTAGCTATAAACCTATGCACTATTTATGTCTTTAACACAATTATTTCCTGTTCAACAGATATACAGTTACCATAGCAACAGCTACATTTACAGTCCCAGAATAAATGGAAGGCCTAATCTGTCCCACCAGTAATAGAAAAAGCTTTTTAAAATGCAGTTTATCAGCTGCCTCTATAATAGAGATTAGCGGTACTCAAATTACGAACCAGGATCTGGTTGCAGCCTGTCAGCTTTGGTCTTGTTGGCCACTCTGACACTCTGGCCATTGCTTGACTGCATGTTCACTTACTCCTTCAATCAGCAGCAGTGCTCCAGATTCATGTCTGGGGTTTGCCTTTGAGAAGGTAATTTGATGCAGCCTTGACAACCAGCCTGAATCAGTGGCACCAAAGTTTAAAATAAGAAACTCCATAGCCAGCAATTACTGACTGCTAAAATGAGCAAAGTCATCCAGTGTGCAAAATATTATTTCATTATATGAAATTTAAAATATCTGCCATTTTTATAATTAAAAGGAAGAGATACCATTCTTTTCCTTAAAAGGAAATAATAGCCATTTCTCAAAGGAATCAAGTATACAGCTGTTTTAGCATTCCAATCATAGTGTTTCTGCACTGGAATTTGAAAGAAATAGCTGATTGCAGAATAAGCTATGCTGCTGTAGCTATTTCAGAATAGCTCCCCGTGTTGACTTTGTGTTCAGGAGTAAAAGTTGTTTTATTTAAAAATAATTATCCTTCTTCCAAAGCACAGCAAGTATTCTGGTACAAAATTACTTTTACTCTGCCATGGAATATACAGGTGCAAAGATACTCAGAAACAGATAACAAAATACCTTATTCCACAATAGCATTCCAATCTATTTCCCAGAGCAGATATCACTAGTCCCCTTTTCTGTTATTCATCATTCACAAGCAATGTGTTAATCTACTGATTTTGTCTGGATCCTTACTTCAGTAGCCTATCTAAAGAGCTATGTAGGTTAAACTCTTCCATTTGGAGGATAGAAACACTCCAAACTGATCAAGAGTCATGTAATGATTATTTAGGATCTGGTTTTGCTTTCACTGACATCAATGGCAAAGCTCTGAGTGGCTTTGATAGGAGAAAATATAGAACCTTAATAAATTTGTGTGTACATGCATTCCTTTCGTCTCTATGGTTGTTCTCTCTATCATTGGTGCCAGCTGCTAGAAATCTCTACATTCCTTTTCTAAGAAAGGTAGGAAAACCATAGCAAAAGAAAAAGGTAAACTCCATTAAAAGAAACTTAGCACATGTACACAAAAGGGCTGTTCATGTCAAGAGTCATACTTGTCAAGGCTATTATATTTTTGTGAAAAACCAAATCAGTGGTTATACTGCATGGCCTCACGTTGAGTTGCAGTGTATGGTATAGTATGATCAGTTTCATGTTTTTGATCATCCTTGCTAAAATCGTTTCTGCTTATTTTATAGTGCTAAGGTTTGGCACTTTGAGGTGGTACAACTGGAGCTTGTCACCACACAAAACACATATTTCTTTCACTAAACTGATTCTTTTAAAGCAGTGCATCCCCTCTAATATGTGCAATGTCACATAGAAATGCTTATATAGGTATGTCTTTCCTATCCATATATATTAATATTGATTTATTAAATAGATGACAAGGCAGCAGGCGGAGAAAAAAATTCCTTCTGACCCCACATGGCAAGTAGCAAAGCCCAGGAGCCTGCTTAAATCTAGCTTAAATCTATCTATAGTTTGTCAAATGTATCTATAGTGTTTTAAAGGTATTGAGTTCTCACAACTCCTGGTGACTTTGTTTGGAGTGGTCTGCATTCATCGCTTCTGGAAGCCAGGTGACCTTTCTTTAAAAAGGTAAGTATGGGTTGAGAGAGTTAATTTGAGATACACAAGGTGAATGGAACACTGGTGTTTACTGCTTAATTTTTTTTTTTGGCCATTGACAGTGAAATACTTCCTCACTTCTCAAAACTATTATTTAGCATCTGGAAAAAAACAAAAACCCTGGATCAAATATTAGGCCCATCTAGATCTCCCTTCATTTGTATTTTATGTTTCAGTAGAAGGTTGGGGAAAAAAGCCACAATTCACCTAGCCAGTTGGGCAGTACACTCTCTCTCTCTCTAACTAGCTGTTAAAATACCTCTGTCTCTTATAATTTTGAACATTATCCTTCAGGAGCTCTGTTTTTCTTTCAGTCCACCTTTCAGAACCAGATTTTGTTCATTTAGGAGTTAATTTCAGAAGTATTTTGTTTATTTTTGTAACATTTAGTACCAGTTTAGAAATCTACTCTCTTACCATGGAAAGATTTGCATACATGCCTAGCTTTAAATACATGAATAATATTTCCACTGAAATCAGCAAGCAAATTGACGTCTTTGGGGCTACTTAGTGCCACCACTAACAACATTCTTATGTCCATACTAGATCAGGACTTTGTTTGAGAAGGTAGGATGGGTGGAGGGTGGGGGGTGTCTAATTATTTATTTTTATCGGTTTTTTTGTATAGACTAGGGACATACCATCTTATAACCTTTCACTGAGAGAAAAGCATGCCAGCTTTTCTCCAAAGTAGGCCTATGTTTTTTTTGATATTTTGGAGGGAAGATGGGAAGGTTGCAAGAAAAGGGGATCACAGTCCCTTTATACAAAAGGCATTGAATAATTTTAAATCTGCAGATATAAGTTGGACTTTTCCAAATGGAGGCTCATTATGGAAAACCAAGTTAGAACCTCATTACAACTGAGTTGTCTATAGGGTTTGCCTTTGAGAAGGTAATTTGATGCAGCCTTGACAATTGCTACAGCATTGTTTGGTCTCTGAGAGTCCCCTAAAGCCAGCCTGTGCTCGTCTTCTAGAGCAAGGGGGGACAGTCTGAGCTCCTTCCCACTTGCAGACCTCAGCCTTGAGGCCCCTCAGCTTCTGTCTTCATGGCCCTGACTCAAGGAGCAAAGCTTCAGCAGCATGCTTGAGAGGACTTCATCTTCTGTTGGGGCATCCTACTACAACCCAAATTTCTAAATGGCACAGCAGACAGTCTCTTCAGTAAAGGCATTTATTAGGGCCAAGGGTCAGCCAGAGACTCCGTTTCCTCCAAATGGATTAAGCAGTCCTTTCATCCCCAGCCCAGCCCACACTGACTTGAGCATCCCCAAAGATACTCAACTGTTCCCTTCCAATCTTTTCCAGCTTCTCTCAGTACCCCAGACTCTTTGGGCACTTTTATACATGCTCTGGGGGCAGGGCTTTAATTAGAAGGACTCCAAGAGCATCTCTAAGTAAAACACCACAGAGCCTTGTGTATTGGTGTCCCCATGCTTCAAAATGGTGGTGGGGGTGCATGAACTAAAGCTTGTTGGACAAGCTTTAGTTCAAGCGCCCCCAACATCATTTTGAAGCATGGGGACACCAATACACAAGATGCAGGAGGCTGTGGTAATTGCCAGGAGTGTGGTAATTGCCATGTAAGTGCAGCGCATCACAGCAACCTCCACACTCATGTACAGGCACCCTTTTGCCCCTGGCCTGCTAGAATGATTTTTCCAGCCTGCTCTCCCTCTTCCCATGATTATCTTCCCTGCACCCCACTAGATGTCGGCCGTCTCACGTGTTGTTATGGCAATAAGGCCATTCACAAATACTGATGCTATATCATAGAATCACAGAAAGTTAGGGTTGCAAGAGACATCAGAAAGTCATCTAGTTCAACCCCATGCTCAAAAAAGGACCATCCCCACCTGGATCATCCCAGCCAAGGCTTTGTCTAGCTGAGTCTTAAACACCTCTAAGGACAGACATTCCATCACTTCTCTTGGTAACCTGTTCCAGTATTTCACCACCCTCTTGGTGATAAAGTTTTTTTTGAATATCCAACCTGTCACGGCAGCGTCCTCCAAGAGGGCCGTGATCTCCTGAAGACCCTCTGCCCGCGCCAAGTCTGGCCCAAGGCACCCTCAATTCTTGCCCGCCACAACTTGATCTTAATAGGTATATGATGGGAGGCTGCCTTTGTACTGCCTTGGGCGCGGCATAACGGGACCTTCGTCCCTGTGATCTTCCGGACTGTCTAATGGTGCTCCCTAGGCACCCTAGCCTTAGGGGCTACGTGTGAAAGACATCATCCTGTCCAAACCCACACCCGTTCTCAGGCCTTCTCTATAGTCTCACCCGCTCTTGGGCCTCTCAGTGCTGCTGTCCCTTCCTGGGACTCCCAATGAAACCGCCCCTCTCTTGTGGTCTCGATGCCCACTCTGGGCTTTCTAATACTATCAATGCCTCTTCTCAGGCTTCTCAGTGCTGCCCCATCTTGGGCCTTTCAGACAGACAGACAGGATATTGTCTGTTCCTGGGACCCTCGTCCGCTCTGGGGACCTTTTGTTGAGCCCCAGTCTTTTAGGCCTTCTGCACGGTTATGCTCTCTTTAGCCAGGCATTCGGTGCTGCTATCTCCTTGGAGACCACCGCAGCCTCTTGCCTTTCTCTGGAGGCGCTGTGCTGCTAACCCTCTTCTTGGGGTCCACTGCAGCACTGTGCCCCCTGGCTGAGGTCTACCTTCGTACTAGCCTACAACTGGGCTTCTCAATAATGCTGCCCCTTGTCTGGGCTTCTCAAGTGGTGCTCCCCTCTCAGCTTCTCAATAATGCTGCCCCTCATGGGCTCCTTAAAGTACTGCCCCCTTCTAGGGCTTCTCAAATGTGGCCCCTTCTCAGGCCCCTCAATTGTTGCCCCCTCACGGGCTTCTCCAATAGGGCCCCTCGCAGGCTTCTCTGTGCTGCCCCCCTTCCAGGGGCCTGCTGTGCCCAACTTGGGTTCCTTATCAAATGCCCCTCCTCTCTTGGGCTGGGGTCTACACACCCACATGCTGCTGTGCCCTCACTGGCACCTATAAGCATACTGCAGCCCACAGGCACCAGGATCCCCACACTACTGGGGTCCCCCTATGAGGCCTCCTCCTTCCCCTACAGCCTTGCCCAAACCACCAGTGTAAACCACAATCAAAACACAAGCCTCTGGCTATAACTTACACATCAGGCTCCTGGCCATAACTACATCAAGCTCCTGGCTCCTACTTAACATCATTGCTCCAGCTTCTGGAGCTCTCATGGGCTGCACACATATTCTGGCCCTCAGAGCTCCTGCCCCTCTGGCTGCTGGCAGAGAACTGCCAGCTTGACTCTGGCTCTGGGCTTTATAGGGCCAAGCCCTGCCCCTTAGGTCAGCTGACGCTCCTCAGTTGCCTCAGCAACCCTCAGCTGTGCTCATTATCCCACTGCTGGGGCTTTCCCCAGCAGTTTTTCTCTCACAAGGAGGAGCGAGGTGCGCCATGACACAACCTAAACCTTTTTTGCTGCAACTTGAGACTATTTCTCCTTGTTCTATAATCTGCCAACACTGAGAAGAGTCTAGGTTTATCCTCTTTGGAACTACTCCAGGTGGTTTAAGGATGCTATCAGATCCCTGTTCAGTCTTCTCTTCTGAAACCTAAGTAAGTCCAGTTCCCTCAGCCTCTCCTTATAAGTCATGTGCCCCAGCCCACTAACAATTTTGTTGCCCTCCATTGGACTCGCTCCAAATTGTCCACATCTTTTTTATGATGGTGGGGTTCCAAACTTGAAACAGTACTTCAGATGTGGCCTCACCAGTGCAGAATAAAGGAGAATAATTACTTCCCTTGGTCTGCTGGCGATACTCCTACTAATGCAGCCCAGAATGCTGTTAGCCTTCTTGAAAACAAGGGCACACTGTTAACTCATTTCCATCCACTGTAACTCCCAGGTCCTTTTCTGCAGAGCTTCTGCTTCACCAGCTGATCCCAAGTCTGTGCCAGTGCATGGGATTGTTTCATATCCTAAGTACAGGATTTTGCACTCCCCTTATTGAATCCTCCCATTTGTCTAGGTCACTCTGAATCCTAGTCCTGCCTGTCAGCGTATCTACTACTGCTCCCAGCTTGGTGTCATCTGCAAACTTGAAGGTCCATTTCATCTCCTCTTTGGCCAGCCTTGGCACTTAA
Organism: Caiman crocodilus; assembly: GCA_030014935.1. Lineage (NCBI taxonomy): Eukaryota > Metazoa > Chordata > Crocodylia > Alligatoridae > Caiman > Caiman crocodilus. The sequence goes on along the minus strand of JAGPOW010000261.1, from coordinate 50,664,267 downwards.
CCCTTCTTTCTCTGTACACAGGCTAAGGTGGTAACTTGAGTCATATAATATTATAACAATAATATAAACACAATTAAAATAAATATCACAATAAAGCATGTAGTCCATTCCACCTGGCTCCAAAATTGATTGCAAGTCTGATTTCTCTGCTTCTGAACTGTAATAATCAAAGGAAAGACCATGAATGTGAGGTCTTTTGGACGGCAAGACTCTGAGTGGAGGCTGACTATTCATAATCTCAAGACTCATTTTAGAGAAAGGGGAGCAATCAACCCACTCAAAACTTTAACCAGTCTTTTGCTGAATTCAAAAAAGGCTGTTAGTAAGAAACACTGCTAATACCATTGCTGTCTTCCTCCTTGGCTGCAGTTCCAGTTCCCTCTCTGAAGGTCCAGAAGACTGTGAGAGCCAAGAGCTAATGAATCCCTGTTGTCTTAAGAAATCTCTCCCCTCCCAGCACCCCCACTTCTTTCTGCTTTGGCTTTTGTTAGTGAGACATATTCTAGGCTATTTATGCATTTATTTTTAGTACATGAAAGTTAGTGTAGTTATATGTACATATTTAAGTGTATCGCAAAGTATATGTGAGGTATGTGTATGAAATAAATGTTGTCATACTATGTATGAGACAGTATTTAGGGCTGTCTAAAATTACTCATTAAAGGGTATTCTTTTTTAAATTCCAAAGAGATTAAAACTGGTGTAATTTCAATACAGGACAGTTTATAACTTGTTTGATTTGTTGATTTGGCTTTGATTTTATATTACTAGAGCTTTATTTTTTGTTCAGAGTTGTTATTAATAGCTTAGCTTTGATTACATTTTCTCAATTTGTATTTTAACAAAATTTGTAAAAAGGTACCATTTCTTTCAACAACCAGCATAAAAGCAGAGCCTATTAGGTGTTGGGCTGGATCCTAGCAGTCAACCTAAAAGCTTAGCTACTCTCTGTAATTACTCTTTGGTATTCATATCTGTCATCGTCATTACTCTGTTACAATTTGGTCACTTTAACCTGCAGCCCTCTTGGTTTCCAGCTATCTCAATCATAGGTCTAAAATGTCAGTTTCTATTCCAACTGATCAGAAACTGATAAAGCAAGGGACACAGAAGGAACGTTTTGCCCCAAAGTTGAGTTGTCCCTGAAATTTTGGTGGGAGAGTAGGCTCTGCAGATATAAGAGAATCAATTCCAAAAGAAAAGTATAACAAGCTAGCTGCTTTCCTCATCCTAGTCATTAAAAAATTGAAGGGGAAATTGTGCTTGTCAGAGACATGAAAGTTAATCATAAAACTTTTGACTTTCATTCCTTTAAAGTGATGTTTGTTCAAGCTTTCAGATTATGAAAGTGTTTTCTATAAAAGAAAATTTCTCTGATCACCAGCATGTAAGGAAAACATCTAGTTGAAGAAGGATGAAATGTTTTCAGTCCCAGAGGGTCCTTATAAGAGTTTCCATGTCCCCAGTCCTTTTAATCTTTTTTGGGGTAAAAAGTTAGAAAGGCATAGTCACTACTGGCAGGTGTATAGAACACAATTGATATTGCGTATATAGACTTATGATAATTTGTCATGTTAGTCAAAGATGGGTTGCTGCCTGGTAGATATTTGACAAATTGTTATGTGTAAGATAAAAATAATACAGAAAGTAAACAAAGGTAATCTTAAATCTTAATGCTATCAACTTTTATGCGTACCATAATTTTTTTCCTGTAAAACTGCACATCTTTTTAATGGCAAGACCTAACAACTATGACACATTAATTTAATATCTTGTTTCTAAGATATTCATCTAAACATTCAAGGACAAAAACATTCATCTAAACACTCAATGACATTCAAGGTCAGTGTAGAGGCTTCTTCTGTCATTTCAAGGCATGAAGTTCAGCAAACCCAAATGTTTGCATACAAGGAAAGAAAGAGAGAGTAGTCCAGACTCACATTCTGAATCAGAAAGTACAGATTTATGGTGCCTAGTAACCTATACAGCTCTAATTCTGTCCTTTAGCTATGATCCCATAAACTTATAATGTTATATACATAAAACTTATAAACTCATACACTGCATTTGAACTGCACTGAACATGTACACCTACACTATAGTCAGACACATAATGTACCCCACATAAAAAACCTTGCATCTGTTAATTTTTAACACTTGTTTCTAATGTCTCTTCCCTCTTATACACACAGGTTAGGTACAGACATTCAAAAAGCCCAAGGCAGAATTGATCTAAGTTACACAGTTTTCTGTAAGTGGCATAGTTTAAATCAGTAGTGAACAGAACACATGTTCTCCTTTGGTGGGCGGAGGAAAGGCAATCTTAAACTAGGTTCGGCCATTTTTAAGTTAGTCTATGTAAGCTCCTATACATATACTAGGAGCCTGCTCTGATGCAGTGTAATTCTTGCTGGAGAGTGGAAATTAATGTGCTCCAGCAGACTCCTGTGTCACATGTATCTTCATCCCCACACTGAAAAATGGAGATGGGGCTTTTTAAACTAAAGCTGGTTTGATGAGCTTAAGTTCAAAGCATCCCACTGCTATATTTCAGTGTGGGAACACTGACATACAAAATGCTCTGAGTGCTTTTAATTAGCACATCTCTCAGAACTGCGCTAATTAAAGAGCACCCCATGCCTCCCAAAGTGTGTGTATAAGTGCCTTGTGTGCCAAACTTCCATTTTGTTATGGGTATAAACCGATTTCCAATTACTTATACTGGTAAAAGTATAATGTCTGTACCTGTCCACAATTCCATCTAACAGGATACTTTTCCTACTCATAATTAAACCATGCTTATCTCCTTTCTCATTGCTAACAGTTCTTATGGGAGCAAGACTTCTATGCCCTTCTGCTGACACAACTCGCACAATCTATTGCTCAAACAAGACCAAGATACAGAGATGTATTTTCATTTGACCCACCACAAAGGCATACCAGATAATCTCAAATCACAATTATAGCTCTGCCAAATTGCCCCATCGAATCCCTTCATAGTTCATTACAGTTATACCTAACATAGTAAATGCAGCAGAAGTACATGCAGATCATGCCAGTTGGCTACTGCCATCTCTGTGGGGAGGAGTTAATATTGCCTAGGTGTGTACCTTTCCTAGTTTTATAATTCTGAGTTATGGTGAACTAACTGTTGTGAAAGGACAGGATTCATCAGGCAGTCATAACTTTGCTTCAACACAATGCTATGCTATTAAGTATTCTTCAGGGGTTTTTTTATATTAGGAGGTTTTTTGTTTTGTTTTGTTTTGTTTTGTGTTGAGTTGTTTTTTTTTATATGAGTTACTATTTAGGCAATTGTGGTTATCCATATGGGCCTGTGGGCTATGTAATTCCTAAGTGCTGCTCCAGCTTCCTGGAGGGTTATACACTTTCCCAGTTCTCCCACCTTCGTTGGATATTGGAGAAGGTCCCACAGTCCATTATACTCTCCTCCCCACACACCCAACTGGGCTTCCTGTCCTCGCTTCAGCCAGGCCTCACCATGCCTATCTATGACCCACTTAATTGCCCCCTTCTCTACACCAGCCCATTTCTCCCATTTCACCCATTATTCACACTTAGGGTGACGTGTCCCACATTTAGGATGATGTGTACATCATCATTTCTATGTCCTGATTTACATGGATTTAAATGTTTATTTAAATCTCCAGGGCCTCTTTTGGCCGGATTGTAGGCAGAGAGAGAGTAGGACTCATCCTACCCCTGAGACATAAGCCATCCCTAGGATTTTCACTCACATGGGGAAGTAGGAACAGGTATTACTCAGATTCACATGGGGAAGAAGGGCTCAGATAGACTTATCAACATAATATCTATTCTCACTAATCCTTACCTCTTCTCATGGTTTGATGCCCCAAATTCTTGTCCTTTTCCCTATCATCCTCTGCCAATTATCCTCCCTCCTCTTGTCACAGCTACCAACTACAATCTTCCTCTTCCTCTTCTCTATCTCCTAATCTCCCCTCCTCTCACAGCAAGCACTTGCACATTCATTTTTCTTTACAAAGTAGTTTGGGTTCATTTTCAGTTACAATAGATAACACTCCTTTAAAAAATAGGCCCCCTGGACAGAATCAGATCATAGGAACATGTCTACATGGGTTTCTTTCATATTTCTGCACAGGTCAGAGAAGAATTAGAATTGATTGTGTATATGGAATATTGAATATCTTCTACTCATCTCCTTAAACTACCAAGCTCATCTGAATACCAGTTTGCCAGAGACCCTTCTGTTTACTCAGTTCTTGCTCATGCAGAATAATACATTTGACTTGTGTGTGTTAGTTATGAGCCAAACAGCTGAACACTTTTTGAATGCTATTTTGAAATCTAAGTCTGCAAAGTGGTGATAGGTGCTGCTGGCTCTGGATTTAGGATCCAGATACCTTGTTCCAGGCTTTGTTAGCTGTTGCTACTTATCTCCTGTTATGGGCAGTATGGCATATACTTCTTTGGTTCCCAGGCTGTTTTCTAAACTATATGTTCTTGTTGTGTTAGACAAACTGTCTGCCTTGAAGGCTGTGATCTTGTGTTATGGCATGTCCATCCATTGACCTTTTTGTGTTAGATAGCCTGTCTGCTTCCAAGGCTGGGAGAAACTTGGTGTACATGAGACCCAAGCTCTTTAGAAATCGGTTAAGCCCTGCTGCTGATCTTGAACCCTTCTAATGCATATATCTATACCTATAAGGCAATTCCCCAAAAAACAAATCTTTAAATACCGTTTCTAAGCCAACAAGTGATATGCACTAGATAGAAGCCTGTGAATTTTAGGGCACTTGGAAAACCTGATAGTTAAACAATGGGTCCTCAACCTTAACAACAGTAGAACAGATGCTTCCCAATATTTTTTCTCCTATTTGTAGTTTTTACTTTTCTCTTTGTGGCTACATTTTACAGTGTACATTCTACATTCCCTATTCCTATTATTAATTATTAATGTGTTTTTTTTTCAATTAAGGAATGTGGAGTTTTAGCCCTGTGTTCCTGTCTAGTGTTTGCTTTCAGTCTCTGAAATTCTCACAGTTATGCATTGTTGCATTTTTGGGTCAGGTATGTTTTGAGTTTCATTGTGTAATTTATCTCTCAACCTTGATTGTCTCACACAAAGTAAAACTCTTACCTTTACAGTTTTATCTTCATCTTACTTTCCCCTCTCACAGTATTAACTCTCATTAGTCCCTAACTGTCAATTTTGGTTTCTATTATTGCTTTGAGGAAAAACACCATAATTATCTAGACCACTGAATATGTATTGGCTAAGTTAACATTTAGATTCAGTATCACAGACATTAATATTAATAAAGACCCTCTCAATTCAAAAAGTTTAAATCACTTCTTAAATATTCTGATCTTATGTTTGAACTTCTTTAAAAGATTCTGGTAAAAGGATTCATGAGCTGATATAGTTTTTCTCCTTTTTTTTCCCAGAGATATAAAACAGTCTTATTAGAATCAACATTTATAATACAGAAAAGAAAATGACTAGTGATTTGTCAGCAATAGCATGGAGACAGCATTCAATAGTAATTAATGCACAAGAATGATTACTCCTTTATGTAGACTGAAATTGATTTGGAGATTCAAGTTATTAACAAGAAGATAAAGCTTCATCCTTGCATATTCAAGTTATTGCCTCCCTCTCCTTCCATTTTAGTGATGCCTTTTCAGTGTAGGCAAACCTATGAGGCTTTTTTATATATGTATACATATATTGGTCTATAGGACTCAGTAAACTTTCTATAATTTATCTATTTATATGTAGAATAAAGGTAGGTGGGAAATAACATCAAATTCACTGCTTGAACACATGTAACACTTATTAAAGACAAACTTCAGACTGGAGAAGACATTGATATAAATAATATATAAAATAATTATGATCATTATAATTATGAGATAAAGTTTCATCTTCCTCTAAAGTTTCATAGTTTTCCATGCTGAGACCAAAACTTCTTTCCTCATTGTCTACTTTTTTCTATTTGATCCTGTAGTTAGTTATATAATGTGGAATTTGCAGTAACACATATTGGATGACTTCATAAAAGACTGTGAATTCTCTTAAAGGAGTGGATAAGAAGAAAAGAAATTCTTTGACCTTCTCAGCAAAACATGGTAATACATGAACCACGTGCCTCAAGGAAAAACTGAAAAAGAGGGAAAATGGGATAGATGATCTTATAGGTCTTTTTTATCATTTAATGTTTATGACTGTGAAGGTAATGTGGAAAGACATTCTCAAAGGCAGCAAGTAATGATACCTTTGAGAAAAAAATCAGTTTCATGGCAGAAGTATTTACAAATAACAGTTCCTTGGTGAGCACTTGGTGAGAACCAGAAATTTAAACTTAGAATATAAAGGTGTATAAGTATTATTAAAAGAGAATGGCAATAATACAGATGAAAGATTTGTTTACAAGAAAGAAACTACATGAATTAAAGCCCCTATATTGTTCTTTGACTGAAATTAAGGTGAAATTACATGTTACACTTAGACCAAATTAATCTGTGGAACGTTAGGTGGTGTTAAAGTTAAAACATGGCGATAAAACCTTTGGACACTTTTACATGTGCTGCGGGATGTGGTGCTGGGTGCTTTGATTAGAGAGCCATGCTAATTAAAAGCGCCCACGTGTTATGTGTATCAGTGTCCCTGGACATCCCCACAATGAAAAAATGGTAGTGGGCTTTGAAATAAAGCTTATCCAACATATTTTATTTCAAAGTGCTCTGCCACCATTTTTTCATCATGGAGACTCAGTGGGACACTGATACATGTGATGAAGAAGGCTGCTGGAGCGCATCAGTTTCCATGCTCTAGCAGACACTCATTAATCAAGTCTGCTCCAACGTGTTGGATTTTCAGCACAGTGGAGCAGGCCCTGTGCACACGTACAAGAGATATTTAATCCTACTTCTTGCCTGCATAGCTTTGACTTGCCACAGAAGGGCTGGTGAGCAGAAGTGTGGCTAGAAGTCAGGAAACCTGTGTTCAATCCCTGCTTTAGGTGGCGAGTGCTGGCAGCAGTCCATCCTGGGATGTTGGAGGACTGCTAATTACTTGTTTTATCTCTGTAGAGTATAGTGAAGTTACCTTAACACAAACTGGATAGTACAGCCAAAGTTAAATTTTGGCTAAAGTGGCATAACTTTGAGATGTTCAGAGGATACTTAGCGTGATTTAATGAGAGCTTTAATGTGTGGGCACTTGTGTTTTAAGTGCCCTTCATGTGGTCTAAGCATAATGTGCAGCTTTACCTTTACAAATGCTCATATTTCACACAAAAACTGTTCCTTGTAAAGTAAATAGAAGGATTTTACTTTGCAGTTTTAGATGTAGTTCCATAAACATGAAGCAAATGGCCTACAGTGGTGTAGATTTGCTTTGTGTTAGCTCAACTGGGCCTTTTCTGTATTTATAGTATATATAACATACAACATAGTATTTATATCTATATGTATAATTCATCTTATGCACTACCACCAGCTTATTCCATCTTAATCTATAACCAGTTTATTCAGGATAAGGATAGCGACTGGCAGTGCTTCCACTGGAAATGGCTACTGGAGCAGAACCTGGTAACATGAGCAATCATAGCTATATGTAACTTGTGCTTTAATATTCCATTATAACCTCTGTTATCATTCTCTTTTCCCCGTTGCAATCATGTTCTTCAGTAGAGACTCATTTTCAAGTAATTTTATCCTGTGAGATTTTTGGATATTGTCCACCTTTTTGGGACTGTCCATCAATGCTCTTTTTACTTTAAGTCATACCGATACTGAATTAATTTCAAGACATCATCAATATGCCAGGAAAATGGAGGATGAATTGCAAAATAAATAATACAGAACTAATGTAACAGATTTTTAGGTTAAGAATTAAACAGTGATCAATAGTAGTACAAAAAGACTCAGTTTCCAACCACTAATATGAGAACAAATCCATTTGTCCCAGAGAGTACTCTATAAGAATTAAAGTTCCAAGTTGAGATTTAAATGATTCTTGCAATAAATTGTCATCTATTTTTCTTGAATTTTACAGTGCTTTTTATATAATTCAGTAGATTTTTAAATGAATTAATAAAAAAACCTCCCCTTCTAACACAGTTCTTGTTGCTGGCCTTGATGTCTCTATGAAAGAAGAGGATAGAGGTTTGCTTTCTTATTTTAAAGTGAATTTAATGCAAGTGAAAAGTGACACTGGTAACTTTGGAAACTATTGGGATTTTTCTTCCTTTTTTAAATTTAGTCATTGTGTAGACCTGGCTTGGCATGAAACAAATAAAACATGTCTTTTTATTTTCCAAATCTTGTCCTAAAAGGGATGATCATGATCAATCCATGGAATTCTATTCTGCAATTCTACAACTTCAGAATTTGCCATAAAACCCATCTAGAAAGTTGTCCTTCAGAATCGAAGTTGTCATTCTAGGCAAGGTTGTGGTGCTTGTAATTTTGAAGAAAATATTTCAAATATGTAATCTGTAAAAGCTGTGGACCCATGAGAATATCTCTAAAAGTAGCATGAAACATCAAAATAGAATGTTAGTTCTGACAGGTAATTGTGACATCAATGTCATTGTTCTGCAGAGTTTCACTGATTCTCACTATTGTCTAGAAAACATAAAGCATTCCTTTTCTTTTCTCCCTAGTTTCCTAAACTTTCTGGTCAGCCCCTGAATTTCTACAGTGCATTTTGGACTTGCCAGTGTAAAAGTCTGCAATGTATTGAAAATAAAGAATGTATGAATAATGTAAAATAAGTAAATTTCAATGTGATATAACATTACTGGTGCAATAATCTTTGCTTTATTCATCTTCATCTTCAAATAAACATGAAACTATTAATTTAATAGTTTCTGAAGCTGCCTCAGAATCACCATCATGTTGTGAGTACAGGGCCTTGTCAAAGGTTTTCAAACTTGTTTTAGAGTATATGGGGTCTTAGATAAAAGGGTCCAAAGTACATACCTATTACACTTCTGGCTTTATTGCTGTGACTGCTAAATGTTATGTGGGTACTTTTGTACTAGGAACTGGGACCTCCAACTCAGTTCACAATAGACTATTGAACATCCATCAGCTGAAGCAAATTTCAGTCACTATGAACCTGAAATGCAATTGAACCCAATGACCTAGAGGTGAAAGGCTCTGTATCTCATTACCAGTTCCCTAAACCTTCCCGTCCCAGAGTATTTTCTTCAGTCTTTTGAAAAGAAACATCTATTGTGCAGACACAACCACTGCTGAGTATCTTAGTCATTTAACTTTAGATTGTTGAGTTTTATTACTGTTTATTCCTTTGTCTCAAACTGCATCATTCCCTGTGAATCAGATAAAGCACTATCATTATGATATCATTTATGAAGGCTACATAATTGTAGCTTTTCTACCAAAATCATTGAAAAAGCACGTTCTTTCTCCTCAATAAATATTAATCATCCTATGTAGTTTTTAGTTATGCTGCTTAAAAAGCTGTTCTCAAGCTGAGATTCCCTGCATTTCATGTCTGTTGTCTGAAATATTGACTATTTTAAAATTGTTTTGTAAAAGTTTTGGGAAGACAGTGCCAATGTACTTTGCGTAATCGTTTCTCCTAAATGCCTTTTACTTCACAATAAAAAGGAATTCTTTTTTTTTTCTTGTTTTGAATGAGCACAAATTAAGATTTGCTGCATAAGTCAGACTATTCATCCATCTTGTCCAGTTTCTTAACAAGGGCCCAATAAGAGTGGTTCAAAAGACCCAAATAAGCCTTATAAGCCACTGGACAGGCATTACAGTTTTACTGGTATAAGTGATTTGAAACCAGTCTATACCCATAACAGAACAGAAGTTTGGCACTCATTTAAAAATGGTGGAATCTGGTCTAAGATTTTCACCTCTACCTCCAAGGGCAACAGTGTTTTTCTGTTTGCTACCAATGTCAACTACGCTGCTTACAGAAAACTGAATCTCCCATGAGCTTTTGGAATATTTGTATCTAGCCATAGGGTCTAAGGGTCTAGGGAGGTTCTTTTCCTGCAGTCTATATATTTATACTTCATTTATGTACACCCTCATTGCCTGAATCATTCTTGCTTGGTACAGCAAAAGAAAAAAATGTTTATTGGTTCAAAATTGTTCTGGCCTTCAGGATTTCAGTAATGTTATTTGAATTGATATGAAGCAATAGTGAGCTCCACAAAGACACTATTCACCAAACTAGTTCCCAGGACACCAAGCTTTCTTGTACATGTTTATGTGCATCCATGTTCAGGAGACCACATAATCATGTATCAGAATGCTTGATGACTTGGGATCTGGTCAGGAAAGCATATAAGCATGTGCTCATGTCTCAATGACTTCATAAACTAGCTAAAGATATCTGTACCTTGGAAGGAATTTCTGTTTCATTAGGAATTGTTTATATATAATATTGTGATATACCTTTTTGTTCTAGGAATTGCTGCACTATGAACACAGACATGCACCCAATCATATATGGAACAGTTATAACTTAAATATAATCAGTATATTTTACATGCATATCCCTATTCTCTTTAAAAATATTCTGTCCTTATTTTAGATTGGGCACAGTTGTAAATGTTTCTATCTTATGTGTTCACCATGAAATATGTAATAATCTATCTCTCTTGGACATTAGGTAGCCTTTCCCTGATGTCAGCCTCATGCTCCCAGAACTTAAAAAAAATGGGTATGCAGCTAGGAGTTCCAGCTGAAGGATGCACCTTCTTTTTTAAAATTCCCTAATCCCCATAAGCCCTACATTGCAGAGAGACTACCTGATGTCAGGCTCACAGTGCTCCCCATCATGCAGCTGGGGATGGGGGACTGCCCTCATGCCCAGTGGCTCATGTCAGGCAGCTGTTTAAACACCTATGTGCACCTGAGGATGGGGGAAGTTCCCCCATCCCCAGCTGTACATGCCACTGCCTTTTAATTGGGCAGCTGGGGTTGGGGGAAGCTGGGCAGGGAACAGTTTTGTCCTAGAATTTGGGGCTGCCTCATGCCAGATCTGAATGTTCAGAATCTGGCACTGGGCAGTTCTGCTCCCAGTTCAGACCCTGGGCTGTCCCCAGTCCAGTCCTGATGGTCAAGCAGGGGAGGACTGTAACCCGGACCCTGACATTGCTTATGCCCTAAGGCTCACCAGGACCCAGCACCATAAACCTGAAGCTTCCACATGTCAAAGCCAACAATTAGCAATATTCAGCATCAGAAATGGGAAGCCTCCCCAGCTCCAGAATGGGGCTGTCAGGCTGCCAATACCAACATTCAGCCAACATTCAGCATAGAGATGAAGGGCTCACCAAATGTTGAATTTATGGTACCATACAAACCAGGCACATACATGTTTCGCATATATTGTGGAATTTCTTTGCAGTTTGTTTGCCATGTTAAGGCAACAGAAATTGGATGGAACATGTGAACATATTGATTGCACCATAAACGTAACATGTGTCAGGGGTCTACATATAGAGGGTATATATATTTTGCATAATTATGTAGGCAGACTCCTCCTCGCCCCCCATCCCAATTGAAGCATAATGCAGGGAAAGGGAAATGCCTTAAACTTTAATTTTCTATCTTGCTTCCTATATTTGGGTTTATAATCATTTTGTGTTTCTTAAAAAGACAATCAGTATTTGAGAACCTAATTTCTGTATGAAAATGTGTATCTATGGGCTATAGGAAACCCCTGAGATTACTACAGCTACATTAAAGCATTGTAAAATTATATTAAAAAATCTCTCTCTTTAGTTTGTTTACTTTCTGCATGTGATTATACCAGACAATTTCACTGTTCCTGATGTCATCAGTGGTCTAATTCAGAAAAATACATATGCATGATCAAGCACGAAAGAAAAAAAACAGTGCTTTGTATTTTGCTCTAGCAAGGAAGTGTTGCATTATGAATAAATATTCATATATTGATAGAGTCTACATGATAATATGTTTTGGTATAAAAGTTGCAATGTATCTAAGCAGTGGGGATGCTAGGGAGGATTTGGTAGCAAATATATGCATCACGAGCCTCCACCATTCTAAGCAGAACTGGGAAGTTCTGTAGCAGTGCTCTGGGTGGCAGGGGCAGGGGCAGTGGCCCAGTTGCCAGTGGGGACATTTGGTCAGCAGAGGCAGCAATTGCTATTTTTGTGTGTCCTCCTTCCTTTCCCCTCTTACCCCCCAAAGTTGATGCTTGTCTTGCCCTAGTCACCACCTCCGCTTTATTTATGGTACTATGTACCATTATCAGAATTAACCATGCCTTTGCCTGCATGCAGTCTTAGCAGAAATATCAGGGAATATAACAGGCAAAGATAACACATACTCTTATGCTGGAAAGTGCTTTCTTGAAAACAGCACTAGGCTTGCTAGCAGAACAGTTTCGAGAAATTTACATAGCTGTGGCTAGCACTGTACTTACTTTGTGGATTGATAGAAGACTTCAGTCTCTACCCAGACTGTTAATCTGGGCCATTCCACTTTAAAAGAAAAATCCACTTAAATTAGACTTTAAGTTTATAAAAGGACTCAACTTTTTTTAAAGTTGCCATAAAAATAGCAGGCACCACAAAACGGAAGAGGAAAAAGAAAAATATATTCCCACCCAAAAGAAATATTTCTCATAAAAGTCATGCAATCAGTGAAATAAACATGAATTCCAATACAGGAATTCTAACCCAAGGAGTTTTAATTTGCCAGGAGCTTTAAATATCCCGACTAGTGTGTGAGTTGGGGGTAGGAGAGTGAGTGAGGGGTCTTCATTTGTATATGTTCGAAGATTGAAAGCAACCTAGAAACAATTCAGATTAAAATGTGTCAGTAGTCTTTCCTTTCTTGTTATTTTTTCTGCTGTCCCAGGAATGTAGGACTGTCATTTAACTATAGATTATCAATAATTTCTCTCATCTGATTCCTCTGATAATCTGCTAAAATTCCCCATGCTCTTGTCTGGTTTCTTCATTGGTTTTCTTCTATTTTATCTCCTGACTCGCACAGGAATGTAGGACTAGAAGGAGCCACCTGGGTCGTTAAGTCCAGTATCTTCTGTTTGCTAGCTATTGTTTAACCAAGGAATCTCCCAAATGATAAAAATATGTGCTTAGAAGACCTTAGGAAAGAAGTGTGCCCCAAGCTACAAAGAAAGGTAAAATTCCCCAGAATCCATACCAATCTGACAAAAGGGAGCATTCCTTCCTGCCCCAGATTTAGTGATTAGTAGAGCACTGAGCAGAAGAGCGAGAACCTCCAGCCAAGATTCTCTGGGGTTTCTCAGTACTGGCAGGAGTATTAGTGAACCTCAGTCAAACCCCACAGTTTTAGCTGTAGCCAAGGTCCCAGTGTTTTAGAGGAAGGCAAAAATTAGGAGGGAAAAAAAGTCAGTGCCATTTTTGAGGAAAAAATAATTTCTTCCACACCCTTACTAGTGGCTGGTTAAAGCTGTGAAGTAAGGGATTATGAGATGCCACCTATGGTACCTCTATACTCACCTCATCTCTACTTATGACTTTTTTTCTGGCAGTACTGTTTACCAGGGAAAATGAAGGTGGAGTCCAAACTTTCTAAAAAGGTTGAAAAACTCTTGTTTAAAGTTTGATATTTTAAGTGTTCTAAAAGCCCCATTTATCTTGAACCTTGGGGTATGAGCACATACCCATATTAATCCCCAATTAATTAATTAATCTCCAGTTAATTAGGATGTGGATTTACAGCATGTCAGCTACTCTGCCATACTTGTGGCACGATTTTAACTCAGTTTACATGTAAGGTAGCTTACCCCATTTTCACTGAGACAAAGTACCTTGAATTTACCATAGAGCAAGAATGTGAATGTGGGCAGTTACTATTGAAGGCAAACTAGCTTCTCTGATAGTAACCTGTCTGCATACCATACCCTTGATGTAGTTCATGGTGTTTCAAGGTAGGTTTAGGATTTCAAATATGGGGACAGTTAAGATGCAGACTTCTTCTCCTGGAAAAAAAAATAGTTCACCTTTCATAAAATTCACCATTTTGTATAAGTGTTCACACATGCTTACATGCTTACCTAAATATAGAACCACAAACCTATATTTAGTTGACATGTATTTCACATAGTGCATATCACATACTATCCCTTATGAGGATAAAAAAAATTGAAACAAAATGTTAAAGAGATTTAAACTGTTTAGGAAAGAGTTAAGTTCTCAATGAATGTACCAGCCTAATGCTCATGAGCCAAACAGATGAAACTTCCCATGCATGAACTAAACAGCCAAAAGGCTTTATTGCCTACCAGCTTTCATAAGAGCTAGGTGGCTCAATGAGGCATGCAGTAACCACTGAACCTATTCAATATTCAGCCAGCATCAACTCAAATCCAGCTCTTGGAAGAAAAGTGGAAGAAGGTCTAGTGCTGCAATATATCTATATCAAAGGTATTTGTTGTTCTTTCTTTTTTAGTTTGGTTTGGCAGTATAATTTGAGTATAAAATGCATTCAAAGTATTTTTCAAAAAGCCAGCAAATTATGCTTTATGAATACTTCTGGGAAGAGAGGGAAATTAGGGGATGGAGAAGTGTGAGGTAAGAATAGGGCAGAAGGGTTGGTCAGTGCAGAGTGGATGGATATTCATGAGGAGGGGGATAAATGGGACAGGTGGTAGGGAAGGGAGATAAAGAAGTTGGATGTCTTAGGTTACAGGGCAGAATTGAAGGTTAGGGAGAGTGGGAGTAGAGGAGGTGGGTGATGGACATGGAGTGTGAAATGGCAATTGGTGACATGATGAGAGGGGGTGATTAGGGTCTGTCTGAATTAATGTAGGAATCTTGTATGAATGTAGGAATTCAGTTGCTAAACTATCCTTATCATTATGTTTTCTTAGCAGCTGATGGAAACAAGGCATTGCTTACAAAAGCTTATGCATCTCTGAATTACTTAGTCTACAAGATTCATCTCTACCCTATCTTGTGCCCATCCTTATCCCAGATCTCCAGTCTATCCAGATCTTTTTGGATTCTACTCTGATCCTCCGAAATGTTTGCATAGGACCCAGGAATCCCTGTGGAACCACACTTGAAACCTTCTGCCATTCTTGCCTCTTGCCTCTGTCCATTTAGAATTAGCCTTTGCTTTTCAGTTATTGAGCCAATTATGCATCCATCTTGTAGTAATTTTATCTAGCCCACACTCCAGTTTATTTCTAAAAATATCATGTAAAACTATCAAAATTCTTACTAAAGGTCAAGAATACTATGTCCACTGGATTCCCTTCATCCACTTAGTCAAAGAAGAAGAGCTGGCTGTTTTGGCATGATTTGTTCTTAATGTACCTGTGTTTGCTGGTCATGATCATCTTTCCTTCTCCAGATGTTTACAAATTGACTTCTTACTAACTTGTTCCTTGAGTTTCTTTAGATCCTTCTTAAAATGTGGTGCCCCAAACTGTACACCATAATCAAGCTGTGGCCTTACCATGTGCTGAGCAGTGGTACTATCAATTGCTTTGTCTTCTAAACAAAACTTCTATTCATAGTTTCATAGTAACTAGGGTCAGAAGGGGCCTAGAGCAGGCCATCTAGTCTGACCCCCTGCCAATGGCAGGAAACAAGTGCTGGGGTCAC
>JAGPOW010000261.1:50616580-50648535 GCA_030014935.1 Caiman crocodilus | reverse complement strand
TCCCGCGGTGCTTCAGCTGCCAATCAGCAGTCCCGGCTACCCGGAAGTGCCTGCCAGCAGCCTGATCACTGAAACTCCCGAGTAGGGGAGGGGGGAGTGCGGGGGTCTAGCCCAGCAACCCGCCTGGCCAAGCAGAAAAAAAACACTCCCCGGAGCTTCCTCCGAGGGTGCTCCTCGGCCCCTCCTGCCCTCTAGCCGGCTCCCTGTTTGTGCGCTCTGGTCTATTAAAAATTCTGAGAGATATGGATAAAAAAGAGAATAGAAATAAAGATGACAAAATTAAATTCAACAAAGAAAAATAGCGGTGCTACTTAGGCCCCTAGCACAGATTTAGTTAATGGCACAGTGGGATCCAACCCCTGAGCCCATCAATTGTACCTCCTGCCATAACATGTCTGCTTGGCAGGCTGCACAACGTTGGGATTGAGAAGTGTGCCATTACTACTTGCCAGTGCAGGGGGAGTCTGCGATAATAATCATGATCCCAGGCTCCCCCTGAAACAGCAAGTTGACAGTTAGATGTCTGGAGCCCAGTGCAAACCAGTGCAGTCCTGGTGCTGGGATCAACAATCAGCTTATTGTTAGTCCTAGCCCCAGGACTGTCCCAAGACAAGACCTGAAGTCCCATCTACTGAGATGTCAAACAACCCTGTGTGCAGCTCAGCTGCACAGTTTTTTGAGGAGCCAGTTTTTTGAACAACCTGATCCCAGGGTCCAAATGTATCAGTGATGTCAGAAAGCCACGTGTCCAGCCTGGCTACACACGTGGTTTTTAAAAGTCCTGGCACACAGTGACACTGGGATTAGGGAAGCACTTCCCAGTCCCAAGGAGCTGCAGAGCAAGGAAGTCAACCTGATGGGTCATGGAGAGCCCCCGGGTCTGCATGACCTGGCAACGTGACAGCCCAGCCCAGCTGATGAACTCTGAAAAAGACCTTGAAAACAGTAAGGTGCAGCCCCATGTGCATCATATGGATATTAGCCTGCTAGCATGAAGGAGAGCTGTGGACCAAGCCATACCATGCAGCTTGATATTGGCTACATGAAAAGGACTCTGCCATATATTAAATGTAAAGTATTATGAAAATCAGCCACAAAAATGTTACATATTTTTGAGAATAATTTTGTGGCAGGTTTCCCATTATGTTGGGCCATTAATTGCCTGCATGTGTGGCCAGGTTACTCTTTAAGACATGTCAATTATGTCTTAAGCATAATTTATACTGGGGGCTTAAAAGGAACAAAAACCAAATGCACAGACGCAGATTGAGGGATAATTAGCTCGGCAATAACTTTGTTCAGAAGGACTTGACGCTATGGTAAATAATAAACTCAAAATGAGTCAGCAATGTAATGTCATAGAAAAGCACATGTAATTTTGGGTTGCATTAACAGAAGCTGTGTATGCAGTATTATATTAGAGAGGGGTTCTGCAGGGAGCTGCAGCCACCCCAAAATTTGCTGTAGCTCCTTTCCAGCACTGCTGCTGCCTACCCTGAGTGCAGCACATGCTCAGCCACCCCCAATTAATTTTTTCTTCCTCTACCTATGGTGGTGAGAGATATGTAGTTTGGAGATGCTCCCTTACTTAGATTTTGGAGGTTGGGAATTGGGATATAGTCCCTGAGTTAAGCTAATTAGAGACAGACATGAGGTCTGTAGGTGTTCCCTGTTGCTTCACTCACTGCAGTGTAGCACATGGGCCTGGTGGCACGCAGTGGGAGGCCTTGCAGCCCCCAGCTTCTCTGAAGTTGTTCAGCAGGATTATTTCCACAACTAAGAGCTCACTGCTTTTTTCTCTTACATCTCCACAAACAGCTATTTCTGTAGTCTCATGTGCAAGAACTAATCTTCTAAGAAACCATTCTGAGCACAAGGATTACATATGAAGAAACACAGAAAGGAGTGCTTATTTTTTAATTAGGAAGTATGGAATGACAACTCTAACATGATGACATTGAGGTAACTGTGCTTTGTTCTTCACGGCCTTAATGTTTTAATTTACCTGCACTCATTTGTTATATCCTAACCAAAACACATTGTGCACATTAAAAAATAAACCTTTTATTAAAGCTGAACCTCCTTTGCAGCCAAGATGATCTATATTGATATCACCTGATGATTCTTTATCCTATTTTAAGGGTCCCTTTCTTAATTCTGTACACCTTTTCAGGGCTTTCTATGTATGCAAATATTTATCTTATGCTTTTTGACACAGTAACATAAAGCTGTCATTTTGGGTCATACCTGTCTGTGCTCAGAGAGTGAAAGTGCCTCGGCACAGCAGAGTTCTCAGCACAATGCAAGCATTTGGTGCAGGGATTTCCCCCGTGTGGCGGGAAAAACCCTTGGTGCAACGATCGGTTCCTGCTAAGGCTTGCAACTGCACCATTTGCAGACATGCTTTCGATTGGCTTACTGTAAATTATTCATACCCGGTGGCTGGCAATTGGCTCACTAGCCGTATAAAAGTTAGGGCAAGTTTCCACCCAAGTTGGAGAACTCCGCATGCGCGTTGGAAGAGACTTCCACATGTATCTTGGAGTGAACTTGGAGGCCTGATCAACCACCAACGACTCCCCGTCGCCGTTTATCCTGCCACCAAGGATGTACCCCATGCCCTGCATGCTCGGACAACATCGGTGTGCCATCCGGTTTCTGCTTTTCTGTATTTTTCGCAACTTTACGGAGCGTGCCTACACTCTACTCCAGTTTGTAAGTAAAGTTCTTTTTGAATTCAACCAACAAGATTTTTGTGCCTAATTCCACTCCATCGTCGGCCCCATCTGGCTATTCTCGGCCGCCACAATACCAAGGGTCCATCAAGGCCAGTATCAAATCGTCTAAGGTATAAACTATATTTCCAGTTTCTTCCATTTGATCAAGTCCTCTCAATGATATATGGCTCTGCCATGGAAATTAAGTTCCAATTTGGTTTACAACAGAAGGTGTATTACATTTAACTGACTTGCTTTAATTGCCTTCTACAAGTTGATATTGTCCTGCTTGCTTGTGTGTGTCTCATGCTGTGTTCAGTCTAGCAGTCAATGATGCAGTGTCATTCTTACTCTAGAATACAACATTGAAACTGTTTTTGCTGTGTTAGCTGGAAAATGAAAAAGGTGAAGGTTGCTAAATTACATTCTAACAATAGAAACATAGGGTTAAGGATGTTTTCAATACAAGAATTGAGGAGGAAATAATACATCAATTTAAGTTTAAAACTGGATTGTTCACATCATTTCCATAGCATTAGAAGGCAACTCCTCAAGTTTTGATTTTATTTTTGTTAGGAGATAATGTATCATATTTTTATTGGCACCTTGAATTTAAGATGCTATGATGCTGCTTTGTTGTCTGTCTCATTGTCTTGAGTAGTGTACTGCATGTTGTTTCAGTGGTTTGTTGCAGTTTAATTAGTATGCTGCTGTGCTGCTTTTAGTGGCATGCTGCTATGACACCTTTAATTGAAATCTTTCTCTTATGACTATGATTATTACATCACCCTGATGCCTTTAATCTGACACTATTATGTAGTCTGTGGCAATACTGCATTAACCCCTTCATGTTAATAGTTTGGATTAACACAAAGGGGTAACCAGCAAAAAGGGAAACATTGGCTCTCATTGCAGGCATGTTTTCACCTTTTGATGCATAATTAAGTTATCTTTACAAGCAAGTTCTGTAAACCTATGTGTACATGCATGTGCAAAGTACTAGAATCCAGTGCCCCTTTGTTCTTTTTCCAAAATATGTGGACTTCCTGTTAAATGTAATAAACTGTCATTAGCAGTAATTATTTTTTTAGTTTTCTCCACATTTTCACTTCCTTTTTTCCTGAGATAAACACAGAGCTGGCAAATGAGATGCAAGTATTTGGGGCTATCCATTTTGTCCATTCTACAGATTATCCACTTTGATTTTCAAGACAAAATATTGAATAATAATATGAAGGGAAGATGGTAAATTATCTAGATGAAGTAATCCTCCATTGCATTTTGTCTTCATTCCATCAGAGTCATTCTGAAGACATGAACATGATAATAATAGTGAGAAATTACCTAGTCCACTGGACTGCAGATCAGTGTTTGTTTAGGCAGTAACAAATGAAGAACAAATTGTTATCACATAGGTCCTTTATGGCTTCTTGTCTGGGTCTCTGACATGGTTCCTCCTTCCTCTCCTACACTCCACATGTGTGATTAATTTTACATCAATTATTAAGGGATCCTGTTTGTCTCTTTTAAGGGACTGTTGATAATGTCTCATTGTCTTGCATTATAAGGATACTTTACGGATAAGAACCATTTGATATCTTACTGGGGATACAAGATCTTCAACCACTTCGGATGGATGCTTCCTCTGAGTATGGAAAGTAAACATTGAATAAAGTCCCTTTACCAGCCTGGTATATCCTCCTAGTCTGAATTATTGTCTTGGTCTTGGTAGGCATCATGAGCTTTCTAGATGCTTTCAAAACCTTGGGATTTAATAAGAGGAGACAATATAAAAACTAAGTTCCCCCTATTGCTACTACTCAACTAGAGAGATTCATGATTGTTTTCAGAGATATTCCTTTGAAAATATTAGTAATAACTAAGATAACTAAAGGAAAATAAATATGGTTTTATTTTAGTGATGTTAGTTATTTGTAATCAAAATAATTCTAAGAAATGTTGTCAGTAGCTTATATTTTGGAGATATTAATGTTTTAGTTAAAGACTGGAATTCTCTCTGAAGTTCTCTTAAGTATGACAGTGGAATGAGAGTGGTATCATCTCTCATATCTTTTTAATATTTGTAAATAAACATCTAGGTCATACTCGATGAGTCATATTTACTACAAAATAAGTTATGGCTAATGATAGGTATATTAAATTCATCCAAACTTTGTAAAAACGAATTCTAACCATTCAGTCAAAATTTGTGAAGGTTCCTTTTAGACTGCTTCCTCACTTCCCTTCCTCTCTCCTTTTTCTTTAAAACACTCCCTTGTGTTGAACGGCAACAAAGTGGTTAATTTTATTTGTTTTAAAGTTAATGATGTAACTTAGATACAGGTCTGTGTTTTTATAGGTTTTCTAATTATTGTTGTAATTATTTTTTAATTGTTTTCATGTGCTTGGTCCAAGGGTTTGCAATCAAGACTGTCTGGATATTTTAGTACTAAAGTAGATCTGGTCAATGTTACTGGTAGTGGAACATTGCCCACATACAATGGCACCCACTTATAGTGAACACAGATATTGTGAAAAATTGATTATTGTACATTTGACTTCCAATCCTAGTAGAATGACTCCATTTATTATAAGGAATACAGAGGCCCAATTCTTCCACTATAGAACACATTCTTTTTTTGACACTTAAGAGCTCACTTTATACTTTAAATTACATCAGGTGAGGCAGAGGAAATTTTAACACCTAAACATTTGTTGTCAGCTTTTCTGAAAAATAACATTTTTATTTCACTTAACACATTTTTGTAATCTACTGCTGTCAGAGGGTCTAGTATACCTTTAACATATTTGTAATATCTTCTACAAGAAACAGTTGCATAAATTTTATACAAGTACATATGTATACATATACACACACAGAGGCATAGAATATGTATATATCAATGTATAAATAAGAAATAACTATGTGTGTTCATGGATATTGTAAGCAATTTGATCTAAAAATAATTGTGCAAAATATCCATAAGAATTTTTAATTGGTTATGTGCTCTCCAGTAGGAAAAGATGGCCTGAAGTTGCAGGGATCCTACAGGGCAATTCTGTGCCTGGCGTAGTGACAACCTATGGGGCAGCAGAGTGCCTGAGCAGCCATGATGGCTTCTAGTTTTGCATCCCTCTCCCCAACAAATTGCATCCTTGAGTTGCTGCCCCTACCATCCTCTACCCCTTTACTATTGTGCAGTTACAGGTACCAGCTCCTGCAAATACAGTTTATATAACATGTATTTCTGTCTTTTCTATTTGTGTGCACACATATATAGAGGCATGCATGTACCATCTCTCTCATGCAGTATCACTAGTTTCTGGAATTGTGTTTCCTTCAGAGTACAGTCCTGATTGGGTGATCAATCTTTATGTGTTGCTATCAGAAGCAGTTAAGAAAGATGTGGATTAACTATAAAAACTGGCCAAATAATAGTTATTTGCACAAGTTCCTATAAATGCAACCTATGACCAGCTTTTTTAAAGGCAAGAATCCATGATCATAGAAAAACATATGGCCCTGAACACTCAGTCATCAGACTGCTTTTTATAGGCACCGGTATATTCCTAAAAAGGTTCCACTTTACCACTGGCACATACCTTTGCTGACTATGTAATCTCAGAATTTGGCATCTGCTACAGAAAAGAAGTCATCAGTAGCTCTTATTATCAGTATTACAACTAATCCAAATTTACGACAAGTCAATTTCCACTTTGAAGTTCCATTTGGTTTGAAATTACTCTGTTCAGTCTCTCTGAGAACAATCACAGTGAAAATGCAAATGTTCTTGCAATTGCATGTTGTCGTAAAACCCCAGCTACCTAAGCTAAACAAATGCAGCTGAGAGCTGTTAGATGTATTTACCCAGAGCTTTTCAAACATCAAAGAGAAAAAAAAATCTGTTTATTAAATCAAACTTTTTATTAAAAAAAATAAAAAAGCATTTCTTTCTCATGAAGTTTCCTCCAGAGAGCCCAATTCCTAGTTTGTGCACATTCAATTTAAGGCACTTAGCCCTTGGATGGGGCCACACCCCACTATATACAAACAGCTCAGCACCAAGACTTATGCTAAATGGTGGCCTGTACCTTCTCTTCCTTCAGCTCCTGGTTTTTGTCTTGTCAACAGACTTAGAGTCTCTGGCTTCTGTTCAGATGGCACTGTTCTCAAAATGTTTCCACCTGTAGTCTACTGTTACAGTATTCTTTGAAAGTTCTAAAAATGTAACAGCAGTTTTTCTCTTTTTTTACTTGATGGGTAAGTGGAGATGTGGTGATTTTATGGTTAAGAAAGAAAATGTTTTTATTTTTTCTTTTTCTCCGAGGCACTATTATGACCAAAGATGGTTAATGCCTGCCTTTTAAAGGTTTACTTTACAAGAACAAAAGATGTTACCAGCAAACTAGCATATTTTGTGGTTAGTGTGCCTTAAGGAATATAGTCCCATGGGAGTAATTCTGCTGATACATACAGTACCCTTGGAGCTCTGGAAGGCATGATGAGATGTCCCAAAGTTCTCCTCTAAGATTTCTTTTCTCATCATCATGTCAGGAACAAAGAATTTCTGATCCCTAAACCATATAATGCACTATAGAATAGAAATGGTTATTTTGGAATATATTATATTAAAATGTATAGGAATAATGGAATGGTATATGTTCTAAATGCCCTACTGTTTAAAAGATGTTAGATTCACCCTATCAGAAAACAAATTGATAAACATTTGTGAGAAGTACAGACTGTCTGAGATTCTGACAGTAATTTTTTAAATGAACTTTGCCATAAAATATGTTTATACAAATAAATTCTCCATTTCAACCTACTTCTGTACATACAGACATGTTATATACATTTACATTAGTTTTATACCTAGGTTAGCAAATGGAAGCACATGTGGAAAGATCAGAGGACAAAATAAACTTTTCATTCATCCGATCATATAAAGAGAGGGTGTTATTACTTTATTTTTTAAACTAAGAGATTTTTTTGAACTCATGTGCACTCTAACTTGATCGTCATAACATTTGTTATTCCTTGAAAGCAGGATTTGTTTGTAGGCAAAAAATTTCTCATAATAGATCTTTTCTCAAATACTCTGTTCCTTTTACATGCATCAGTAAGAATCAATGAACATGAATGAATATCATGTACATAGACAGGAAAATCAGGGTTCAGATATTCTCTGTAGATATCAAAGTAGAATTCTGCCCACTATTTTTATATGTTTGGTGTGGTAAATTCTTGCATTCCTTAGAACCTGTGTATGACACTGCTATGTTTTCCTAAGGATAGCCAAATCATAACATGCCTAATGTTTCATTCCTTTGTGGTATAAAGCATTTATACAATATACAATACAATACTCATTTCAACCCAATAAAAGTAACCTTTTAAATAATGTTTGGTTGCAACAGCAGGTAAAAGGCTAACCCTTGTGGTACTTTAGGGAGGGAAACAGAGCTCATATCCTCTTCCCTGCACCCTTCTTATGATTCAGAGAATGCACAAGGAACATTACTCAAGGCTAGAGAGACATTTGCCCACCTTTCTCTGCCTTCCACTGGTCAGCGGAGGGGGGAGAGGGAGGGGAAATGGGAAAGCTGATTAACTCTTGTCTTGATGCACTACTTAAAAGCCCGTCCCAGCTGTCCAAGCCATCTTGTTGCTATTGCAGCCTCACCCATCTACATTCCTCTTTCAAGACAGTGTCAGTTGCTTTTTCAGGATGCTATGAGTTTGACCACGGAGCCAGCCCAGGGATCAAAAAATACCTTTTCTCACTTTGAGCCAAACAGGAATGGATTTTGGTGAAGAGAGTTGTTTCATAGCATCTTAAGAAGCTCAGTCTTTAAGTTAAAAGGAATAAGAAATAAGGTTAAGAAATAATATTGAAATATTTTGTTTATCACGACTTGTGGCCAGTATTCATGGTAATAAAAAAGCTTAAAATGGCAAGCTATACCTGAAATAAACATAGGTAAGAGATCTGGGATGGGATTGTGAACATCTTAATTTGTAGGGCAGAAAAGGTTTTGATGTAGACAGACCACAGGTACTCTCATTCGTCCTCACAGGGGTGTTGAAGTGGGCTAAACAGGACTAACCTCAATTTACTGGTTGGCTGGTGTGGGATCATTTAACCCTGCGCTGAACCCAATAAAATGCCTGGTATTTGAGGAGGAGACTGGATACTTTCTCCAATTGATTAAAGTTAATTACGTTGCTGCCTGCTGCTTTAAAATCCTGCTCTGCGTATGTGTTTCATTCATGTCCATGTGCTGATCCGTGTCCTGCAACATTGCTCTAAGTCTCTAACAATAGCAGATTAACAATTAACATGCTCCTTTGATTTTCCATTTCCCTTGCAGTGTTTTATATGTGTGTGTATTACATCATTGCATTCATGATGCAGCAGCTAGAATATGTAGCATATTTTCACATGCCTTTGCCTTTTTTTAAACTTGGATTGAAATGTTCATTTTTTATTTCAATTTGATAAAAAGTCCATTTAAGAATACTTGGGTTATGCATAAGCAGGCTTTTTCACATATGACAGTTTTTTAAATGTTAGATTAAGGGGATGCTTTCTGTTTAAAACCTAAATTATTAAAAATGAATTAAAAGCTGTTTCGGGCAACAAACTTGTCCTTGAGGCTTGAGTTCTTCTGGCAGCATTTGTGGTTTTGTAATTACTACTTTTCCTTTTCTGTCTCTTTTTTCTGTCCCTTGTTCCTGTGTAAAAGATGCACACAACAACAAAGGAACAAGAAAATTGACTACCTGACTACCTATGTAAGTGAAGCAGTGAAAGTGACTATATGCCAAATGCTTGTCAGTAGTACAGAGTAAAGAAACACAAATAAATAAATAAAAATAAAGGGCAATATATGTGTTCTCTAATCTCCTTCACCTACAGTAATCTGATGTGTTGTTGCAGTGATAGGCAAAAGTTTTCTGGCAGAAATATGACTTTTAAACAGACTGTATCTCTTTGAGCAGATTAAAGGGCTTCTTTTTAAAAAGTCTATGGCCTTTCTAGGAGAAATAATGCTGATAACATGCTTGAATAAAAATTTTGTACAGAACTAGTTTATATAAAAAATGGTACTTGAAAATACTGTACAGTGCTGGGTAACACAGTATTCTCCACAGTTTTAAAAGCTACAGCTGTCATAGTTTGATCATAAAGAAAATTCCTTGTGTGTAACAGTTGTATTATGTAACAATTCTATTCACTTTTGTGCTTGCCCCACCTTGCCTTGGCAGCAAATCTATTCAAACTTCTATGAGTATGGCTAAAGGGGCCAATGCTATATCAAGAAAGAATACATTTCCCCAAAATGTAATTTTTTATTTTAAGGATAGGTGAGTCTTCTGCCCTTAAAACCTTGCCAACCAAATAAATATAAACGATTTAAAGCCTTCCCCATTAGCTGAATTAAGGAGCACATCATGGAGCCAGATGACACTACATGTTTCACTGCCAGAATAACCTTATTTAAATGGCTGTGAGACAAACCTAAAGCTCCAACTTGCTACATACTTGAGTGTTTAGCGAATACTACTTTGGATGAATTAGGTCCTCATGCTCACTAAAATTTAAACAAAATTAAAACCAAGCCAATACATTTAGCAATGACATAACAACAAAATTATCTTGTTCTACCTTCTATTACTTACCTAAAATATTAATTAATAATAGATTTGCGAATCAGAGAGCATGTATACATGAGATGCTACGTTGATGTAGCAATGAGCTACAGTGCTGTAATTCATCGCTACAGGAATGTAACATTGGCAGGCATGAACTGTGATGACAATGCTACTGCGCAGTAGCAACAAGCCACCTATACGCTGCCAGGACTGCACAGTAACAGTAGTTACTAAAGCATGTGGTTGCTAAAGCAAGTGCCAAATGACTGCGCAGTGACAACTGTGCAGTCAGGGGCACATGTAGATGCACCCAGACTGAACTATTATGAGTACCTAGTCTGACCCCTACAACATGGGCACAAAAGGGTGATATAGTTTTGCAAAGTAATTTTTGAGTGAACTACATAACATCTGGTTTAGTCAGAGCATAGGATTCAGAAAGACATCCACTATAGAGAATCTACTCTTTCTCTCAGTATGTTATTCCCACTATTGTTACTGCATTAGTCATTGAATTTAGCTGTTAAAAACATGCATCTTTCTTCAACTGTGAGTTTGTCTAAATTGAGCTTTCAGTCATTGCATCTTTCTCTGTCTCTGTCTGCTTAATTTAAAAGCCCTCTACTATTAAAGATGAAGATGTTTATATTATGCAGATACTTGTACATTGTGCTCAATATCCTTTTTTGAAAAGTGGACACCAGAACTAGACACTATAATTCGAGTAATAGTTTAATCTCTTTCATATGCAGAGTTAACTTCATCTCTTTGTACCCCCTCAGTATTTTTCTATTTATACATCCCATGGTCACACTAGCCCCCTCAGCCATCAGACTCGATCTTACTTGGAGCTTGTTTGATTAGTTTTCCTGATCTAACTCTGCCTGCGAAGCAGCTCCAGCTGTATGCTAACATAGCTAGATCACTTCTAATCTCATGCTGGTTTGTTCATTGCATTGCGCCATGTGGAAACCCCTTTCTACCCACATGGGTGACCTTCCATTTAATTATGTTACTTGAATGAGATCAGTTTACTAAGTCCTCATATTCTTCTGGATAACTAATGCATCTTTCTAATTATTTCATAATCCACCACACCAGTTTTTATATTATTGTATACTTTATTAGCAAATAATTAATATTTTATTCCAAATCATTGATAAAGATATTAAATTAGATTTTAAGATATTAGGCCAATACATTATTTGTGCACAGCCCCACTAAAAGCACCTCCAAGGCACTTTTTAAGAACTATCCATCTGTTAGTTTTTAATTCAGAATGGTTGGGTATGTGTAGACATCAATATGCAGATCTGCAGCACCAGAATAACTTGAAGTGCAATAAAGATTTCAAGAGCTCTGATGTGATTTTGGGAGCGTTATGGATCGCCTACAAAGGAAATAGATCAGTATAGCTTTTTCTATAATAACCATTCCAGAACAAGCTAATCTTTAAAAGCTACTCTGGTCAATTTCCTCACATAAACAAAGGACTCTTAGTCATATTTGACTTTCAATGAAAATTGGACTCCCTTATCTCTAAATTAGTCTTCTAAATGGGACATAGGATCCTAAGTCACCTATCTGCTTGTGAAAATTTCATGCAGAAATGTGAAGTGTGACACAGAACTAGTCTGAGTTGCAGATGTGCTTTTAGTGGTGGGATGAAAATTGGTGTTGATGTGTGAAACATAGTAAGGGTTTACATCAATGTGTGCTGAATTTTGTAATTGAAGTCATAACTGTCTGCTTTATGTTCTCTATTAGCGTACGTGTGTGTGTGCGTGTGTGTGTGTAGCTTAGAGAAAATACACACGGAATGCAGCAATGAGTGATGCTCTACAGAGAATAAAGAAGACCCCAAAGGTATCCTGTCTTCTGTAAAATATGTGGAGATGCATATGGAAGAAAGCATGACTTTAAACAGAGTGTACATGGCATGCAGAGAAACCTCCTGCCTCACTGATTACACATATTGCACAGAACAAAAAGGTCTACTGTTGTCTACCAAATAATAGAACATACTGGAATTTCTTTGTTTCTTCATTTTTCTTTTAAAACCTTTCAACATTTCTACAAAAGCCCCTACAAGAATGTTAAGTGCAGTGCTCAACGCAAAGTGAAGCACTCAAAGTCAGGAAATGACAAAGCTAAGGTTACATATGTAACCTGAACTCTGCTCCCTTGTGCCTACACATTATTCTATAGTCTTTTATTATTTGATCATAATTTTCTTTCTTTATGACCTCTGCTTCATTTGAAGCCCAATCCAAACCTGGCAGAAGTCAATGAGAGTCTGTCTTGATTTCACTAAAGTAAGGATCAGATCCTTATTCTTCTTGTTAGACACAGAAGGAAGCAGATATGTAGTGAATCTGGCTGGGGTCCAGCGCACCCCTATTTTATTATTTGCAGAAATACTGTGGGATGTACTGAGCAAAGCAGGTTCCTCAGGAAAAAAGAAGACTAATAGTTGTGGAGGCAGTAGGCAAAGACCCAGCCAGTCTGTATTCTTCGCCTATTTCTATCACAGACTTTCCTGTGATTTTGGATAGGCCACTTGCTCTCTCAGTAGACACATCTACATAAGATGCTACTGTGCAGTCTATACTGCACATTTATTTAGTACTCGCTAATGAAGGTAGTATGTAAACCGGAATAACCAGAGTTACTGTGCAGTCATGCCAGTGAATGTCTTTTAAGTGATGCTACCGCGCAGTAACCTAATAATACCGCACAGTAGTATATTAACACTGTCTGTGCTGTGATGCAATACTGAACAATATTTTTTGGCTACTGTGCAGTCAACATCTCGTGTAGATGTACCCAATGTTGCTCAATTCAACAACTATAAATATGGATGATAATGCTTCCTGATCTCATGTGTTCTGAGGAGAAATTTGTTACTGTTTATACCTGGATCACTCAGATATTATGGTGATAAGCACCATAGAAAGACCTTGAAAGAACAGGTCTTTACTAAAAGGTTTGGAGGGTGTTCAATTGATAACATGCAGAATTGCACATTGCTGATGAAAATAAAGATCCAAGAATTGCTTAGATCCAAGAATCTTGTGAAATTGGTTCTTAGGTAAGTCAGAAATCCTGTGGAATAAAAGAAAGCCAATATGAAACAGTGGATAATGTATGCACACTAGGGGGCAGAGTTAAGGTTGGTGATCTTGCTAGTAATTCCCTATTGTATGTTGCTTTGAAATTTACACATAAAGCAGAGTTAAAATCGTATTTTACACTATGTGTCCAACCTTTGAATGAATCCCTTTGGAACAAAGAGGCCCAGCTGGTGCATAGAGGTATAAATTTATAATGCTCCATATTAGCAGTAGTGGATTTCTTCCTATATGTATATATCACCTAAGCATAAATACATTTTTGGAATATTTGTGCATACAACACAAATACTGTGTATTGGTGAATACATATTTTCAAGAATCATAATTTATAATATAGAGATTAAGGCTCTGTGATTCTTTAAACGATCCCCCCACCCCTTTTGATAGTAGCTGAAATAAAGAAAATGGCTTACAGATTTAGCTGTGTATATAGTTTGAAAGTAACAACTGAAAAATGATGTCCATAATCTGAATTGCAATGAAACCAATTATCTGTACTGTGGTGTTTCACTTGGGAATACTCCTAAAGGTTTAGTATTTCTTAAAAGAAATTAAAAACAGCTGTAAAAATACCATAAAACAAAAATAGCAGCTGCAAAAGAGATTAACATTCCTAAATTTCATTTGAACCTGATATGTTATTTTTCCAACAGTACTATATATATATTTCTGATTTTTAAAATCTATTCTTTATGGAACTGTATCTTTTTAAGAAGAAAAAAAAAGACCTGAATACATTTTTTATTTTACCAGTCTTCAATATTACATGAGAATTTCATGAAAATTTTTCTCTTCAAGATTTTTTGTGTTACATTTTCTCCTTTAGTTATTACCAAGGATAAACTACCATTGTTGAATATAAAATAATTATTTAAATATCACTGATTAAGAATTAAAGATCTACATAATAAACAATTTATAGCAGTCCCTGCACCTCTGCTACTTACAGCTGTCAAATGGCTTTCAAACTGAGTTCTATTCACCCAGTGCCTGTTTAAAAATTTTATATAGCGTCTGTTTTCCAATTAAGCAACCAGTCATAGATGAAACCTTTCCTAATCTTTTTCATATATATAATAAAACTGAAAGTAATTTATAAAACAGAACTAGAGGTGGTGACAGTATGAAAGAGTTTGTTCTGCAGCATTGGTCAAAACATATGGCAGCCACTTTTTTAGACCTCTGCCAGATGGTGGACCCTAATCAATATTGTCTGTTGTGCCATATGCTAATTCTCAGTGAAAAGTGTTTAAAAAAATTAACAACTTATTTCCTTGTTGAGCAATTAATATGAAAACTACAGTCTAGAAAAGTCTGTTTGCCTCAAAGTTTTTAAAACAACAACATAGGTGCACAACTGGTAAAAGTAGATTCAGTGGCTTTGGGAATAGTGATTTGTATTTGTTAAGGTGTGTCCGATATCAGATGACTCCAAATGAGCACTCATTTAAAATAATGTATTTTTCTTTTGCTCAATTGAGTGTTTTTCTTCTTTTGTTTTTAACTGATTATGTTTGGTTTTGTGAATGGCTATAATTTGAACAGCAAAAATATCCAGAATAAAATTTCAAATTATCACAATGATTTCAATAATTTGAAATTATCATCATTGTGATAATTTGGCAAATGATGGCAAACCATCATTGTATAAAAAAGAACATAGCTCCTACTTTCACATCTCAGTACAGCAGGTTTATGAGACACCGAATTTAATAAGATGTAACTACTCATACATGAACATGTTACACATATTCCTTATACTTTCCATATTAAAATATTGTTTTATCTGAACATACTGCATCTAATATTTTTTACTAAATATTACACAAAGGGAAGTTTACAAAGTTATTTTAGTAGAGCATTTTTATTTTGATAATCATGAATTTCCCCTTTATCTATTGAATAAAAATATATGATTTTTTTTTATAGAGATACTGTTTGACAGAATAACCCAATGATACCACATCATTAAATTATATAATCCTGGGGTGTTAAACACACCTGGGGGTCTGGGTCAGTTCCATCCAGAGTGCCTGGCAGCAGAAACGCATCCAACAGCAGTGGGTCAGGAGGCAGTGAGGGTTCAGGGACAGGTATCTGTCAGCAGTAGGAAGGGTCCAATGGCATCAGTGAGTCTAGGAAAGGGTCTGAGGCGATGGTGCTGAGCCAAGCTCACCCACAATTACTATGGCCAGCAGGGACAAAAGTTGCTGAATTCTGTGGCAGGCCATGCTCTACAACTTCATCAATTTAACAGTAGCCCAGTGAGCCAGACAGAGCTGCTTTGCCAGCCATATCCAGTCTGTTGGCTATACATTTGACATCCCTAGTATAAACTACATTATTACAATTACATGTTATATTTAATTTGATGACTATGTTAGTAATACTGGTGCCTTAATAGATATAATTTAAAAAAAAACCAAGGTTTGAACTATATACATCCCTAAACATTTCAAACTACTTTACTACCATTATTCTTTTGTTATACTTATTTACTTATTATTTGTGACATAGGCTCAGATTGTGAAATAAAATAAGATGTGTGCATAACAGAAGTCAAATGAAAGGAACTGGTCCCTAGAGAAATATCAGTCCTTTTGTAGAACCTAGCTTTAATGTAGCCGCTTTACACAGAATTTAACATATTCACAACTTATAACATATGAAATAGGTGGATGCTGAAACAAAATATCAACCAGATCTATTCTCTTCAGCATGTTTATTTTATGACTACTTTCTTTTGAAATAAAGTAGGAATATGGTAATGTGTGCACAGACTAAATAGACTGTGTTTTCATGAGCAGTAATCCCACACAAGTACAAGAGAGAAAAGCTGTATTTTTTCCAATATAATCCAGCAAGGGCAAATGACAACCTTACCTGATGCCTGGTATCTTTTATAGTACAGCTGTGACACATTTTATGCATCACAAAGAATTATCAAAGATGTCTCTGGAGCCTTTGTGTCATGGAATGGGGCCCCACGTCCCACATATGCCTTTACACCAGTCAGTGATACACCTCAAAACTAAGTAAAGTATCTTTTTTTCAGACTTGTGATTATTTTGGAATCACAATGTTTTGGGGGGATTGTTTATTTATTTTTATTTCTGAATTTTTCACAATTCTGTGTTTCATTTACGAGGTGATCATGAAACAATAGACATTTTTTAAATAAGCAAAACACACTCATATTTGAGAATAAAAATATTCTATGATACAGTGTAATAATGTAAAATTTACCCTGTGATTATATATTGGAGAACAAAAATAACTATAGTGTGTTAAAATAAGTTTTCAAGGGTCTGTTTTTCTTTTAAATATTTTTAATAGGATTAGTATTAATATTTTTATGCATTCCATATCTTAAAATTTTGATTTTGATACATTATCATCATCATCACTGAGTTAATTTAGTAACTGTATCTTATATAGAACTAAATTACTGCAATACTTTAGCACAACTGTAAGACTGTACAAGCACATTTCTAGGGCCTGTTACATTATTACTATGGATACTGTAGATTATGCTCTTTGCTCAATACCTGATAAATAGATATAACTGGAGAGAAACATAGGTCTCAATCTGAAGCTCAGTGTGCTTTAAACGGAAGGATATCATTGATTTATCCCAGGATAAGACTGATTTGAATACTTCTTGCTGGGCATAACATTGATCCAGCTGTGCTTTGGAGGCAAGTCACCAAGAGAGATAATTGTGTTATCAGTAGGAACCTCTGACTGCTAGACTGTAACCATTACTGCTGCTGCATATTTTTAGAAGCATGATATTAATACTTTTACTGAAACATGCATCAGACTAGCTTGACATGTATGCTAGAGTTGTACTTCAGGATGGATAAGTTTGGGTCAAGAAGTTGTACCCAAAGAAAATGAGACATATACTTTAAGGGAATAAGGGAAAAAGGGGAAAGGCCAATCCATTCTGATTCTAATTTGATGGAAAAGAGGAACCCAGCAACCTGGAAATGCCCTTTACAAGAAGAAAGGAAATAGTCAAGAAGTATTACATTCCTACTGCTAGGTGGACAAGCAGTTATATCCCCCGGAATATGGAATACAGACAATTCTAACTACTCAGGATATGCACATGCCACATTTTTGAATGAAGAAGAGCCTCACATCCCTGCCACCCTCCATACTTATGCTACTAGCCAGACCAATGAGAAAAATCATAGAATAATGGGAAATTAGGGTTGGAAGGGACCTCAGGAGGTCATCTAGTCAAGCTTCCTGCTCATACAAGGACTGTTCCCAACTAGACCATGCCAGCCAAGTCTTTGTCTAGCCAGGTCATAAAAACCTCCAAGGATGGAGATTCCATCACTTCTCTGGGTAACCTATTCCAGTACTTTACTACCCCCCTAATGAGAAAGTTCTTCCTAAATTTCCCTTGCTGCAAATTGAAACCATTTCTCCTTTTTAAGTGACTTGTCACCACTGAGAACAGTCTAACTCGATCTGCTTTGGAATGACCCTTCAGGTGGTTGAAGGTTGCTATTAAATCCCCTCCCAGTCTTCTCTTCTCCAATTAAGAGAGATTATTAGGTATTATTCAGTGAAATATTAGGTAGATTGGCTGAAAAGATAAACTGCCCTCATGCAGGTTGCAACTCTATGGTATCTGAATTAATATTGGGGGAGATTGGGGGAGGCCCCAGTTTTATAACAAAGAGTCACTTTTAGATGCTGCCTGTGCTACTGTAATACAGAGTTCATGGTGGTAGCTCCAGCCTTGGAACCCTCCAATAGGCATACTTCATCTGAAGATCTGAAGATCCAATCCCTTTGCCTTGCCACCTTCAGGTCTATGATTTGAATCACATGGGTCCTTACATTTGCTACAGGTGGAGGAGGTATGTGCTTCCCTCTCAGACAGCAATGCTTTAGCCCATTGGCAATGTGTAGGGTGTGCATGCAGGTGCATGTGCAACCCTTGAGGTTGGCAGTGTACCTCCTGAGAGAAGCACTGCTGATGCTGCTGGTGGCACCTGTAGATGGTCACTGATCACTGCTGCCTACTGCCAACATTACCAGCAGCATCTGTGGGTGGTCACCGGCCACTGGCCAGTTCTCATTTCTGCCCCCCCACGTACTCCTCACTGTTGACACCATCGCAGCCACCTGTGGGAGCTTCCTGCTTGCTGCTGCCATGCCCCCTCTGCTGCTACCACCACCACCACTGCCGTCATCACTGCCATCTGCGGATAGTCATTGTGCCCCCGCAGCCTCTGGAGGCATGCGTCATTCACGCTTTAGTTACTATCCAACTACCTTTGCAGATTTGAAATTTCTCAGTTCCTATCTGAAGCGGGGGTCCAAGCTATCCTAATGTCATCCTGTTCTGGCTCCTGTCCACGTTCCTTAGGCACATTCTTTTTTCTTAATCAGCAATCGCATTGTGAATACATATTTTTTAAATGATAAGTATTATGAACTTTAATTTCTTTTATTTTAGCCATCTGCAAGAAACTAAAGAAGCTTTGACTAGAAAGTTTCAGAAAATGAAAGCAGAATTAAGAGGAAAAATAGAAAATAAATGACTGGTGGTAAATGGAGCAAGAAAGAAATTATAAGATCTTTTCTGATTGTATTTTTTTCATTAATCTCCTTTAAAATTTTTTTTGATGACAATGCCTTTGTTCCTGTTATTGTAATTCAATGTAATTTTTGTAAATGGGGCTGGTGGTATGAGAACTATGAGGCCCATTTGCTTATTGGGAAGAAAAGAGCCACCCACTTTTCTAGCGTGGAAGAAGGAACAAAGAACCCAAGTCTGGAGATCCTTTCCTTCTCCTAACACAAGAAGCAGAACAGAGAGGAAGTGAGAAATGCCTTCCCCTGTCCTACAAAGAGTACAGTCTCTCTTCCAGTAGCTCAGAGAATAGAAATCCTTCCTTCTTCAATCTGGCTTTAAACGTTGCAGAAACCCACTGAAGTCCATGGAAAGATTCCCATGGCTTTCATTGGATCTTGGACCAGATGTTTAGGTACTAATTGAGGGAAGGGAAACAATGGTAATTTATGCACACAGAGAATACTGAAAACATAATGGAGAAAGGGAAATTTAGAAAATGTGAGCAGAACATTATCTGTATAGTAGAAGAATACGTTGGACAAGTGTCAGTTAACATTATGCTAGCCACATGCCTACTTCTAGGGCACTGATTCTTAACTGAGATGCTGCAAGAAACTTAACTGGGTTGCTGCACCTTTGCAATGGGGTGAAATTGCCCTGCACACCTTGGATTTTGAAAGGTACGTGGAACCCAGCTGAGAAGGGGTTGCAGCAGAGGTGGCATCTCTGGGTTCATTACATGACATGCTACTTCTCCTTTAGCTACTTATCACTTCTATTAGTTTTTCTTAAATAGGGTGTGCCACAAAATTTTGAAATGTGGAGTGGTGTCTTGAGTCTCAATAAGGCTGAGAACCACAGTTCTAGGCAAACACACATTCTAGATTACATTTATTTTGCTATCTGGAAGTAAAATGGAGAATCTGAGTTGATTTTTCCCTTGGAATGGATATAAAACCTCTGATTTATGTACAGAGTGCATATGGAAGCACTGAGTACTTGTTTTGGGCTCAGCTGTCCTTCCAGGTACTCATTAGTGAATCAGGCTGTGAGTTTGACTGCTGAAGTGACAATAATATCTTCAACTCTCCAGGAGAGTTTAGGATAAGAGAAACAAGTTCTATGACTTTAAATGGTTTCTTTGTTATCATTTAACATCATTTTACTTGGTATTCTTGCATATACTTAAATTTTGGGTCTGTCAATAATTTAGATGTTTGATGTCACTCATCCAAGCCTATGCCATGTCTTTTCCCTGCCTCTTTTGATAGGTTTACTAATTCTGGGTACTCTTGGTCTTCTTTCATCCATCTGGTGCAGAATCCTTTTTTTGAACTAGCAGTAGTAAACAAAAGGCAGTGAGGGGCATCTCAGCTGAATATCTTGGAAAATGCCATACAATAGTATGATTGTATTGACTAACAACCCCCCAACAATAAAAACTTAAGCAATAGAAATAAAGTTAACTTGCTGACAGTTTACTTAAGGAAATCTGAAAATTGGAATGTATACCACCATATCAGTATACTTGTATTGAGTATTAACACTGCTATTACAATTAATTTAGTCTCCTTTTGTGATGCCATTGTAACACATAAAAATGTATCTTCTTTCCTTTGGCTAAAGCCAGGCAGTGAGAAGACATTCCATCAATGAACAGTCAGAATTTCTTGTTTTTTAAGCTGGTAAAGAAGAAATTCAAGAGTAACTGTGGTTCTTTTATTTTGATATTTGTTCATAAAGCAGCCATAAAAATCTAGCTTTACATTACATGTTATGATCCAAGAAATCAATATGCTCTGTTCAATTGAGAAAACTGAAGCTGTGGAAAGGTTTCTTTTTTAAATTATATTTCATTTTTGTATTTTGTATCACTATCTTACCTCTGTCTAGCACAGGGGTGTGCAAAATGCGGCCCAGGGGCTGGATGTGGCCTGCCGCAGGGCCCCTAAAAAATTTGGAAAATTAGCATTTATCAGACCTCGGCTACCTGTCATGCAGCCCTTGATGGCTTGCTGAAAGGTAAGTGGCCCTCTGCCCAAAATAATTGCCTGCCCCTGGTCTAGCAGCTTTCAAGGGCCTGAAAGCTGTGCTGATGAATTAGTCTTGGTTTGCCACACATTTATCCACACCCTTGGTAGATAACAGGCCACTAATTGTGTGTAAATTTTCTGAAGATGTTCTGGTTTGAGTAGACTACCCACTAGACAATGGAGCATCAAATTGAATATTAGTGACCGGAAACAGTTTTACCAAAGTACGTAATGTCACATTTTAAAATAATAAATGTGTTTAAAAATGCAGTGTCTTAATGTGTAATACTGTCTTAATTAATGGAGAATCCTAGAATGCACTGACTTTAAAAAAAGAAACAAATATACAAAGAAGATTTTGTACAGCAAATACATTTACTATTACTTCTACTTTTTATTAGTATAGGATCTGTATTTCAACTTGGAAACATTCTCATAGAAACTGAGCAATCTGGCTTACTGGATATGGCATAGTAAGTAGAAAGCAATTATTCATAAAACTCAAAACAGAAGGCAAAGTTGTGAAAGAAAGAAGAAGAATTATGGCTTTCTTACAGGGAAGGTAATTTTAATATAGACGAGATTGGTCCAAGTCCTGCAGTTTGGATTGATAGATTATCTAGCAGAACTATCATTTCAATAATCTCAATGACAGTACAGCAGTGGATACTTGGTACAATATTATAAATTAAATTTACTGCAAATGTCATTGCAGAGAATATGGAAAGAAATCCGTCATTTGTGTTTGTAGAAGTTAAGATAGGAAAAATTTAAGATTCCTTGACAAAACATAACAAAAATGATCTATATGATATGGCTATATACCAGTTGTCTAAAATGTTCCTTTCCTCATTACTTTCTTCATTAGTGTACTTGAATTACTACAAGGTTTATTTCACTGGCAAGAAATGATATTCTATGTGAAGACAGACATGATATCCTACAAAAAGGTATCTAAATTAAGGAATACCAAACCTATGGGTTTGAGAAATCCTCACCCTTTCAGAATGCAGGCATGATTCTGTCCAATAACATGCTATTCTTGTAAAACCATAATACCTAAATTATGGATCAATTAGCACTCATCTGCACATAGAGCCATATACTTATGTAATAGTTAGGATGGAGATATGGCTGGTGATGAAACAATACTGGGAATTCCTAGTGAGGTGGAGAAGCAATGAAAAAAAGTATTATTCTTTACACTTGTTTGGTAGTCCCATTTTATTTATTTATATTGGAGCATACATGAGGAACCTGTTCATATTAAACAAAATTAAAAATTATTTAAAATGTTTACTTTCAATACTTGTGAGAATTATTAAATCAACCACTACAGATCTGGTATGTCAGCTCCCCAGAGATTAACCTTAATAGTGTGAGGAGGAATTGCAGGGGGGGAAATAACCCCTGAGTCAAACAGGCCAGGGACAAAAGGGTTCAGGAACGTTTTGCCCTACTATTTCCTTCCCGTCCTGAATAAGACACTTCAAAGCCGATATGAAGAAAATAAATGCTTTACTTACAACTTGGTCACTGTAGACACACTCCTCTAAATACCACCGTGAGGCACTTCAACGCCTTGTTTCCTCTCCGTGCCGGCAGTTCCCTTTAACCCCATGATAAATGCCACAACCAAAAACCTCAACCGTAGGGAACCCAAGAGCTCTTGTTCATCTATTTGCTGCAGACTATCCAATGGGAGCGTCGGGGGAGAGGGGGGAGGGAAAACCGTGGACACAGGACCTCAGTGGGGGTGATCAGGCCTCCCAATGCTATGTGTGGTCCCACCTTTCCTTTTCCCGGGCTTAGGTTTTATACTCCCCCAACGCCCAATCAGCTCAGATCTTACTTTTGCGTGCTTTTCAAGCACCATGAGCCTGGGATTTTGCAACATGCGTGCTTCGCGCAGCTGATTGGGCTGCACCCGCTGTTTCCCCTTCCAGCGAGCACAATCTGCTGGTGTTTGGTCACTATTCCTTGTCAATTATTTATCACAACTAGCTTTGGTAAGGGTACAGAATTTGGACCAGTAGCTGTAAAACAGAATTTCAAAAAAATGTAGTTTATTTGTTCTGTTTCAATCTTTTTCAAATAAACAGAAATTCAACCTGTACTGCAGCTTAACCCTCTGGTTGCTGTACATGCATCCTCCTAAGACATTCAGTTGGCTAGCAGAATGGAAAATACAGACATTCTAATCAATGTGAAGTGTGACATTCAAAAAATTATAATTTAAGTGAAATCCTCAATTGCTTTAACCTATATTTTATATAAAGTGTGGGCCACTGGACAGGGCACCAAGCTGGGGCTCAAAAGACCTGGGTTCTTACATCCAGTGCAGCTCTTGGCTTGCTCCTTGACCTTAGATAAATCACATTGTGCCTTTTAGTGTCCCCAGCTCAAAACTAGTAATAATAATACCGTCCCTTATAGAGTGCTTTGAAGTCTGCGGATGAAAGCTCTTTACAAAATCTAAGCAGTCTTCATTATAAGTAGCAGTAGCACTGTACTTTAACTAGTTTTAAATATGAAGAAATGATTGCAGATAAAATATTACAGTTCAGGAAGAATAGTCATCTACCTGATTTTTGTGTTAGTTATGGTTTCAATAAAAGATCCTGCTAAGTAAAAGACGTGCAAATTGGACACATTTACCTCCCTTTCAAAACAAAAGACAAAACAGCATATTTTTCTGTTTTCTGGTCTATTCCAATCCTTTGCTTCTCCTCTTTTGTATTGATTCATCTTCACTTTTCTGAGATTCATCATTTAGATGTCACACTACTTATTTTCTTTTCTTGGACTTCCCAGCCTGTTAACTCAGACTCAGACTACTGGTAACTCATATTTAAGGAGGTAATTTTTTCCAAACTCTTCCCATTTTTCAAGTTCCTCTAGAGCTAATGTGTGTGAATTAAAAGTACTAACCAATGGAACACAGGGGGCACATCTACACATGCAAAAGATCCAGGTGCACTTTCGTCTCAAGTAAACCATGTTACCAGATTGCCCATCCCTTTGGGATATGCTTATTTATTAGAGTTACATTTTCAAAGTCACTGTAATTCTATCAACGTGCTGCTTGTGTCATTCGTGCTTCTATATGAGGCTGTATCTATCTCTTCTGCAAGTCCTCACCCTCAATGGAGATACCTTGCAGAGTTTAGTTCAATGGGGCTGGATTCCTCCAGATACTGAATTGATCAAACACATGCTGGTTAACAGAGCATATTTGAGTCAAGCCAGGTTACTCACCATTTCCAGGCTGATACCCTCACGCACCCCAATCTCAGCACAGGAATAGAGTACTTCTGAGCTGGTTCGGTCAGACAGTATTTAGAGGCTTGACCCCCTCATACGCCACAGCTCAGCACAGCAGAACAATCAATAAAACAGTCAGACACATGCACACAGGTTAATAGGGTAGCTCTGAGTGGGCAGGGTTACTTAGCACTTCCAAGCTGACACCCTCATGGGCACAGCTCATCACACCCCTTATTTCAGTAGAACAATAATATATGCAATTAGACACACACACACTCACAGGGTATGTCTGATAAGTCTGGGTCTGATCAGCGCTTTCAGCTGATACGCTCATGTGCCTCAAAACTCATCATATTCCAATCTCTTGTCATATGTGTCCTAGTAGTAACTCCCTTGATGAGCAGATCCACAGGATCTTTGTGTTTTATAGGGGTCTTTGACTTAAGTAAAAGAAGCATTGCTACAGAGCAGGTGGGTAGGTAGAGGAGGAAGAGTAAAAGAGGTTCATAGAGAGGGTATAGCAACCAGCTTGACTATAAACATATTTTATTGTCAGGTATATGAAACCAATGATGATACTAGTAGTAATAACCATACAAGGAAACACAAACAAAACAGTTACAATATTACACAGTTTCAGTTAGGTATTTGGGGAAGTCTAGCTCAAGTTTGATCAGCAGAAGTCAGGTTTAGAAGGCTGTGCCTGGAGCGGGAGAGGGAGGAAGAGATTAAATCAATTCTGAGGCTTAGAAAGTGGGCTTGCTCAAATTTGATCAGAAAAAAGTCAGGTTTAGAAAGCTGTGGCTAGAGTAAGAGAGAGGAGGAGAGAGGGATTGAACCAAATCTGAGGTTTAAAAAGTAGGCTTAAACAAAAGAAGGGTAGAGAGAGAGGTAGAGAGAGAGACAGTTGGGGGTCTCACCACTCCAAGGTTCCCAGGTGTTTGTTGAGAGGCAGAGCCCCCAGCACTCTCATTGAAGGCATTCCAGGCAGAAAAGGAGTGGAACTGGCACAGCTTTTGGATGGAAGCACCAGGACTGAAACTTGAGCTTTTGTAGGGAACTAACAATGGAGCACGAGGTTTGTTTATGGGTAAACAATGCCTCATAAACTGGGCAAGAGGAACTGATAACTCCTGGCTATGGGTGGCATTACTCTGAGGAAGCTCAGCAGATTCAGTGTTTTGGGTAACAATAAAGGAGTCATTACCAGAACTGGTCTGATAAATACTGAGCTGGGTGTGTGCAGACCTGTGTTGATTAGCATTTGGAGCAGGGATCCCCCATCATGCAGTGCTCCCCTGGTCCCAAAGTTTAGTGTCTTGGAATCTCTGTTCTCCACTGTGAATGCTAATGAAGGTGGCTCCCAGTCTCATCTCCAATGCAAACAGGACTAGGGGAGTTGCCTTAATCCTGTCACCCTTATCCATAGGGGTTTGGGTGTATTTCTCACTGCATCTTACTTGCCTTGTGTAAGTCCTTCTTCTGATCAGTTCTGGTTCAAGCAAAGGTGGGGACAGGAGGAGAGTCCTTCATGAGTCAGACAGGCTGGGTACTGTGTCAGGATTCCCTAGGAAAAAAGAGCTGACAGGTAACAACTACTTGAGTGCAAATGCTTGCAGAATGTGCCTACACATGCAGGGATGTGGGAGTTTTGCTGGTCCTAGCAGCAAACTGCTCCTGCTCCCTGCAGCCCTGCAACTGGCCCCTGCAGAACACAAAGGAAGCTCTAGGCTACCCCTGGGTGCTAGTCCAGGGACCAAGCGATAGCTGTCTCCTGGTAGGGGCTGGGACATTGCTCCCTGGCTCTGGGAGCTGCCTGCTGCCAGGGCACACTCCACCACAGGAGTCCAGGCAGGGACAATAGGGTTCAGGCTGGGAGATAAGGGTTTCCCAGTATCAGCCCTGCAGAGGAGGGGCAGGGAGCTCCCTGCTGCCAGGCCAGAGACACATTGTCACCACCCAGGCTCCAGTGGTGGAGCCGGCCCTGGCAGAAGGCAGCTCCTGGGAGCAGGGAGCAGTCTCCCATCCCCTGCTGCCTGGCTGACTGGGAGCACATTTGCTCCCAGTTGGGTGTCTACACATTTGCTACAGTGTAGTTACTAATCATGAGTAAATTTACTACTTGCTCACTGCTCACAGGTAGCAAATTCACTCATGATTAGAACTGATTACTTCACAGTAGGCATCTGCATATATAGATGCAGATGCTTACTGTGTAGTAATTAGCTCTACTGCATAATAAATCACCTTGTAAAGATATGCCCAGTTTTATGCAATCTCTCAGGCTCCTGCATGGCAGATTTACCCCCGTTCAGAAAAGGGTGTCACAACTGTAAAATATGCATATATTCTAGTGTGGTGCTGCAATAATCCACTGGGCAGAAAACAATAGTTCTCTTTCATTTAATCATGAGTAAATTTAGAAATTTAGTAGAAGATGATTCATAAACTGTCGTTTATGTCATCAATATCCATTGATGATTGTTAATCTTTTTGAGATATATAGGAATTTTGGCTGATTTGGACTATAACACTAAGAATATTTTCCATGTCGTTACTTGCTTTGTCTCTGACAGAGCCTAAAACATGTTTCTTCTTTCCTTTACAGCCATCATTCTTTGGCCAAGGAATCCCTTATCACCAAAGGAAACAGTCTAATTTTCT
Organism: Caiman crocodilus; assembly: GCA_030014935.1. Taxonomy (NCBI): domain Eukaryota; kingdom Metazoa; phylum Chordata; order Crocodylia; family Alligatoridae; genus Caiman; species Caiman crocodilus. The sequence goes on along the minus strand of JAGPOW010000261.1, from coordinate 50,621,461 downwards.
TTGGCCAAAAGGCTAAGGACATATAAGGTGGTGTCTGGGAAAAATTGCTATCCAACAGGTGTATGGAAAGGTCTTGAATGGTCAAAACAGCCAGTCAGCCTTCATGCATAAAGAAGAACCATCTCAAATGAAGATTTAATGTAGTCGCACACTAGCCCTTGCAGGAGGCAAATTCTAGATCCCCATTCCAGAGATACAGACAATTACTGTTTCTACAATGCTTCTCACTTTTTATTGGAAGTTATAGCTTTGGCAAATACAGAGCAGAAGTGTTGCATTGATAGTACAGTAAGGTTTCATCATCATAAGCTATAATGTAGGTGACTGACAGGAAATGCATGAGTCAGAGTACTTGGCACTTGATGAATCAATAAGAGAAAAAAATGGACAAAGTTACTTTGAGAGATATAATTAGAGAAAACAGTGGCTTTGAGAGGTCCAGCCTAGATGTTAAGAAAACTGAGGGTACAGAGATTTCAGACCATATTAAGTCAAGGCTAACTCCAAGCTCTGCACATCTAGAAGCTGCCTCCGGATGGCTGGGAGCTGCTGGCACAGCTCTCCTCCCTCCCGCCCCCTGGAGCTCTGAGCTAACCCCAAGCTCTGCACAGCTCAGTGCTGCCCCCAGGGCCCACAGCATCTTTCCCCCACCCCCTGGAGGTTGGGGCTTAGTCAGGCAGGAGTTGTCGCCACCTGCTGCCTGGGCTGACCGACAGCCATTTGCTTTGAGTCTGCATCTACATGTGTAGATTTGATGCATGTGTTTAAAATGCTGTTTTCAAGTGTCTGCATCTTTTGGTGATAGAAAATGGCACTTGAAATTAATCTACTGTGCACCAATTGCTGTACACGTGTAGATGGTACCACTGCTGTTCATTAGATTAGTCTAATGTGCAGTAAAGCACACATGTAAATGTGCCCACTGATGTGAAAAGTCTACATTAAAAAGTATAAAAAACTAGAAAATTTATTAATAAGTGGAAACATCAGCACTTTTGATGCAGTTCATTGTGAAGTGGAGCTGCACAATGTAAGTCTGTGACTTGACTCTTAAACTTTGTTATCAGGTCTATATAGAAGTCAGAACAAAATATAAAAATATTCCCACAAAATACAGCTGACTAGTAGGATTACCTGGTCTACCCACTAAGGGAAAGAAGAAGACATTTTAGTAGTGGACAAAGGCAAACAGATGTGCCACTCACTGAGGGCAATAAATATAATAGACATGTGTTAAACTGAGAATGGATTCCTTAATACATATTAAAAATGATATTTTCCATTATGAGGGCAATGTAAATACATAAAGATTACTAATTAGCCAAATCACCTCTTGGCACCTGGACTCAGTGTATGTATTATATGTATATTCTTCATACCACTATAAGTTGTGACTCAAAGGGACACTTGCAGATGGCATACAGTCACCATGTTATGAGCTTCAAGACAAGCTTTTTCTTTATCTAAGCTAATAGCAGCTGCAGTAACTTTGCCTCAGAAAAAGTGTAAACGTATTCCTTGCAGCATAGAGCCATATACAGAAGAGACTCTTCATAGCCCACTATAAGACAATCGCCTTTTTGACTGTTTAACATCTGCTGAAATACTATGGGTTCATTGCTGCATATCTCAATTACAGTCCTGCAGGATCTGGGGGAGAAAGCTGTCCTGGAAGCTCCCAGACACATGGAGCTTATAGTTGTTCCCATGGAGTTTAGAATTGGTCCCAAACTCCAGGGTGCCATGGGGAGCTGTATGGAGCTCGGAGCACTTCAATGCACCTGAATTGAATGTGCAACATATTCAGGGGCATTAATTGCATGGGTAGGCATGCCCAGTATGTGGATACATAAAAATAGCAAAGGATGGTTTTTTCTCTGCATTTTTGTTTGCCATTTTTTTTTAGTAAAATATTTTCATTGTAAACTTCTTATGTACTGGAATGTGCCATAACATACCAAGCAAACTAGCTGATTAAAAAAGATAAGTGGTAAACAAACAAAATCATAAAATACATATTGCTTTCCATATAGAATCTACACCATTTTACTTTGAGCATATTACTTATTGTCAGGAATTACTACTACTATTTACTATGTTATTCATATATGGATTAAAAGTTAGACATGCTATAAATGCCTAATTAGACAACTTTTTACATTTAGTTAGTACATTCTATACCTTAACTATTAGACAAACCTATCTCCTATCTTTTCTTCCATGCTAATATTATTAAGATCAATATAGTGCTAAAATATATATACTGATAAATATTAAGTAATGCTAATTTTATAAGAACTGCAAATTGTTATATACCTTTCATTATCCTCCTAGAATGCAAAGTAAAGTGCTGTTTCACCCTGTTTTTAATTTTTTTCTGAGTTTTGCAGTGTTCTAGATCTGAGTAACATACAAGCTTGCTGTGAAATGAGTTGATAGAGCATCAGTTTTTTTAAGAAGCTGATACATGAACCAGCAAAGTTTGGGACCAACTACTCCATATTCTTTTCACCGTGGCTGGAGGGGAAGAGTAAAAATCATAATTTGGTCCATCTGCAGAAAGCATTAGGAATCTGAAAGATTACAATCTGAGAAAAAGCTTATCACCTTGTAAGGATAATGTGAAAACCTAAATCAGTGTCTAAAAATAAAACAGATAATTTTCACCAGGAACTATCTTAAAAAAGAAGAGTTCCACCTTAAAATAGAATGAATTCTAAATCCCTGAAAAGGTGCAGGATATGTTGTAAAAGAGCAATTGAAATTTTAGACAAATGTATCAGAGGACTAAATTAAATATTTCTTTGAAATGCTCAGACCAAAGCCTCAAAGATTATTGATTTTTAAAAGACATTTAGTTTAGAGTACAAAGTTTGCTTTCATTACTTAGTTAATGTGGGGACTCCAAAATTTAATTAAAGATAGCAGTAAAGGGTCCTAGACCATTTTTTCAAGAATTCTACCCTGCATGAAACAAGGACTCCCAGAAATATATTTTGGTTTGCTCTAACTAATATTTTTGCTGTGAAAGAAATTAAGAATGCTGAACTCAAATTCTCTGAACTACATGTTGGACTCATGGTATACATACCAAGTCTAATAAATAGTGGGTGCATCTACACATACCATTAAGGTGATATGATAAACTACAGCACAGTTTGTGCTCTAGAGCTGTCCTGGGTTAGCAGCAGGTTGAGGGGGTCAGCCGGTCTCTGGGTGGTAGAGGTGGGCAGCGGGGGGGCTGGCTGGGGCAGCCCTCACACTTTAGCATCATTGTGCATCAGCCAGCCCCTGTAACCATCTACACATGTGTTTCAGCACATGTAATTACTCTTCTGTATGATAGTACTGTCCCTGATACTATTATTCTATGGTGGGGATTAATTTATTGTGTCCTGATACTGGCACATAGGTAGATGGTGAAACTTTACTGCAGACCTAATACCTATACCTAATACCTGCAGACCTATTTACTTTACTGCAATAAAGTGTTGCACTAATGGAGATGCACCAACACGCCAATGGGGGTGCACTAATGGAGATGCACCAATGCACCAATATGTTTTGGATCACCAATGGGGATAAGTGGGCATGAATTTCTTTAAAATAGTTTCTTTCAAAATGTTGTCAAGATAAGTTTTTTTTCCCGCCCATGGAAAAGTATGTAAGAAATAGTGTTAATTGGCAATGTAGTTGTATTATATACAACAAATAGCTTTCCTAAGTTGTATTACATACAATAAATAGCAATCCCAAGTAAATAGTCTTGATAACAAGCTATGCTTGATGGTGAGACAAATTATTTATGTTAGTTAAAATAACATGCACTCTTTTTGAAAAATAAGGAAGATCTAGACAGAAAAATCAATTTGGAAACTACTCACCTATTTAACTGAATAGATTTACTGAATATCTTTCAAAGCAGTTACCAGTGTGGAAACTCGCCTTATTCAGATGGAAATACCAACTGTTTTTTCCTCAAGTTACAGATGTTAGTTACATGCAGATGTTAGCAACATCAGCAGAAATGTTCTCTTTTAAATGCATCTAAAATAAATACTTATGCTCAGAACCTATGAATTCCAAAGCTGCCTTTGGGGAGGAGAATTTGTGAACGGGAGTAAAATAATTCCTAAGAGAAAAGAGAGCTTGACGAACTTGCAGAAAGATAGCGCTATGGTGGGGCAATGACACTGCTGGTGTGGGGCAGGAGGGATAGAAATGAACAAAAAATTGTAGGAGAAGAAGGAATGGCAGGAGTTTGGGACTAATCAAGGTGAAAAAAGGGATCATGTACTAGTATAAAATATGAAAATAGAGAGGCCAAACCAAAAAAAAAAGAAAGAAAGAATGCACCTGAAAAAGGTTTAAACCTAAAATATAACAGTTCATAGATTTCATTTCATAGACATTAGGGCTGAAAGGGACATCAGAAGATCATCAAGTCCAGCCCCTTGCCTGAAGGGCAGCAAGTCAGCTGGGGTCATAGGATCCCAGCAAGATAAGCATCCAGTTTCCTCTTGAAGGTGTTCAATGTAGGTCCTTGAACCATCTCCAATGGCAGACTATTCTAGACCTCGGGGGCTCGGACAGTAAAGAAATTCTTCCTCATGTCCAGCCTGAAATGGTCTTGCAGTAGTTTATAACCATTCAACCTGATCATCCCTTGGGGTGCTCTGGTGAACAAACGTTCCCCCAGATACTGGTGGTCACCCCTGAAAAACTTATAGGTGGCCATCAGATCACCCCTGAGCCTGTGCTTTTCCGGGCTAAAGAGCCCCGTGGCTCTCAGCCTGTCATCATAAGGTCTGTTTTCCTGACCTCTGATCATGCGTGTGGCTCTTCTCTGGACTCTCTCAAGCTTCTCCACATCCTTTTTGA
>JAGPOW010000261.1:50599263-50616480 GCA_030014935.1 Caiman crocodilus | reverse complement strand
AAGGTCTGTTTTCCTGACCTCTGATCATGCGTGTGGCTCTTCTCTGGACTCTCTCAAGCTTCTCCACATCCTTTTTGAATTGTGGGGCCCAAAACTGGAAGCAGTACTCCAGCTAAGGCCTCACCAAGGCTGAGTACAACAGGAGAATGACGTCCCGGGATTTGCTTGAGAAGCATCTATGGACGCAAGCCAGTGTTTTAGTCGCTTTGGACACTTAAAGTGAATCTTTTTTTTTTTTTTTTGGATTATCTCGGTTGGCTGAGATATCCAGTAGTTAAAACCAAAAATACTGGATTCACCTCCTTTTGGGCACTGTATGTCACCTTCATTTTCATTCTGAATATCTGATGGGTATGAATAAAAATATAAATATATACAAAACATATATTAAACAAATTGTGAGGGTGATTGAACTAGATAAAAATCAAAGCAAATCTGCAGCATTTCAGCCATATCATCTTTTACCCATTTCATTGGCTTTAACGTGTAATGCAATGGTTTTAGAGCACTTGCCAACTTTCTCTTAAGTGCTGCAAAAACTAGGCATATGGAGTAAATTAACAACAAAGTGGCAAATTTCATTGCCTTTGTTGGTTTAAGCCAGACCTGTAACTTTAGTGTTTCGCATTAAAAAAATACATTACCAAAAAGAAGTGTGACATCTCCTTAGAGGAAAACATTTTATCTATACAAAGACAAATTAAAGAGCAGGTGCTGGATTTAGGGGAACCTTTGTCAGCTATCATTCTTTAGAGTTGAAAGAAATGCTCTCGCTATTCGTTGGCACCTATCACAAAGAACAAAATCCAAGGCTAAAAGAATAACACCTCCTAAAAGTCATAATTACTTATCCAGCAAAGGATTTTGTTGCAGTGTATCTTAGGGAGGATAAAATCATTTGATAGGAAAAAAATGAACTTACTTTAAATAGGATTATATTTGAATATTAGAAAGCTTTATAAAGTGACAAAAATACATAGTTATTAGAATTTCTGAGCAATAGCTTTATTTCTTTATCAAGCTGCACAATGAAAGAAGTAAGTTCATCACAGCTAAACAAAATCTCCAGTATCCATGGCATTTCTAGTATGTTATAGGAATGATAAACTAAAGGCAAAAGGCACCCAAAATTCCAGGGGGCAGGTCCTCTCTTGTAAATTACAATGACAATTTTTGCCAGCTGAGAATCTGCAGTGAGAGGTATCCAGGATACAATCGGAATGGAAGGGTAAAGGTTTTAAAGAGCAGTGGATATCTTTGACTATAGAACAATTCAGCCCTAGATCAGTTTACCTTCAAAGACAGCTACAAAATATTGATTTCTTATTCTTAGGTGAGTCAAAAGCACAGCATGACGATACAGTCACAGACCTACTCTCAATTTTATATGTGCAGTTTTCATTGGGCTCTAATATCATAGACCAGATTTGTAAAGTGTTCAGGTTCCTATAGATGTAGATATGTGTCTAGTAGGATTTTCAAAGGGGCCTAGGTGCTAACTGCCTTTGATTCCTTTAATTTGAAAGTAAGAGGTAGGAGTTAAATGCTGAAAAAAAAAAACTGGGAAAGGAAGCTACATATTTGTACTTTCTCTTTATGCAGAATGTTGTATATCTCATTGTACTGTAGTACTTTACAATGCATGTCCAGTATAGTCTGTTTTTATTTCATATTTTTTATGATCTGTGATTTGTGGCTAGAATGTTAATACACACTACAGTTTTAATTCTGCTTGACTGATTGATGTGTAAGGGGGTATCCTCCCAGGGTATCTCTCTGAGACACATTACACAAGAGAGAACATAGATGGTAGAGTTGTCTGGCCCCATTAGCTAAGTAGAGGAGATCATTTGAACTACAGACCCCAGAACACAGCAAAACCCTTGTCTCACTCCAAGACAAGCCAGGGAGACTATACCACAGGGGAGCAATTCTGTGTGCCCCTTAGAGCTCATTTTGCATTATATAAGTGAATGCTATGTGAATATATTATCAAGGCATCTAGGAAAGGAGCTTGTAATACATGTAATAGCATTTACAAAGCTTTAACAAAACTCTTACAAATTATTATGTTCCTTTTGAAAGGTCTCCTTCCTGTTGAGGGATTGAGCCTCCTTTGGTGTGGAAGCAAGGATATTACTTCTGTACAGGTACCCACAAGGGTCAGAGGGGCATGATTTGGCACTTTTATTTTAAAGTCAATATTCTACTCACATTTATAGGAACTGGTAAATGATGTGGAGGTTCTTTGGGAAAAATGAAAGCATCCTGGCTCAGAACTACATTAGTAGGATCTTTTCATTTGTCTTGTTTTAAGGGAGAATTTGAAATGTAAAAATATATTTTTAGCATAGATATTAAAACTAATTTATGTATGTTTTCTTATTCTGACCATGTCATATTAATGTGCTTTCTGAACAAAAGGTAAGAATAGACTCATAGGTCCCTGGTACATGTTGATTTAAAGGTGCCATGGAATCTAATCTTCGGTCCTAACAATCATGCCTCCTGCCATGCCACACGTGCACAGCAGGAGGCCCGATTTGGGGATGAAAGATCACATCCCAGTTGTGCCCTTTCTATTTGCCAGTGCCAGTGGAGGGGAGCCTGGAATCATGATCCTGTGCTCCCCTGCACTAGTAAATTGAAAGTTGGGTGCCCACAGGTCCAGGACTGGGGCAAACAATCAGTTGATGCTCAGCTCCAGCACTGCACCAGGGTCTCCAACCAACCCCAATGAAGTACAGGGCCAGGACTAATAATCAGCTGAATGTTGGCTTCAATATCAGGACTGCACTAGGGTGTCCAACAGGCCCCAAACAGTGCTAGGATTGACCATCAGCTGATTGTCAGCTTCATCCTGAACCACTCCAGAGTCAATTCAAGACCCTGCTGTAGTCCTGTGGCCAGAGTTGGCAATCAGCTAATTGTTGGCCCTGGCCCTAGACCTGCTACATATTTAATTTAAGTCACCATACAAATAAGTCATAACAATGTTTCATATTATAATATATACTGTGGTATAATGTATAATGAAGAACATTTTATGGCTAGTTTGCCATTCTATGGTGCCTTAAATAGGGTGCATGTGTAGCATAGCATGTTAACTGCAGTATAAATGTAATGTGTAGAGAGGCCCATAGCATCTCAAAATTATAGAAAAGTAGAGCTGAAAATGACCTCCAGAGGTCATCTAATCCAGTCTCATGCTCATCTAGTCCAAACCATCCCAGACAGATCCTGCCCTAAAATATAACATTTCTGGATCTCTTGTTTTCAGCCATTTTTTTCACTATTGCAATAATTTATGTATACATAGTAGGGGTACATTCTAACCCAGGGGTGGACAAAATGTGACCTGTGGGCTGGATGAGGCCCACCAGGCCATTCTATCTGGCCTGCAGGGCCCCTAAATAATTTAGAAAATTAATATTTATCTGCCACTGGCTGCCTGTCATGTGGCCATCAATGGCTTGCCAAAACTCAGTAAGTGGCCCCGCACGTGAAATAATTGCCTGTCCTTGTTCTAATTCCTTTCTTCCAGTTACAGTTACTGTCTGTGGAATATGTATCTTTTGAGCTAGCATTTTCCAGACACATAGATTTTTTTTCCCATTTTAGGTAAAAAAATGAAATGGTTTTAAAAACACCTAGACAGTTGGGGAAGGGGTATTTGGATCTTGTAAGTTGTAAATGTGGGAGAGGAGGCCTAGTATGCACTTTGAAAATAAGAAAAAGATATGGTTGAATGCCTTGTTGAACCCTATGGACTCTTTAGCTTCTTTTTCCTGTAGCATTCATAACTACACAGGAAAACAGACTACCCTCTTCTGAAGAACCAAGAGGTGGTTGTCAGATGATATCTAGCCCAACAGTTCCAGATTATGGAAATTACACACACTATTCTGCAAATCAAAAGGCTTAGAATATGCAGCTCTTGCATTTTTATTTCTTTCCTTTGGATAAAATGATAGTAAATGTCATAAATTGCATCCTCCTGGAAACACTATAAAGGGTTAATCCTTGGAGGACTGTTTCAGTTACATTCTCCTCTACAACCTCCCTGTGAGGTTAGTGTTCTATGGAAGATGTTTTAACTCTACATCCTTGGTTAGCTTCAGCCTTGCTTAGACATGGAAGTTACACCCATTTAATTTTTAAGCTGCAAAACACTTTCATTATGGCTAAGAGAAAATGATATGGTTGGCTGAAGTCAAATCCTAGTCTGTCAAGCTATACCAAAATAAACTTGATTAAAGTGAATTAGAGGATGGTTTACACAGGCGTTTCTATACCAGTTAAATTACATTGGCTTAACAATTGCATCTTTAATAAAGGTGGTTTAACTTTCTCATGTGGTCAAGACTTTAAGGTTATATATTTATAGAGTCAAAAATCAGGAAATGTCAATGATGTGATTTCCTTTACAACTCTATCTCTGCCCTCTTCTACATGTTCATTACAATAAGGACTGAAGTAACATGATCAAAGAATATAGCATTACTATATGTTGACACAAGTTTTCAATATTCTTAGACACACAGAGGCAGCATCATTTTATACTATGTGTTACTCTGGGTATGCTTGCCCATGAAATAAATTTGATATTGGAAGGATGTAAAATCATGCTTTACAGAACTGACATTAAATATTATACCTGGACCATACTAAAGGCATTTAAAACATGAGTATCCATAGACTGAAGCCTGTTAAATCATGCTAAGCACTTTCTGAGTGTCTCAAAGTTATGCCGCTTCTGGTGAGGGTTAACTCTGGGCCATGCCACCTAGCTCCTGTGAGGGTAACTTCAGTCTCTTCTATGGCTATAAAAAAAATCAATTTGCTAACCTCCAGCATCCAAGAATGCACTGTTCCCAGACCCTCCACCCCACTTCACCTAAGGCAGAGCTGGGAGTCCTGGTGTCCTGGCTACTAGCCATGTCCCTGCTGACCAGCCTTCTAGTGGCAAGTCAGAGCTGTGCAGGCAAGAATCATTATTAACCCTTAATGTATTACTACTTAAAGGGTTTTTGGTTGTAGCTGTGTTGGTCTAAGGACATAAGCAGGCAAGGTTCTTTGGGTGCATATGGTATCTTTTATTAGACCAATTGAGTAACTGGAAAAAAAGGTTCTAACAAGCTTTCGGGCACAGTCACCCTTCATTAGGCATAGGAAGTCTCTGCTCAACCAGTTCAACCAGCAGAGACTCCCTATGCCTGATGAAGGGTGACTGCACCTGAAAGCTTGTTAAGAACTTCTTTCCAACTACTCGGTCTAATAAAAGATATCACATGTACCCAAAGAATCTTGCCTTACTACTTACAGCACGCTCTAACTTGAACACTGCTTAACACTCCCCAGATTTAGTGCCATCTAAGTGTAACATGTAACTTCACCCATATGGAACAACATTAGTAAAAATTTTCTGGTACATAGCTGTCATCTCAATTTACAACTAAGATAGCTTTACAGTCAATCACTTCATATTCTTCATGCTGTTGTTTGAGAGTGTAGCTGCTGATTAAGACCTTAATCCTTCCATCAGATCTATTTGGGCATGCCTGCCCAAAGAAGTTCTGCATTCTGACTGCAGGATCAGTTCAGAATGATAAGATCATAGGAAAGTAGGGCTGGAATGAACCTCACAAGATCTTTTCATTCAGTCTCCTGCTCAAGGCTGGATCATCCCTGACTAAACCATCCCTGCCAAGTGTCTTTCCAACCTGCTCCTGAACATTTCCAGAGATGGAGATTCTCCTATGGCCATCTCCATCCTTCCTGTAATCACCATTCAGGTATTTGAAGATTGTTATAAAATCCCCCCTAAGTCTTTTCTTCTCCAGAGTAAATAACTAGCTCTTTCAGGCATTCCTCATAAGTCATGCATACCTCTAATCATTTTTGTTGCTCTCCAGTGGACTCTTTTAAATTGGTCTACATTCTTCTTAAAGTGTGGGGCCCTAAACTGGACACAGTGCTTGAAGTGATGTCTGGAGTTACTCTGGGGTGCACATGTGGGTGCTGTGTCTTTATTGCAATTATAGCCCAAGCTAATTAGATTAAAGACAGTGAGAACAGCTGTTGCAACTACATTTCCTAATCACAGTTATAGACATAGAGGAGGATTGTATGTTGTTGTTATATCAAAATCTTAGGGTAAACATGCAGAATAAGAAATATATTCCAAGATGCCAGACTTAAACATCTGAAATTGCATAAAATTGCATTATATTATATTGTATGATTTGAGGAGTAGGATGTAATTTTTTAATTAAAGACTGTTGTAATGATTCAGTACAAGGAGACAGAATTAACAGCACTCATGTAACCTTGTCCTTCCTATTTCATGACTTTTTAGTTCTCAACCACATAATGCTAATTTTTTCTTAATATGAATATTGTGTTTTTGATTTCTTTTGACAAATATCCTTCTTACATTTAATACAAACTTTGACTATATTTATACTGTGACATCCTATGCAATACTGTAAACATATTCTTGGGACTACCCTGATTTCCTGCAACATAGAAAGAAGGGTTTTCTTTAGCTAAACCTGGATATTGCATTCTTCACAAAGTTTATTAAAAGTGCTGAGAAAACACAATCTCAAATATTCTCTATTTCAGTAACAAAATTTCAATTTCTGTTAAAATATGTCCGGTGCTAACATCTGTTACATGAAAGGGCTGACATCTGCCAGCAGTGTAATTTGTTTTTTAATATGTAGAGCATATAACACAGAAGTCTGTATAGGTAATACAGTATTTTGATGCCCTGTGTACACTGTGATAATGACAATCACTGGTCTCTTTAGTTGCTCATGTCTGCAAGGCTTAATTCTGTAATATGCTAAGTGCTCTTAAATCTCACTGAACCAGTGAAGTTGAAGACATACAGCAGTTTACAAGTGTTCAGTATTTGGCCAGGATCAAGCTAGTAATGATTAGTAAATATTGCCAATAAACTGAAAAATATAATAAATGTGAACTTCAAATATTATATAGAGTCATGTCACCTGCTGTCACAGAAGAAGGTCATACTTGCCACTTTTCATTCTTTCAATTTCCCAAAAGGCTTGTCATGGGAGTCATACTTCACCAGTCCCTATTCACAAATGAGGAGACTCTTGCATGTGCACGAGCACATATTCCTCCACTGCTTGATAATAAAAACTGTGGTTTATCTAGTTCATCCCCTGGCTGTTAATCAGGATATGTATTCATACACAGTCCTGTTTAAAAGGAAAAAGTTTATGAAATGTTAGTACTTTAACTTCACTGTTCAGAATGGCCTTAGTCTACATCAAATATGCAAGCATTTCTCTGGGTGAATCTGGGTGAGTGTACATTGAAATGGAGGTGAGAATGACTCTGCTGCCACTGCACTAAAAAAAATACTTCCTACAAATGTCTCCTGCCTCAGATTTTAGGCCTTCTACTACCACCTTAACAAGGAGCTGAATGCCCTCAACTTCTACTGATATCAGTAGGGTAAGGATGCCCCACAAACCACAGGTTGAGGCACCCTATATTTTAAATCCAGCTAGAAAACTGGATTGGGTATGCAGTAGCTCTGGCTTCCTCAAGCACTGCTATCACCAATATTTTATTTATTTATTTATTTATTTGATATATATGCTGGCCTTGCCAACAAAGGCTCGGGGCAGCTTACAATAAGAAGATGGATATAACCTGTAAAAAAGGAGCACAACAATATGTTTAACTCCTGCTGAGCAGGGAGAATATCCAGGGGGTTGGGAAAATCTTCATTGTCCATTGACATTTAGCAGTGATCTTTCCTTGCTTGTCTATGCCTGTCCATCAGAAACTGGATTGAGACCCACATTTTCTTCTCCTCTTTCAGAATGTATAAATAAGGTTCTCAATGCTTAATAACTGGGGAGGGGGAAGAGGAGTACAACTGGTGCTGCTCCACCAGAAAAATGGGTCTATATGTAGTGCAGTGCCAAATTATGATATTTCCTTCTTTTGCTCTGACTCTCTTATGTTCCTCATTCTTTGTGATAAGGGATTTGTTCCCATGATGGGTTGGACATGTGAGAGAGGACAGGGGTCCAAGGTAGCTATAATTTTCCCAAATCATCTTTTGAGGTCAATCTTTGGTATTCAGTTGAACTGAACCATGTATTGCACAATGTTTGCTAAAATGTGTTCGATCCCTGTGATACCTTGTTATGAGGTTTTGTACAGTAATACATAGATTTTCCATAAAGCATTCTGTGTACGATTTTGCTGATTGGATACAGAATTTCATAAAGGCTTTACTGAGCTCACAAGGCACTTTCTGACAGTCACAATTGTGTAACTTTACGCAGTCTAATGGATGAACTTTCTTTATGTTCAATATAGCACTTACTGCAATGAGTCATAAAGACTTAAATGTATTTAATGTAGTTAGTTGTATCTGTTGTCCCAGCAGTATATCTGTAAGAGGGAAAATGTAAATCAAAGGATGATATTTCACATTTATTTTAAAATATGGATTAGTTTTCCTGTTAAATAAATGTTAATTTATTTTACATTGCATTTTTTTACAAAGCATTACAGAAATGCATATGCAGACACAACAGCTCCTTTCATGGCAGACAGCACATTCAAGATGTAGTGAGAACTTTGAAGCTGTTTCTGTGTCTCACGCATGGGGAGGCTATTTGAGCTGCTTTGTCCTCCCGGATGCCATTTTCCTTTTATTTCACCTTTGATTTTCTATAATCTGTGCATTTTAATTCATTTGTGAATGATATCTATCACAAGTCCTTTTATTTAGGCACTTCTGTAGTATAAAAAAAAAAAAGAGGGGGTCACTTTACATTACCCAGATAGATAATAATTACATACTGAACTGTATGTGCTTGTGTATTCATGCTTACTACATGTGTATGAGCAAATCTAGTTGTAGGTGTACTGTGATTTTTGGACTTTGAACAATAAAAGTATTGGAATGAAAGCGTAGTTCAACTCAATCTTTCATCACCAGTCATTTTAGAGAATTTTACATAAGGAGACATACATGGGTGAAGTGGGGCACCAAAGAGAACCTGACTGATTTATTCAGATAGGCTGAGAAGCATAGTCAGCTACCTTCACAAGCTGAACATACCAACATTGAAACTTTTTTACATGTAAGCTACATTTACACAGTGCGACTACATTTTGTGTAGGTTGATATTACTGTATAGCAGTATACAATAGACCAGTACACTTTCCTGACATCTATTGACCCTGTTTTCTGAAGTCAAGAACTAAGCCTTTTGCTTCTCCCAAGTCTCCTTTGGCTTAAATCTCTCAGAACCCCCAGGTTCTTTGAATAGCTCTTCCAATTACTTGGTATGGTATACAAAGTATTAAAATAAACCCCAGTTGACAAGTGTTAAAGTCAATGGCAGAAAGAGTTTTTCTTATGTGTATCATGAGTTTCTCATTTCAAGTGAGCTTTTTCTTGAAGTGTTTTACTAATTATTTTGGGCTATATGATTTATCTATATTATCAGTGTGACTGTATCTTCATTAAATATTAGAGCTGGATAAATTCTTAGTAACTAGAAGTGAATCTATATTGCTTCCTGTCACAGCACACCTCGCTGCCCTGCTCCTAGTGTGGGAAAACTGCTGGGGAAAAGCCCTAGCAGGGATAATGAGCACAGCTGCGAGTTGCCAGGGCAACTAATGTGAATCAGCTGACCTAAGGGGCAAGGCCTAGCTTGTATAAAGCCCAGAGCCAGAGGTATGCTGGCAGTCAGACAGGCAGGAGTTCTGTGAGACAGAATGTGAGTGAAGCTTATGGGAGCTCCAGAGATCTGAGCAATGAGGTTGGGTAATACCCAGAAGGCTTAAGTTGTTATGGCCAGGTGCCTTATGTTTAAGTTATAGCCAGAGGTTTGTGTTTTGTTTTGTTAGACCGGTGGCTTGGGTGAAGCTACAGGGGTTGGAGTAGGCCTCAGGGGTGACCCCCAGTGGTAAGATGGGGGGATCCCAGTGCCAGTGTGGGGGCAGCAAGCCCCAGAGAGGGGGCAACATTTGAAGAAGCACAGTGTGGGCACAGCCAGTGCCAGTGAAGGGTGCAACTTGCGAGGTGAAGAGACCCCAGGCCCAGAGAGGGGTATTAGAAGAGCCCAGGCATGGACATGGTGAGCCCTAAACAGGGGGCAGCATTTTAAGGAGCCCTAGCATAGGCATGATGAGCCCATATGAGAGGTGGCACTTTTGAGAAGTCCACGAGGGGTGTAGCAAATCCGGTTGCAGGCTAGTACAGTGACAGACCTCAGCCAGGTGCAGGGTGCTGCAGTGGACTCCGGAGGAAAGGGGTTAGCAGCACAGCGCACCCAGAGAAGGGCAAGCTGCTGCGGTGGTCCCCGGTCAAAGGAGATAACAACACAAAACACCCGGCAGAAGAGAGGGTAGCCATACGGTAGGCCTAATAGGCCAGAGGCTCGCTATAGAGTCCCAGAGAGGACAAGGGTTCCTGAGTGGGACAATACTTTTAGAGGAGGCCCAGAAGGGGCACCGAGACCCCAGAGAGGGGTGGCGCTTTGGACAAGGCCCAGAGCGGGAATTGAGACCCCAGGGAGGGGCTTTAGAAGAGGGCCAGAGTGGGCATCAAGAGCCCGAAGGAGGGGCATTACATTACATACATTAGAGGGAACCCAGAGTGGGCTCAGAGAGAGCCCAGGTGGGGCACTAGTATGGAGAAGGCCCGAGAGTGGGCAGGCGTTCAGATAGGAGGCCTGAGAGTACGGGCAAGTTCATTGTGACTCAACAACGTCTTTCACATCTGCTGTGCTTGGGGCGTGGTATTAGGGGTTGGTCGGAGCCACGCACAGCCCATAAGGCTAGGGTGCCTGGGGAGCACCCAGTAGACAGGAAGAATCACCTAGAGTCAGGAAGATCACGGGGACAGAGGTCCCGATATGCCGGGCCCAAGGCAATATAAGGCAGCCTCCCAAACTTATTTAAGAACAAGATGTGGCGGGTGAGAATAAGAAGGTGACCTTGGGCTGGCCTGGATGCAGAGAGAGGGACCTCGGGGAGACCACGGCCCTCCCTGGCAGAGCCTGCCGTGACACTCCCTAATGAAATGTGTAAAGAGTTCCACATTTTACCTTCCACCTGGTCCCTAAAATTCCTTCAGGATGTTAGGATAGTAATTGCTTTACCTGGCAGCCCCCTGAGAACAACCATGTGGAAAACAACATGTATGCTGTTTTGAAAGGGCCACAGTTTTTTCCCTTAAGTAACACTTGATTGAGTTAAATTAGTTTTGTGTAGGGAAACAACCTTAATGCCCCAAAGAGTCCTTCATGGACTTAAAAACAAACTAAACTCTAGTTTAAGTCATAGAGTTATTTGAAACAAGTACAGATAAAGTATTTTTACCAAACTACATTATTCTGTCTACATCATTAATGTTATAGAGGAAAGAATAACCTACACATTTTAGAAGTTGTTGGAGCAAGTGATCTTAAACATTCTTATACTGTGGTCCTAATAGTATCAGTGAGATTATTGCAGACCACTTCCTCCCCACTCCTAATCGCATGTTGTTGGTAGAAACTCATGGATTTTACGTTTAAAGGATTTTATACTAATGTATTTGTATACTTAGTTGTGCAAGGACGTAAATTGCTATACTTTAATTGCTAGGACTTAAAAAAAAGTTGTCCTGCCACACAACTCTACTGAACAGTAGTCTTGGCCTACTGTGCAGTCAGCATCTTGTGTAGGTGTTACTGGCCATGTCTATTTGAAGCTGGTCTGGGATTTAGATTAG
This sequence comes from Caiman crocodilus, assembly GCA_030014935.1. NCBI lineage: Eukaryota > Metazoa > Chordata > Crocodylia > Alligatoridae > Caiman > Caiman crocodilus. The sequence continues at coordinate 50,604,692 of JAGPOW010000261.1, read as the reverse complement.
TAAACTACTGTGTAGATGAATTTGTGGGCATAAAACAGTGAACTATTCAAAGGTGTGAGTTAAAGTCATGAGAGGGCTACATACTTCTATGCTTAGATAATGTCTCCACAACTGGAAGTTATAGAGTAACATCTCTATGATTCTATGAAATCTTTGTAGAAAAGTGGGGATGGAAGGGACCTCCAGAGGTCATATAATCCAGTCCCCTTACTGAGGCAGGATCATTCCTATCCAAACCATTCAATACAAACCATCACCTAAACTCTGCACAAGCCTGCCATCAATCCTAACACAGTACAGACCTAGCACTCAACTGTCACAGGGAAAGCAGGGGAACCAAGGCAGCCTATGTCCTGTTTCTATGAAATGTTGTCAATACTCAAGAGATCCCATGTAGAGGGCCACTCCCCTATGCTATAAAGGAAGGCAACAACCCGCAGTCCATACCAACCTGACCCTGGGATAAAATTTCTTTTTGACCCCAAATATGGCCATTGGTTTGACTGGAGGGGCAGGAAGCTCCAGCTTTGGTCCTAACAGAAGCATTGGCACACTCCAGTCAAGATTCCTAAATTTGGCTGTAGCTAATACCCAATGCTTCTGAGGAAGGCTTGAAAACACCCTGACATATGTAACAGAAAGCCCAGAAATATGGGAAATACCTTTATTAGATCATAGGTATAGCTACACCTAGATCATCCTCAACCAGTGGTCATCCAACTCTTTTTCAACATCTCCAGTGTTGGAGAGTCCATAACTTCCCTAGGCAGTCTATTGCTCTGCCTTACTGGTCTAACAATGAATACGTCTTTCTGAATATCCCATCTAAACTTACTTTGCTTCAACTTCAAGCCATTGGTCTACATCTTGTTCTCTGCAATAGGAGGGAAAGCATATATTCTCTCTTTTATACTGAATCCATAAAAGTATTTGAAGACTGCTGTTACATCCCATCTTAAGTGTGTTTTTTCACAAGCTGAACATGTTCAGCTCCTCCAGCCTCTCTACACATGACGTGGCTTCCAAGTCCTTTATCATCTTTGCCTTCCTCTGGACCCTCTCTCACTTCTCCATTTCCTTTTTAAAATGTGAAGCCTGGAACTGCACACAGTATTCAAGATGAAGTCTAACCAGTGCTGAGTAATAAAAAGGCACTAGGGCTGTGCGAAACTTCAATCCCTGATTCAATTTGGCAGAGATTCAGCCTGATTTGGTGGCTGAATTGCCAAATCCAAATCAAATCAGCAGCCCCTTTAATCTCTCTAAATTGAATCGGGACCCTCTGAATTGATTCAGAGAGATTTGGCTATTCAGATGTAGACACAGCTTTAAATTTTTTCTACATACCACAAGGTACCAGGTGGCTGGTTAATGCTGCAATGGTGGAGCAGATGGAGCATCCCACAGGAGCATGGGGGACTCCCAAGTGTGCTCAGCAACAGACCCAGAAGTGGACCAGAAGCACTTCCAGGGGGTGGAAGGCCCCTTTGTGCTGCTGCCCCAGCTTGGTGACTGGTTCCTTCTGTGTCTGGAGGGGAGGTACCCAGGGTCCCCCTGCAGCTGATTGCTGACCTGGGCGGTGTGGGGGGGCCCAGTGTGCTCCCTGACAGACCTAGAAGTGGACTGGAAGTATTTCTGGTCCACTTCTGGGTTTGCCAATGAACACCCTCCCCCACGCTCCTGTGGGATGCCATCCACCCCAACATCACAGCATTCATGAGCTGTGCCTGGTACCTCCAGGTATGTAGAAAAAACATTTAAAGCTGTGTCTATGTCTGAATCATTGATTCTCTGAATCAGCATTGAATCTTCAGATTTGGATTTGGCCAAATCAAATCAGGGACAGTGAGCTGAATCAACTAATTGAAACACTGTTTCCAATTCGGGTCAAATCTGAATCCAAATGGAATATGGCCCATTTTGTATACCCTTAAGAGGCACTATCACCTCCTGTGTCTTGAACTTAACAAGTCTATTGATATATACCAAAACTGCTTTCACCTTTGGTGAGGCTGCAAGATATTGCAGACTCATACCGAGTCCATATTTCAGTTCTAAAGACATGGTTCAGAGGCTTAAAATCTTGTCAAGTGGTTTGTTTTTTTTTAACCCCTGAAGCTGAAATTAGGTGCTGCTCATCAGTTTAGAAACATTTTATATATTAAAAATGAGTGCCTTTGTGGGAAAAAAAGAGTATAGAATATATATGCTTTGCTATTGTTTAAAAAAAAAAAAAGATTGCACTCTTTTTTTAAAACAGTACTATGGTCTCAGCAGCAGGTAATAGAATTTGGCTGGGGCTTAGTCCATGGTTTACCGATGTGTCTTTCACAAGTTCTGCAAAAATTGGATTCAATTTGGTGGTTACAAGTGTTTAAGGAACATGCTTTGTGTAGGCGCAGAGGGTTCTGTTAAATGGTTAAACTAATGAGCATTGTGCATGAATGTGTATAGAAATTGACTGGAGTTCTTTTGTTATTACACAAGGTCAGGATAGAACAGTGGATTTACATTTGTATGTGCCAAACACTTCCATGGAAAATTGTTTTTATAATGCAGGCCAATGTGGATGAGTGTCTGTGATAGTTTGTGTAGAATGCAGCCCTCCCTCTTTCCATACAGTATGACATTTAGCTTTTAATGGCACCCATTGCACAGCATCCAGTAACTGATTTCAATTGTGGAGATATACAACAAAATTATAATATAGACAAGGATAGTTGTTTACACATAGAGAGATTTTTTTTTGTTACATGAAAATTGATGAACTTCATATCTCTACTTAAGAAAATGAATTGCTCCACAATGATTAGATGGAAATACTCAGATGCTTCGCAGAGTTTAAACTAAATCATCAATGTAATTGATTTGCCTGATTTTTACAATATCTTAGGGTAACATTTCTTAATGCTGAAGTCCCAGTAAAATCTAGGTCAGTTTCAAATAAGCAACTCTTAAGAGAAATGAACCCAATTAACACTGTAAATAGTTAGTGTACTTTTTAATGACAGATATATGAAAAGCTGTCGAAGAGTGGTTTTTATCGTGAAAGTTAAGAAATAGTTTCTTTAACAAGTGAGATACAAATCAAGACTATGGGGATATTTCTGAAAGGTATAAGTAGTTTCTACACAATGGAAATGGATTAATCAAGAACAATATTGTACTTTTTTGGATGCTCATTTTCATACAAAATATCAATACAAATATCCCTTTGTCAAGGGAAAAAAACAAGCATTTGGGGTGATATATATTTTACATGGGCCATAATGTTCTCATGATCATACTAGTTATCCAAACCATTTTACTTAATCTATGTATCTATTTTTTACTCATGTAATTTTGCATTTCTCATATTCCTAATACTATTGACTTGGGTGAGTCCAAACCCAGTTAAACCAACTGTCCTGTTCACCAACCTAGTGGAAGTCCAGATTAGCAAACCAGACCTTTTCAAAACAAATTAATATGAACCATTTAAATTGGGTTTAGCAAACAAAATCCACAGATGAATGTAAATGGGACTTAAAGAATACAGTGACACCTGTACAGATAATCACTCCTATTACTGCAGACATTCTCTCCTTTTTATTATATGGGAGTCATTGAATTCTATCAGGTTTGATCATGCTGGATCATCTTTGTTCTGTGGTTTTTTCCTGCCTTCAGACACACACGTGCACGCACACACAAACCCATTAAGAAAGAGATTGCTACCACAGTTCTGATTTCTTTCCCAATCCAGAGGGGCCAGCTCTCTTAAGTTAGATGGGTTTCATTCATTAGTGTACTTGCTGGTCTCATTCATGCATGTATTTTTAATGTAAGGTCTAAAATTGATATGTACATCAAGAAGGGATAATGATTCCATTTTTTGATACTAATAGAGCAGAAGTCTATTGATGCAGTAAATGTGCAGTATTAAAGGTATTTTGTTATAGAAATGTATCTGAGGTTTTTGACCTACTGTACTCAAGGTCTATTGTTAGACAAAATTTCTCTGTCTTTACTATAAAAGGAAGCTGGGAAATAAGCCTGTCATTTTGATCTTCATTATTTCCGACTGTTTAAGCAAGTCCAGTCACATAGCAGGAATGTAAATCTTGGGAAAAGAAAGAAGTGGTAGTAATTAATGAGCTTGAAGTTTTCACTCAGGAAGAAATCCAGCAGTCAGTGGGGAGTATATTCCCTGACACTATTTGCTTGAAAAGTTGGATTTTAAACACTTTGCATGTCTTTGACCTTTTTGTTTGCAGTTTTAACCAAAAAAGTCACTTATTTTTTTTGCATTAGGCATGCACAGGAGATTGTCTTGGCAGAAAAGCTGGCAGACATGGATGACATGCAGACCAGGTTAAAGGCCAGTATTGAATCAATCCATTTGCTGAATTAGCAGGTAAGAAGCAAAGCAAAAGTTAGAGAGAGAGTAAAAACACATTCATTATCTATTTACATGACTATATTAGAAAGGTTTTAAATGTTAGTGAGCCTCTATGTGTTAAAAAACAAACTGTAGTGTATTGAGTCAAAAAAGGAGGATATGATGTTGATGTAATGTTTCTATTCCCTAGAAATGGTTCACAAAAGAATCAAAAGAAATAACACAAAATTTATGACTTGGTACAAAGCACTCTTTGTATTTTGCTATGGTAATGAATTTCAACTATTGCAGCAAGTCTCATAGTGAAAGTTATCATTTCTTCTTACTAACTTTTAAATACCATATTCCCAAGTGTTGGATCAAAAGAATATCTTGCATTTCTAATCTTAATATTTTATATTTAAAAACACGTTAATTCCCTTTAGAGTACTTAAATGAATAACAAAGAATATCCTGTATCATCTTTTAACATTGTAGTCATGTCTGCTTTAAATACGGACTGGTATAACAGCACTTTTGAAACAAAATTAGGAAATATGCAGAAAAAGCTAAAATATAATCCTAGACAAAACAGAGTTTTTGTTGTATGGAGCCACTATCTTTCTTTGTCTAAAAAAAGATGATAGAAGCAACCACTGATAGTGACTGATCATGAAAAGAAACCCCAGGAGCATAGACACACTATAAAAAGATCTAGGAGGAAGTCATTATGCTGTTGAGGGAATAAGAAATTTAAGTCAGAGAGTTGTGAAATGTTCTCATTATAGGTCATCTCAGTAATTATCTGACATCTACAGATGGAGTCACTTCTTAATCAAAAGAATGAATCATTACTGATATTGATTCAGACCAAGATGTTTGAAATAATGAGTCCAGTAACTCAAGTATAAATTTAGAGGTAATTTCAGCAACTTCTCTGCTAAAGTTTTAGACTAAATAATAATGAAATATCTTATTACATTTCATGATAATGATAAGAAAATGGCCACAAGAGTGTGAACTAAATTGCCACTGCATAATCTGCATGTTAAAATCTAGATAAAAAAAA
>JAGPOW010000261.1:50554871-50592703 GCA_030014935.1 Caiman crocodilus | reverse complement strand
CACTTTTTGGAAAAATAACCTCACCATAAAATATATGCGGTAGTTGAAAACCTTGTAGAAAACCTTAAGCACAAGTTAACTTTAATAACTTTAAAATCCTTTACTTTCAAGAGATAAACACTAAGTTTGCATGCTTTCCCCTTGCTTTTTACCACTTGATTAGACATGCTGAAAGGCAATGTCCAAATAAAAAAAAAAAGAAGAAAAGAACAGTATAGTTGGAATTAAAGTGAAAGAATAATGAACCATCAAAAATGTATAATGGAATGAGGGAAGGGAGGAGAAAGCTAATTTTAAGAGGGGGAAGAGTCTGAAAATAGGACTTAAATCCATAAAATATTTGAAAAATTTCACATACAGTTGTATAAATTGTAAAGGTACATACACTGTCTCTGTCTCTGTCTCACATATAACAGAAAATACATGGAAACTAAAATAAACAACTGGAAGTACATTTCTAGCATATCCAGATTATATTGTTTCAAGATATAAAGTAAACTTAAGTTTTTTGTGACAGTAGTTCATAGAAATCAGTTATGGCTCTGCTTTTCGGCAAGTTATTTAGTCATCCCAAACTCAAGCCAGTATAACTTTTTATCAGCCAATCACCTATTTTTTCTGTATGTATATGTGCATATATAATGCTATTGTGATGAATCCCTTAGAACTGAGAATTACAGTCTGTTATGGAGATAACCAAAACAAACTTAGCGAGTACCCTAGACCTATACATAATAATCACTTTCTGTCACGCTGTTACTTAGTTATTCCCAGTCTTTTGTTGCTTCTCTTCCTACTTGCATCCTTAGCTTTATGTGCTTTCCTGTTCACAAACATGCCATTGTTTTTTAAAAGGGCCTATGCCTGCCTGTGCCATTATTGATCTGCGACTAAGAGTTCAAAAGCATTAGCTTGAAAAGTGTGCTCAGTCAACTACACCAGTAAGGTGGCCTAGATAATGTTTTTTTAGTCAACAACACTTCCTATTCCCAGACCCCAATCCATTGTAAAAGGCTACTTGGGCATTTGTGCATTATATACCTAAGCCACGTCTCAGTTCTATAACCGTAAGGGTGTAATGCCTTGAGGGACAGTGTCATCACAGTGGAAGAAATTTGTCATTTGTCATTAGTCACCTTGCTTTATCTTGGACTAAGACTCATATGTACAAACTGAGTGTATAGACACACATACATACACACACATACACATATACATATGCATATGCATACCATATATAAGTGCATTATAAATTCAGTGGGTCATACTAGAATTAGCAGATACCTAGGCACCTAAAATTAGCAGACATTTAATACAGTTAGATTTTAACAAGCTGAGTTGCAGACAAAAATGACATTTTAACCTGAAAATAGAAGTTTGTTCCTTGATGTGTATCTTTGCATAAGATTATACATGAAGAGATTCAAGTGTGGGATAAGGACCACTTGGAAATTTAGATTTAGCTCTCAGCATGTAAAATAAAGTTTCATTCTGCATACTTCCTTACACTCCTATTGCCATTGTTAGCTGTTCTGCATACAGAAAAGGTATAAAATATTCCCATTCCAATCTTATGCCCAAAATGTATGTCTTTTTTTTGCCCTTTATAAGCATACCATTAACAGTATTGTCACATGAAGCCAAATCATGAAACCATTTGTTTGCATTCGTTCTTCATTCAAGCAAACTCCCGTTATCCCTAGACTGAGTAATGCAGTGAGAAAGGCCTTGGTAGGTTTGAGTTTTATTGTAAGAGTAATTCATATATACTGACATCTTTCTTTACATGTTACATGGAAATGGAGAAATCTATAACTTGCTGCTCTGTTTGCCCATCATCCTATGGAATATTCTTCTCTTTCATAAGCAACTTCATATATTAGTGGTGCCCATCATATCAGAATGGCAAGTCACTAGCAATATACTGGGATGAAAGGAGGGAAAGTCTGTGTGTAACCCGCTCCATCCAGAACTATTTAATCTTTATAGAACATATCTTTCAGGGTATATTCTGACCATTTTATGATGGAAATTCTCAATTAAACAATATATCATTGCATCTAGAAAATGGGAGCAATGAAAGATTTTTTGCTTAGTCAAGCAAGAACAAGAATGCTCAGGTTGGTACTTCTAGATCACTGGGGAAAAAAATAAAAGCTTTTGAAATCATCTAAGTTATTCAGTTACCTGTTTGTCTCTTTAGACACTGAAGTCTGCCAGTAGGTACCTCCAGCAGACTCAAAACAACAGATCAGCTGCTAATAACTAATGAACTGGATAAGGCTCTGAAAGGAAGCTTGGGGGGAGATGCAGGAGCCATGGTTATTTCTAGATTTATTGTATCTTCTTTAGACAAATTGATGGGATAATGAGCTTAAGTAGCCACATATCACTTCTGTTTAGAGAGATGGTGTTCAGGAGAGTCATTGTGGTCAACAGCAAATTAGAATGAGCAGTTGATCACTCCAATCAGCATTTGCTTGCGGGTATTGCAATGGTGATGGTCAAATAGCAGAAGGCACTGACAATCTTTGGTACTGCTTTTTCTTGAAACAGTATTTTGACACTGGCATTTTAAAAGCTCAGCAGCAGCAGGATTTTCCTGCCAACCAGCAGGGGTGGCAATTTCAGGTTCAGGGTACTTTTTGGGACAGAGTAGCAATTAGCCTGTTACGGCTTTTATAATTACACGGGTAAAAGGCAGGATCATGGAAAGATGAACTAGAGGTTGCAGGTTACTAATCACTGAGATTGCAGGCCAGTAGTCACCAGGACTACTGAGGTTTGTGTGTGTGTGTGTCTGTTTTTATCTAGCCCTGCCCTCACTTGGTGGTTTCATTTAAATTACCAAAATTGCTGGTAATCCTCCTTGCTTCTGCCACACAGCAGTAGGGGTGCATGGAGTAATTTTAGGAAGTTTTCTAAAATGTAGAAATATTAGTATTTAAAATAAAAAAGCTATTTGCTAATATTTAACAACTCCACAAACTATTATGATGTCTCTTCTTCATGGCCATTTAATTTTGCATGCGTATAACCAATGTTTTAGTAACAGTACCAAGGGTTTCATATGTAAGACATTATTCACAGTATGTTTCCTGTTATTTTGCATAGCATTATTCTTTGTGAAAATAATGTTTTGGCCTCAGGAGAAATATTGCAATTGAATGCACAGCAATATATTTTTGGTATGGGGCCATGATACTAAGGTTTAATTTCTTTTTAAATTACCTTGGCAATCAAGACAACAGAACCATGATAAAAAAATAAAAGGAGGTGGGAGAAGAAGAATATAATTTCAATTTTTAATTTGTGAATAAAATGTGTTAAGTGAAAAGAGAGAGGAAACAGCCCCTTTTTGACCAGCATGGTTACATACACATGCTATAAATGCTTCTTAAAATGGGATTACATAGCTCCAATAGATGTCTCTATCTTTGGAAATAGGTGGGTTGACCCAAAATTATTACTATTAACTTGATTGAAATGCTGAGGATTAGCACAAGAAACAGAAATAACTAATTTAAAATATATGGTTTATTTTTTTGGTAACAGAATCTGTCATGTCGTTGGAAAGATGTGATTCATCATGTTCCATTTCAGTTTCCTCAAATAGCAAACATATCATAATTAGCACTAATGACAATGTTAAATGCAGCAATTTTAGTGATTGCTAATAAAAAAAAGTATCCAACCCACAGAAATCTATACTGTTACCTTTCAGAGATTATATACATTAGATCTATCCATAATATGAGCAAACAAGTAAAGTTTCAACTTAAACTGAATTATTTTTTCTCTCTACCTCTTGCTCGCTCTCTCTCTCACACAAATGCACACACAGTGTTTGCAAGTTTTAAAACAATGACAGTTCTTTTTGATAAAGGAAATAATTTCAGTTGGGGCAGGGGATGGGATTTTAAAGCATCTTCTAAGCAATACTGACTATTGCAATATATGTGCATGCAATCCCTTCCTCCATGCTGATATAATTCATCATATTGTAATTTACTTTATGAAGGCCAGATTCTTCCCTCAGATATGTATTTTTAATTTCCAGAATAGTCAATGGGAATTATTCACACATACTGAGGGAAGAAACTGGTCCTAAACAAAATGCAAAAGGTATTTTGTATTTATATATTTTAGACTAAAGTTCTGCTTCGGTTGATGTATTTCAGATTTGGTTGCTTTTTAAATTCATACAGTGCAGATATCGAGATGCTTTTGCTTACTTGCTTATTTCCATTTTGTTTTTAATGAATTTAATCATAAATTTAATGTAATGGTAAATGTATTTGCATCAATGGTGACAGAAAACCTCTATTTATCTGCACAATACCTATAGTAGAGGAAACAGCAATGAAAGCTTCATACCTCATCCCACTAGTGAAATTACAGCCCTGTTCTAGAGGATCCATCTTTGGTTCTCATAGGATAATATAATCGCTGTGTTCTGTTCCTTAGACTACAAATTAGTGTCAACTGTGTGGTGATGGGCTTTGGGATAAGATCAGCTATTCACTAGGAAATGGATTAAGAACAACTAATTTCACTTAGATGCTGGATAACCACTAGAAAGGAACAACTTTTGGTCACTACTAAACATAACTCTCTTTGGATCAGTGACTTTAGGTGAAAAGCCCTGTACCCTATTACCAGTCTTGTAAATCGTCTAGTCTCTACTTCTGGGGATTTTCTGCATTATTTTGGTCTTTAATGAAGAAAAGGTCATTTTGGTCTTTCAGCACAATGGTATTTTAGGCTGTAGAGTATTTTAGGCTGTTTGATATTTTCAGCTGTAGAGCATTTAAAAATATTTGTATGGTAGTCTTTATTATTATAGCTATATCACGAACAAAATGGGATCTTGCAATACCGCTATGAAGTATCATGCCAATGATTCACGCACAGGTTTGCAAGTAGCTGTTATATTTTCTGTAATCAAAAACTAATGTCTGTCTATGTAAAGAAATATTTTGCATTTAAAATTTTGTAAATGTGGGTGAGGGTGCTCTAGAAAATACATTTTAAGTAGCTGTGTTTAAGTGTAAATAAGAAGTATATTGTAAAAGTACTGCCATAGTCATAAGCAGTTGTAAGGTATTGAAGGGAGCTTTTCCTATGTAAAGTAAACAATTTACATTATTAAATGTATCAAAGTATATATTGTACTGCATTGGGCCTGATTCCTCATAAAGGGTCTCTTTTTCCAAGCAGTTTGCATTTTACAAATAATTGTGCTTAAATAATTGCACCTACAAGGAATTGTGGGTTAAGATATTATTAGTCAGACATTTTGGAGCTTATTGTCAGAGATGCTGAGGAATAACACGTTCCCTTAATTTCATCTGATTTCTGGATATTCAGTGTTTCTGAGAAACAAACCCTTAACTACTAGAACTTGCAATTCTGATTGAAAAATTGTTTGCAGAAAAGCAGTCTGGGCTGAGATACACTTGAAGGACAAATCCAGTGACACTTTAAAGACTTTTGTGTTAACTCCCTCATAGTTCTGTGGTCATAACATACATCTGTAATGTACACAAATATGTTACAAAGGCAGAAATCACAATTTCAGATTTATGAGTTACTTCAGATAAAAACAAGCAAATAGACACATAACCGCAGAATTGGTACATGAAATTTCCATACATGACATAGTATTAAGAACATGTACCTTAAACTGAGAAAGAAAAAGAAATCTAAATTTAAAATTGAAAATCAGTTTCTGTGAATAACTCCTTCCATGTTTTCTCACTTGTCCTCACCATGTCTTAAAACAATGAATTGTCATGGCATCATATGTGGATAAGATACAGTGGGCACATCTACATGTTCATTATTGCCCCACAGTTGTGGTGCATTAAGTTTAGTATTTGTATAATCAGAATTACTGTGCAGTAGCATCAGCGCACACCTTTTTAGTGACCCTATTGTGCAATAGCCTAATAATACTTCTCAGTAGGGCTGTGCAAAGTTTTAGTCTCTGATTCAATTCAGCAGAGATTTGGCCCTATTCAGTGGCCAAATCTCTGGATCTGAATTAAAACAGGAGATCTTTTAATCTCTCCGAAGCGATTTGGAGGGATTCAGAAAGATTCAGTGATTCAGACATAGATACAGCTTTAAATGTTTTTTCTACGTACCTCAAGGTACCAGGCAGCTTGTCAATGCTGTGATGGTGAGGCAGATGGAGCATCCCACAGGAGGGTGGGGAGCTCCACAGCACGCTTGGCAGCAGACCTGGGGATGGACCAGAAACACTTATGGTCCACTTCTGGGTCCACTAGGGAGCACACCAGGCCCCCTCCCATGCCCCCCGGCTGGACAACTGGTGTCTCCTGGGTCTAGGGAGGGCACCTGGGGCTCTCCCAAGGCTGATCACCGAGCTGGGAAGAGGGGGAGGGGCCTCAGCATGCTCACTGGTGGACCCAGAAGTGGACTGGAAGTACTTCTGGTCCACTTCTGGGTTCAGTGCTGAGCACTTGGGGCCTCCCCATGCTCCTGTGGGATGCTTCATCCATCCCAGCATCACAGCATTCACAAGACAAACCTGGTACCTCTAGGTATGTTGAAAATCATTTAAAGCTGCATCTATGTCTGAATCGCTGATTCTCTAAATCAGCATCAAATTTTCGGACTCAGATTCAGCCAAATCAAATCAAGGACAATGAATCTGAATCAACAAATTGAGTCACTGTCCCTGATTTGGGCTGAATCCGAATCTAATTGGGCTTGCTTCACACACACCCTTACTGCTCAGTAGCATATTAGTACTGTTTCTTCCATGACAGACTACTGTGCAGAATATTAGACTACTGTGCATTTAGCATTTGATGTAGACATGCCCACTATTTACTATAATAAGCACACATATGGGGGGGAAGGAGGGAGTGAAAAATGTTTAACCTAAATTTGGATTCCAAGATTTTAAGATAGCAATCTTAAATTGTTTGAATACAGTTTGTATTGAGGGTCATTTATATATGCTGATGTGTCTTAATTTAAAATGTGGTTAAAATGATTTAAGTCAACTAACTGGAAACCAGAACTCTGTTGTTTATAGGTTCCATTGTAGTTTTCCCCTAGCCAAAGACACTAAACAATGAAAATATCTATCACGAGCAACAACTGGAAAATTAAAAGATTCAATGTCAACAATTTGAACTGTAGTTAGAGACCTGCAATCAGACTATATTTTCTCTTAAAGCACAACTCAAAGTTAAACAAGAGGAAAAGGATTTTTGCCAACTTGAGATTATGTCCTCTGATCATAATACCTTGTCACATTTATACTCTCTGCGTCTGAACAAGAGCCAGTCAGGACTGGCTCAGGGGGGAAAAATGAATGTCTAATAAGGAGGAATTTGGAACAACCAGGGATAAGGGATTCAATGGACAAATCAGACTGAATACAGCATGTTGGAGAAGTTACAGCACAGCTAAAGAAAAGCACTAAATATTGGACAGAAATGAATGAGCTTAGATCTGAAATATAGCACACTAATTGAACTTCAACCAAAAAATAAGAAATGATTTGGCAAAGGTTGTAAAACCAAGAAAAAAGATTTTGTTTTTCTACTTCACTTGTCTTTGGTTTCTAGTTAATCTATTCAGTATTACATCCCTAAATTATTGCCTTGTACCTTTTTAATACCAAAGAATAAAAGTACATTAGAGACTTTTTTTAACATACCCATATCATACTCCTAAAATATTTGTTCAAGAAATATCTAAAAAAGCATTACAATGACTAAAATGAATCCCATATGGTTTCTTTAAATATGCTAAAAGTGAACTTTATTTTCCTAATCTAAGAGAACATCTGTACTTTATAACAGGTTTTGGGGGTTTTTTTGCGTGGGGGAGAGTAGTTGGGGGGGTTATCAGGCTGTTTTTCATACAAAATTGTTAGGCTACTATTATATTATATAGTCTTCAACTGCAGTAGTGCATTTCATATTATTTTGTTTAAATTAGCCTAAAATTGATGGCTTTCTTTTTGTTCTTTTTATGTTTATGCTTAATTTTTTTCAATAATACTTGAAGATCAGCATGCATTAATAGCTGCAGGGCATAAAGAGACTAGAGGAAATTAGCTGTCACCCACAGCCAGTGATTCTGTGTTCTCATAAACATAAAGGACTAAATTGTCTTTTATGTTGACCATGCATGCAGATCATGTCATTTTCATTAAAAATTAGACATCGTGCATATATTTTACAATTGTTGATGGAGATGTTTGAATTAATACATTCTAAAAGCAAAGGCAAAACTTCTTTTGTTTGTGGATTAATCAAACGTGGAGCTTATTACCAAAATGTGCAGTCATATAGAAGTCTTAAATTACTGGATAATTATGTTTTAAATGTATTTTTAAAAAATATTTTGGCATTCAGCACTAGAAATATAAATTAAGTTACATAAATTAACGGAAGTCTATTTTTAATAAGCTTTCAATTACCTTAGTTTATGTTGGGTTTCTTTGTTACCCTATGGGTTTAGGACTCAGATGGATAATAAGATGCTGATTAACAGATTAGTACCAAAAATATACTGACACTATTTTAAATTGCACAGCTGTAAGTGGCTTAAATGTCCCATTAAGTACAATGTGATTATTTTGCATTGTATCGATATTGTAATATGATGATATCTGTGTCCACAAAATCACTAGCACTATGGCATAGCATAATGCACAATGTCCTCCAGCTTTACTGTCTTCTGCTGATATTGTCACTTTACTTTGTATCGTTTCTCCCCTAGTGTTTTCTCTGCCCAGCAGCTGATTACTTTGCCAGTAGTTGGTCCTTTAGAAACATCTTGTCCAAATTATCATCCAGCTTCTCTTGTGTCTGTCTAAATACATCTTTTACACCTCTAGGCATTAAAGCATGCACTCATTGATCAAACATTCTTTCTATAACACAAAGAGCACAGTATTTCTGTATGAAAAAGATTCACTGCTGATCTTTTAGTTTCACTGTCCATCTTTCATAGCCTTATTTAACTGTAGCCCTTATTTAAATCTAAGTGAAGCCTAACCTTTTACAGTTGTAGAAATGCTCCAACATTTCCAGGACTCATAAATGATTAAGCTATTCCATTTCATACAGAGCACTGCAATATTCTTGATTACATCCTGCCTTGAGGTTTTGTCAGTCACCACTCAAGCAGTATAGATATGCATTTATAGAACTATTTTGGGCATGGAGGGATTAGAGGCATATTATGGGAATGCATTTTCTCACACCATTGTGTTTGCTTTGTCTTCTTTCCCAAATTACGATGTTTTAGTTTGTTCTTAACTTTTCGGATTCCTAAGTTCATTTTTACAGACTAAAAATAGGCACATCTAGCCCTAAAAGACCTTAAAACTGCCCAATGTTCAGAGCAATGAATAGTTTATCAGTCTGACTTTGCTAGTTAACACAGTTAAAACAATCTTCGTATTTTCATATGCAAAGATTATCTGTTCCTAGACTAGCCCTTTTATCTGCTAGAGTCCCAGTAGGGTTTAATCAATGTCCATCATCCTTACAAGTGATACTTGAAGCAGCTGTTGACTTTTACTCGGTAACATGGAGGTCACCAGACAGCCTAAGGAACTCTCCACCTGACATCTGTAGTTGTTCTGACTGTTTTCTTGAGGCAGAATTTGAATCATTGGTTGCATTGACCAAAACTGTATTACAGAGCCATATTTGGCTTTACAGATTGTCTTGGCAAAAGTTATTTTAAAGCAAGAAACAATGATATGCATTTGCACTGTACTAAGATATCTTAATTTAAAGTCTTTAACATAATAATGAACTAAAACAAATATTTTTATTTTTACCTCACTGTTTACATACTTATTAGGTTTTTATATAATTCAAAGAAACTGACAAATTTCATAGTTACAAATATTAAAAAAAGAATAGGGAATAATAAAAGTATATTTTTCAAATGGTTTTCTTATGACTATGCATTATTGGGTGTCTGGGCACTTAAAAACTACCTCTTAAGTCTCAACAAAGGCATAGGTCAGCTTCCCCAAGAGCATGTAGGTGGCCATGCATGGTTAATGTATATTCAGGAACTGGGGAGAAACAGTAAATAGTCTGACTTACTCCAGAAGAGTTAAGCTAACTCTGGATCTCAAATTCATTTGTGTCTCAAGAGGGGAAGTGTGGGGGTAAACATAAAATTTTCTTTTAAGCCTGAAATACAATTGGCAAATATTTGTACCTCAGGAGAGCTCTAATGATAACACAGTTGTAAAGTAATGGGTTTTTCTTCTTTTTTAAAAAAAAATATTCTTATTGTACCTTCAAAAGGAATTTTGGAGTTCTACGCATTCCAGTACCCTCATCAAATTTAGATGATCAATTATTGGTGTTAGATGACCTCCTGAGTTCCCCTCCAACCCTCATTTTCTATGATTCTGTGGTGTTCATCCATCAATTATTTCACAAGCTGAGAATACTGTTGCCAGTAAAGAAACCTTTCAGTATTTGCAAGTGTCTCATAATGAGTCTTGTTAAATTTTAAGATCATTTTGATGTACTATGAACTTTTAAATAGGAAGCCTGAGATGGAGTATGACCCTAATAAACCTGGTAACTAATGAATGCATGGAAATCAATTTATATTTGACCAGTTCAAAGAAAGTAAGAACTGCAGCTAGAAAAAGTCCGAAGGAAGTGACCTTGGTTTCAGACCCAGAGAGATATTGGGATTTTAGGATCTAAATCATTACACTAACATGGATGCACACACCTTTCTGTAAAAAAAAAAAAAATTGCATGCCCTTCTGGGGAGTCTTTGAGAAGATGTAAAAAAACAATGGAGGTAGCATTTTAATGTGGTGGAGATGGAAGGCTAAATCTGAACATTCTTAGAACTTGTGGTACAAGCAAGAGAACTTTTATGAAACACTGGGGCTAGGCACAGGCATTCAGGGAGATTGAGATTAAGGGAACATCAGATCATGTTAAAAATGGACACCAGATCTAATTTAGTTCAGACAGGTCTGGACCTAGTTATGTTGATCTAAGTGCAAACCATACAGAAGTTCAGGAAGGTCAGATTGGTCTAAAATGGCTGACCTGATCTAAATTAATAGTACCTCAGCAGCAGTCTAACTTAGATTAGGTCTGGCAACACTGATTTAACTGAACTTCTATACAGTTCCCAGAGCAGCCTTGGGGCTATACTTTTCCTACTTCCAACCCCCCCAGCACCTAGCTATTTTTAGCCTCCTGGCCACTCACCCCACCTCCAGATGGGGCAACTCTTTCCCCTGACCCTGCCAAATTCCCCATCTCACAAGTTGTTCTCAGTGATGGTTTTACTGGTGTTTGCCAATGCTAGAAGCTGAGGAAGTAAATTGGGATGGAGGGAAGGGTGGGATGGGGGTTGGTTCACTGGAGGGAGTTGTTTGTCTGGGAGTGAGAGTCAGGGAACAAAACATATCTCCCCAAATGTTTTTGCATTCCCTGTGCTGTAGAGATGGGAAGTCTGTGATTAGTGTTAATTAGCAATAATGAAACTGATATGTCCCTTGGATAATTAAGCTCAAATTGCTAAATGCTGGCTAGTAAGGATTCTAAATGGCAAGATGTCTGATGTGGATTCTACACCCTCTCTCCAAGTGACATAAAATATATCCACTCCCAACTTCCTTTTGCTTTTTTCTTGCTGAGAAAATCATTAACTTCAAGTTGCTTCTGAAATTAAGGAAGACTGAGTTACAATGCCTAATCAGATGAGGGCCTGCTTGTGAATGATCTGTCCACAATGATATCTGTTCTTTCAGTCTTGACCAGGTACCAACCATGAGATGATCCTGCGAGAAATGAAAAAAGAGATAGAAATGTCCAGCTGTACTTATAAATTAGAGAGCTTGGTTGTATGTTGCTCTAATATCCATGGCATTCATTTGTCAAATACACTCTTGGAATTGTCAAGGAAACACCATTCAACTTGCTGTTTAGAACAATTTAGCATTTTTTTAGGATGCCAGAGATGGTATTATCTAAATGCTTACCCAATGGAAATGCCACATGTACAGCATGAAAGATGTCTGTCTCAGGTTGATGTTTAGTTTCATTTTTCATTCAAGTGGCTCAGTTGTTTCTGAGAGTTAGATTAGTGTAAAACGGGTGGCCAACCCACTATGTGTGTGGCACAAGTGGCACAAACAGCATGTGGCATGCTATAGACTGGGGAGGGGGTAGGCAGCACAGCAAAATATAGGGTAAGAAACAGAAAGCAGAAGAGCAGAAAGGGTAGGGGGAAAAAAGATCAGGAGGGCACTTGGGGAGCGCGGGGCAAAGTTGTGGCACAACTGCCCAAAAGGTTGGTCTTCACCATTGTAAAATGTATTGTTTTGTCTGTATTAGGAAAAAAAAAATCTGCAGAAGTTTTTTTTGGGGAGAAAGCTCAAATCTTCCCAGGTTTTGAAGAAAACACTTTAAAATTGTCAGTGTGTACTCAGGAATGTTTAAGAATGTGTCAGAGATGCACCTGTTATTGTCTGTGAACATCTGCCAAATTTGGCTAACTTTACAAGAAACAGAAAATTCACAATTTTCACATGTTCAACATTAGATTATCACAGCTAAATTCCTTGAAGATTCCATCTACGCAGATCATGCTTTTGATGAGTCTGCTGCAGGCCAGGGCATGGCTAGGTACCAGACCTGAGAGCAATGTGTATTCTCAATGACAGACCATCATCTCCTGTGCCCAGGCAGTAAGGGCAAAAGAGATGTCTGATTCAAGTGCAAAGGGGCCTTTAGAAATGATCCTGCCTTGAGCCAGGGGGCCTGGACTAGGTGATTTTGTAAGATTCTTCCAGACCTACTTTCCCATGATCTTATGATTTTAAAGGTGAAGATCCAGACCAGGACTAGAAAAGACTGAGACAAGGAAACCGGGCAGGGATCAAAATTGGGACTGGAGCCTGACAAATGGTGGAGAGGGAAGCTAAAACTGCAAGCGCAGAAACGATAGCTTGGGATGGGTTGGCTCAGAGACTGGAGTCTGGATATAGAATCTGGAAAGTGAAATAGAAATAAGGTTAGGGAGCCAGTGGATTGGAATAAGACATGGGTTGGGAATGACTAGCCAGAGAAATTAGAAAGAAAAGGGGGTTGGAATTTGAGACCGGATGAGGAAGTTGGAGAGGCAGACTGGGACCTCAAGCTATTGACAGGGGAAAATGGATGGGATAGTGGGAACCAGATAAGGGAAGATACTAAGTTTGAAATTTTTGTTGTGTTTTCCAAAGGCCCAGCTCCATCAGATGTGTGATGAATTTAGAATCTCAGCTTCTTTTTTTAAGTCATCTATAAAAATCTAATCCGTATGTTTGTGGAGAAAAGCTTGAAAACAGCCCAAACTCAAGTGTTACTTGATATAAAGAAAAAGATCCCAATGTTTGTCATTTTTATGCATGTCAAGATACATAAGCCAATTTAGCTTAATGTGTTTATTCTTAAATGCTTGTAGCTAGCAATATTGGTTGGTGAAGCAAAAGTAGTTTTAGAACCCATATACGTCCTCCTGATTTTATCACTATCATAGGCTGTTTGGTCCTCAGTACAAGGTTCGTTTATGTCTGCCATCGCTATGAGACATAAACTTAATCTTGTTGTACTCTGTTGGTTATGGTTATGGTTGTCTGAGAAGGCAAGTATTTCTGGACAGACCTTAACGTATGGGAATTGCAAACTGTCCAGAAAGGCCATTTTGGTGGCCCGTTTGTGCCACTGAAGAAAGCCTTATCTGTCTAATGTGGTATAGCTTACCTCCTTGTCTGAAGGACCTGTAAAATATGGGATTTGGTCTGTGGTATCTTTCTAGGCTTCAATAACCTCTTCTTTCTTTTGACATCCAAGCAGAAAGCTTATCTTTGTGTCAGTATGCCATATTCTTAGGTCTACTGCCTCTCACAATAGCAAAAACCCCACCTAAGCTTATATCCTTGGCCTTGTCCACCAAAGTATACCAAGCTAACAACCCTACATTGCATAGGAGAAAGATCTTCCATGAGGAATAAAAGGCCTTTCCATTTATATCACACCTCAACTCCAGATATTAGATAAAGGATGCCATTTTACCTCTAGTGCTTTTTGACTACTCAGGTAGAAGTGAAACATTGCTTGTAGCCTCTCTCTGAAGGGGAAAAAACCTAGACACTCTTCCTAGTCTCCCTTCTAGTTCCTCTGCCCTAAGGCCAGGAAGAATACTTATCAGACCTTACCAGATCTGACTGAACAAACTGCTTACTCCCTCTGCCAGGTCTGCATGGAGTAAGCACCATGTACAGGTCTAGGCTGATCCCTTTGTTTTCTAGATGAATGTAATGTTTGTCAAGGACAGCTAAGAGGCTTCCATCTCCATTTAGCCACATCAGAGGCATCAAACAAGCTTCAGAATTTTAAGCACAGCCAAAATGACCCACTACCATGTCTTGCATCTGGTCTAGAATAGTCATCTCAAGGAGGAAAAGGAGACTTCTACGTCCTTAGCCTCTGTTGAGACTGCACATCAGATAGTAATTATTTTCATTCACTATCAGTACAGGACAGATCTGAATTGGTAGCCTTGACACAAAATATTCTTTATAGTGTTACCAGTCCCCTGACCATCTTAACTCTGTATTTTACATACTTGTTTGCCACATTTCATCTCAAAAGCAAATTTCAAGAGCTGAGTTATGCACCCCTGAAAATCAACTATATGATAGAAACACTGCTACCTTTAAATCTCATTGGGCACCACTTAGTGTTTTTAAGATCCTTTGTAACATTGGGAAACTGTCTTTTATGATCATCTGCTTCAAAAGTATAGTGCCAGAGAAAAGTGTTTTTTTTATCTAGATGAAACTGCGTTACTGTATACAACAGGCTCTTCTATATGATTCACTTACAGTGTGCTTGATATCACTGATAATTAAAAAGTTTGTTTTTTTTAAAATTGCTTGTTCTGAAGACTGAGTTTTATTCTGGTGTGCTTTTCTGGACCAGATAGAATGCTTTATTATTGCAACATATCAGAGCACAGAGCACGTGATATATTTCATGCTATATACTTTTAGCTTTTGCAGAAGTGTTCTTTGCAATTTATAACAGGAAATCCAATTCTATAAAAATCTAATTATTTCATATATGGAACTCAGCATGACTCCCCCCTCCTTGCTCCTTATTTGGCTGGGTGATGAATGTATTTGCTCTGGAGATTTATATTTTTTTTTAACACAGCTAGTATGTCTATAACAAAACAAAATTCATCTTGACATACTTCTTTTCTCATCTCTTTACAGTAATTAAAGCTAATGAAACTCCATCATGTCCCGTCCCCCCACTTTTTTTCTTTTTTTACTTGTGTGGTCTACTGGAAAATAGGAGTTTATTTTACTCCAAAAAATGGCATTTCACTGTTTTGGTTGGTTCAAAATTATCATATTTTTTCCAGGGGTAATAAACAATTCAGTCCAAAAACATGTTAATAATTATAGTATTAACTAAAAAAAAAAACTACTTTACTTCAGCATTAAAATTCATCTTCTGCTGCTTTGTTCTGTAATAACTAGGTCATCAGTTTAGGTGCTCCTGCTTAAAATGCATTTAGCATCCATATGTATTCCCTCACCTAGAGGCTTGATATTTTTAATGAGATTATATCAAGGAATGTGAAGACTGGAGAGTGGTAACATCATTTTAGTGTGTAATTCCCAGAACTCTGATCCATTTCAGGGAGGCAATTAAGACTGCTGACTACAATAAATGATACTAAGAGATTAGAGGTTTTTCTGCATGAATGCATAGTTTAAAAAATAATTTAGGTTTATTTAACATAAAAAACACCTCCAGAGGGGGAAATAGCCCCCTTTTTTTTTCTATTTCAATGATTGCAGGGAATCTCTCTTCCTTATTTTATCTGTAAGAATTCGTGGTGCATTCTTGTGATAAAGGATTATTTTGAGGTGTGCTATAAGATAGGTACATTTTAATTGTATGTTATTTTCTCCACATCACTAGCTTCCACAATATCCATTAGTATTGGGACAAATAAGGTTGTGTTTTGTTTTAAAGGGTTTTTTTCCTATGACAGATTAATAATTCTGAGTAGCATTTACATCAAAAGATTTTTATGTGTTAACCCTTTTCTCATTACTGTTGCTGTCACAAAATAAGAGAATAGTTGCTAAAAACAAATGCTCAGGAATCAAAGTTTGTTGTCTTGAAGAGTTAATTCTGGCTGAGAGGTGACCTTTATCCCTACATACTCACTCATTTTTTTATTTTTTTTTTTTATCAAGCCTCTCCAAAGGGACTCATCATATGCGGGGCTCTATGAAGAGAAAAAGAAGAGCATTGTCCTTATCACCTCCTTCCAGAAAGTGGCAGAGTAATAGGACTTTGTAAGGCGAAATGAAGCCCAGTCTGATGGCTGCTGATTAAAAATTGACTCTGCCACATCAAAGAAGAGTTGAAGGTGAAAATGATGATCACTTCCCTCTCCCAGGGACCCTGCACCATTTCTTTTATTCAACCTTGAAAGGTTCTTTCTGAATAAGATAATATCCCTCGAGTCCATTCTGGCTAGGCAGCATGGAAAAATGTAGATCAGTATGCCTATTCTTTATGAAAAAAATGGGATTTTGTTAATGACATAGCACTTTAAAGTGATGGCTTGTATGTGGTAAATACTGAGAAATTAATTATAAAATGCCTCTTAGACTACAGATCAAATTAATTGCTAGTGTACATCTACTAAAAAGATTGTAAACCTAAACTGCCTTTCCTGCCTTTTTCCTGAAGATTTCCACACTTGAAACATTCAAACATACTGTAGCCAGCACTTGCTTTTTTGTTTTCACATCTTTTTTTCTGTAACATTTTTAGCAAAGGTGCCATCTGTAATGTAATATCCTTAAGATGTAAACTCTTATGATAGGACTACAGCATGTGAATATCTATTTTTGGACATTAGGCACACAGAAGAGGGAGAGAGAGGAGGGGAAATATTTGAGTACACAAGCTAATAGAGTACACAGACAGAGAATAAAAACTGAGTGTACATACACATAAGTGCATAGCTGTTATATGGTGTAGTATAGTTTATTTTCACTAATTAATATGTCTGGCAGACCAAGGTGCATATTTTACAGAAAAAATTCTTGAAAAATACTCCTTTCTGTTATATATCTACATTATAGAACATATGCCAGCAATTCTAGTGTGAAAAGGAAACGTATCTAATTCAGGGCACTGCTTTCTTATGCATATACCTAAGGTAAACCACCAGGCAAAAAGCTCAATATGCAGTACATCATTCTAAAATACATAGTTTGAATAACAATAGCAAGCAAGGTCTTGCATGGGAAAAAGCTTTGTAGTATGTCTATCTGTCTGGCTATCTATCTATTTTGACTGATCTTCAGCTGGTGTAGAAATTGATTCCATGTCTTCAGCTGGCAAGGATCTGTCCCAGTGACTGAAAATTAATGAAAAAAAAAGATGTCCATTTGAAGATTATATTTTAAAAACTCAATAAAAGTCTGTCAAATATAAGGATACACATCTCTTGACTGGTAATGCTAATCATAATGATGCTGTTCACAGATTGTATGTATGCTTAATGATGTAATTTTTTTTGGTTATAAACTTGTTTAAATAAAGTGTATTCATGTAAAATTGTAATCTGGACATTTAGGTACAATACAGCATAAAATGTTTAACTGTATATATTTGACATGTATGAATGAAACCGTTATTTACTCATGCTGATGAGTGACAAAATCATCTTGTTGAGATTGGAGTAATTAAAACAAACAAGTAATTATGTCAGAACAATTGAAATAACATGGTAATGACATAAAAATAGTGAAGGTAACAATAACATTTTCCCTGTGTCATTGTCATCTAAATCTTGCACTATTTTGGGAAGACGATATTTAATTGAATCAAGTTTTCTTCAATCTGTTTTCTGCTTTTTACAAACTATAGTATCTGTTCAGCCATCTAATGCACACAAGGTAAGATGTACCGAATAACTGATGTTAAAATCTCGCCTTTCCAGTGGGTTTGACCAGCGTGCAAAAAGAAATATAATGTGGAGATTTAATGATCAAGGACTTGTTTATTTCAAATTAAATTTGCTGTACAAAAATAACGATTTTTGGCTTAGTGAATTCCCAATGTCTTAATAATCTTTGCTGTAATGAATATGAGCTCATACTCTTAAAAATATCTTTTCCCCCTCCTAATTTAATCAAGATTTTAAAATGTTCAGATGGCCCTAATCACCTTGGGCTACATTATTAACATGGTACTTGGGGAGTTACTTTAAACAGCATTGCTAAAATGATTGAAGAAAACAATTTATACAACTGCTACCTTTAATAAGAAGAACAGAAAAGTAACCATAGATTGTTTGCCTTGCTAAATCTAACTTTAAATCTTTAAATGGTATGAATAGAATATATAGCACGCAGTTCAACACACACAGTCACTTACACACGTAAGTCCTATTAATGCTAGTGGGAAAGTTGCATTCATGAATGAGGGAAAGAATGGATACATCCATGTTATTTATAAAAAAAGGCAGGTATTTAATAAGACATATGTTAAAGTGGTAAAAATGTAGAATCTTAAGGCAAGTTCTTATGCCTCCATTATATTCTATATAAAATGTGGTTTTGCATAGTGAGTCTGCTTTTATGTGCAGGTTGTCTGAGGAGGCCTGGGTTATAAAATTTGTTTCCTGGGGACCTAAGCCATTTATTTATACTATTGCAGCAGTGGGTCCTGGCTAGGATAATGCTAAGCATGCCTCACCTACAACCGAACTCCACACATGAAAGTTGGCCAGTCGGACTGCTTCAAGAGCTCCAAAGCAAGCAAAGAGGAACAACCTCAGAATTAACATATTGACATATTTTTGCTTTGAAGAGTGCCTGCATTCTCAGGTAAGCATCAGTATAGACGTGACTAAAGTTAACAGTATTTTCTGTTAATGAAATGCATAGGAGCAATGACAGACAAAGATTATTAAGGAAATTTGCTAATTGGTCTGACCACAAAGTGGTCAGGTGCTGTAATGGTTACAAAGTAAGGCCCCTGACAGATGTTATACTTAAGAAGTGATTAACCTGTTCATCACATTTTGAGGTGTAACCTGGCCACCCAGGGCACCAAAATTTATACCTATGCCTCTACATTTTAGTTCATTACAATACATGTATTTAGCACATGCACTAGTGGTGGAATAAAGATGGAAAGAACTTTCTGAAATGACTTATTTAAGGTATGCTTGAAACAGATGTAAAAGCCACATTTACTCAATCAGCATGAGGGAAAGTAGTCCCTCATCTTATATTTGCAAACAAGGAAACCTCATTAAATACACTGTCATTCACTTGCTGCAAAAATAGCACATGCTTAGTAATGGAAACCAACTAGTCACTTGATTAAATGCAGCCAACACTGACTATGACTTTAAAATACATGGCCCATATTGGGCCAACATACTTATAAGAATTTTTTTTGTGACAAAACAAACAAATGACACTAACACAAAACTTGACAACATGCCCTACAACAATACCTTGTTCTTTTTATATCCCTTGTCACTATAAACACACTGACTCTCGTGAACCGCACTGAATCCAGGACGAAGCAACGATGTTCACTCCGTCCTTTTGGAAGAAACACTGCCATTCTTCTTTCCTTCATCACTTCTCCACCTTCTCCTTTCCCATCTCATCCACATCTTGATCCATATAGCATTCCAGTTCATATATTGCCAATTCCAAACATTCTGGATGCATCCGCATATAAGCATTTACTGCACAGTAACCAAAATTATTGCACAGTATGGGTGTATGTCTACACATACATGAGCATACTACACAAGAAAAATGGTGACTTATGCTAAGTTAAGCATAAATTTAGTACCTGCAGCATGCAGGTATCAAATTTATGCTCACTTAGTTACTGCACAGTAAAACTGTGTATGGACTGTCCTAGGACTAACATTAGTCCCAAGTCAGTCGACACACAGTGTTAATGTGCTTTAATGCCTGCATGTGTACATGCTGGTCTATTCCATTCTATTCTACATAGACATTCTATTCTATTTACTTACTGAGCAGTAAATTTAAGCCAACGTAAATGCACATGTAGACGCACCCTCTCTTCTGTTGAAAACCAGTCCCTTGACCAACAGTAGGTTTTTTTACCTTGCATATTGCTACTGTTGCACAAAGTAGTATGGTTCTCAGTCTCTGTGTCTCCAGTTCTTTGGGCATTAACCCATGCAACACCATTTCATATGTTAAGTCACAGTTCATATCAATGACCCTCAAAAAATGATGAACCCCCTCCCATACCCCTTGCACAAAGGGGAGTCACAAAGTACAAGTAGTGCAGATTCTTCAGCCCCATATCTCTCTCTCAAGCATCCCACCAATCTTATCCTACCCCATTTATGCTGAACGCATAACAGGAACAATATTCCATATTACCATCTATATGCTATCTGTATATTCTCTTTCTAAGCTTTGCAAATATAGTATTTCCCAGTCTCCTAATTCCATGGCTTTGTATAGCTCCATTCTGGTTACCCTTTCTCTTTTACTCCCCACTCCACCAAAAATGCATATATGCCTCTGTATCCTTCTTATTTTTTGCCAATACCGTGGATACAGCACTCCCATGTAAAGGATGATCAGCAAGAGTACCGCTTTTATTGCAGCTGCTTTAACCATGAAATATAACATCTCAAGACTTATCTCACCCTTATCTCTAACTTCTCCCATGCCTTTGTTCCTTTCCCATTAGCATCCATTGGGATTCCCAAGATGTTGATTACACCATCTACCACCCATAGCCCAAATTTCTATAAATTCTCCCTATTCCCCCATCAATGAACTTTTCATCTTATTTAATTTTGCCCCTGACACTTCACCATAGTCCTCATTATGCTTCAATGCCTTCTTGATTGATACATTGTCTTAAGCCACTCTGTTCACTTAAGCCACACCTGGTATCTTTGCTTATCAGATTATCATCACAAATTTTCTGCACCAGTGGGCTCCATCCTGCACACAAAAAGATAAGGGGACAGGAGGCATCCCTGTCTTACCCGTTTATATGGGGAATGCTTTGCTCAAGTAACCATTTATCAGAACTTGACTCCCTGATTTACTGTATAGTACTTTAACCCATCTTATCATCTTTACTGCAAAACCCATCCTCTGCAATACTTCCAACATGAAATCATGTTCAACCTCATCAGGAGCTTTTACTAGGTCTAGATTCATTATTGCCATATTTCTTTTCCTTTTTTCCACATTAGAAATGGCATCTCTTATTAATCATAGAGTCTGGGATAGCCTGCTCTCAGGAACCTTTGTTCTTCTTGTAGCACATCCGCTAAATAGTCATGTATTCTTTTGGCCAATATTTTTGCCATCAATTTGTCATCTACCCTTAAAAGAGTTATTGGTATCTACTTGCTTAACACATCTTCCTTTCTATTCTAAACATCAAAATTAGCACTGTCTGCAAAATCCTCCCCTATTCCCAATTATTTCCATGTATGTCTCCAGTATACCTGTCCCCAGTCATTGCCAACATTTTTCCTAGAATTCCACTGGAAGTCTGTCTCTTCTCATTACCTTCCCTCTCTTGCAAGCTTTTAAGCAGTCTTCCACCTCTCTCATACTTAACTTCTTCCTCGATTTTTGTTTCTTTCCATCCTCGATTTTTCTCCTTTATCTCTTCAAGGAACACCTTAATTTTTCTTCCATCCACTTGTCTTCATTTATACACCTCGCTATACAACTTCCCTGCTGCGTCCAACACTTTCCCCATCTCTTCTACTTGGATTCCTTCTTCAGTTTTACTTTCAGTTCCATCCTTCTTTTCCTCAATTTCATTGAAAAATACTTATACCATCCTTCCCCCTTCTCCACCCAAGGTGCTTTGGTCAGAAAGATTTTTTCATCTGTTTTCCTTTTGAACCATTCTTCAGTCCATTACTTTGTCTTCCAGTTCTTCTTTCACGTATATTCATCTTACTGCCCTCTTTAATAATTTCTGCATCCTTGCCTGTATTTCTTTTAGCTCTTACACCTTCTTCTTCACCTCTCTTGGACCAATATTTCTGAAAAATTCACTTGTTCTTCTCTTTAGCATAGTGCACCATGCCCAGATGCTTTTGTAATATCTCTTCAGAGTTCTCCATACTTTACACAGTTCCACATATTCTTGATAGATCTTATCTTGTAATAATTAAACATTTAACTTTCACATCCTTTTCACTCTTTCTTCACTTTTTTCTAAACTTACTTCCATTTTCAGCATCTGGTGATCACTGAAGGTGACATCTAAAATCTTTTGCTTTTCAATCCCTAGCCCATTTGACAGTACAAAATCAAAGTACAGCACCCTGGTTCCATCCTCATAATTACCTTCTCACCAGCCCATACATCTTGTAGTCTTCCTTCTTTTATTATATTAATCAGTACTTTTGATGAGCTGTCTAGATCTCCCTCTGCTCTCTCTCCCCTCTCCTATCCCCCTCCTCAGTAATGCAATTGAAATCCTCCAACAGAAATTGCTGCCTACCTCCACCTACATAAACCCCTGACTTCTTTAACATGGCTATCCTTCCTTCTCTTTCAGCTTGCATGTATATATTTAAATCTCTAATACTTTATTTTCTTACTCCACCATGATCTGTTGCTATCTCCCTCCACAATTTCTTGCAGTTGCTGCACTTCCACTTCCTCACTCTTGAGCAAAATTGCAACTCCAGCTGCTTTATTTATATCTGGCCGCACCCATCACGATGGTCCCCATCCCCATCTCTTTATGAAATAGTTGTAATCCCTCCCTCATGGGATTCCACACGCCTGTAAACTTATATGTCTGATTTTACACTACTCAATATTGACATCTTATTCTGCCTCTTCCTTGATAACGCACTTCTGACGTTTATAGATGCAGTACACAAAGTGATGTTTGGCCATTTAAATTTCACATCTCTACCACTTTATGAGTCATCTATGATGATGATTAATACCATCTGCTCTAATCCTCTTTCCCTTTGCATCCTTATAGTCTTTGCCAGCAGTTTTATTGCTTTAACATTAAAAGAAAAGTTCCACTTTCCCCTCTCCCCACTCTTTGCACTTCCCCCCTCCTCTTTCCCTTCTCCATTAGTCCCAGACCATAAGAGCCCCAATGAACTTTTCATCAACTTGTCTTCCTCCCCCTCTCTTTCTTCATCCTCCTCCTTCTTTCTAAGCTTTATAGTATGCGGTTCCCCCCCCCCCCATTTGGCTCTCTTCTTTCTCCTTCTCTACCCTTACTCCTCCTTCCTGTATTGTTTTCTCCTCTTTCCCTTCTCTTTCCTTTCCTGCTTGTCTCCTATGTCTCAAAGTCACTTGTTGCATTTACCTGGCCTTTTTTTTCCCTCCTCTGTCACCAACTGCACCACTTTGACTACTGAAATTTCACTCTTTTCTTCCATGGCTCTTCTGTCTTGTGGCATCTCCTCCATTGTCATGCATTCTGACTCAACATCATCTTCTTCCCTAATTTCCCTTTCTTGTGTCTGCTGCTTCTCTGTAGATCTAGCTTTATTTGAAAAGGACCACAGGCATCACCACTGAAATGTCCCTTTTCCCCACAAATAACACACTTCAGTACTTCTTGGCACTCTGCTACCCTTTCCCTTCACACCTGTATCATATTGCATACTGACAGTGCCAACACTTGCAACAGAGTTTAGGCTGCCCAAAATACATTGCAAACCCTTAGTGTGGCCCTACTTGGATTACTGGCAATAAGTGCATTATTCCACCAAGACTCCTCTCATCTGCCCTTATTACCACTGGAACACTCCATGATCCAATCCATATACCCTATTTATCACGTAACTTCTCAACATACAAACCTTTTTGTACATAATTCTCCAAACATTTTTCTATCTTCCTCGTCTCAAGCATGTCCATTTACATTTGAATAATTACTGTCCTCTTTTTTGTCTTTTCTCCTGCAATAAAATATATTCCCTTAAGTTCTTCTTTCCCACCAAGTACCACATACATCATCTAAAAATCTTCATAACCTTCTCAGCAACAATATGAAATTTCCCAAGACTTATAGTTAGGAAAGATGACCAGGCTATTCAAATGTTCTGCTTTAAGATCCAAAACTTCTAATAAATTGTTTCTTTAAATCCATATCCATTCATCATCCAACTTCGCTGTTCTCTTTCCTCTGTTACTATTGCTCTTATTCTCAAGTTTCACTCCATGTCTCACTTCCTCCCATCTTCTTTCCCTTTGCAGATCTGGTTTATTCCCCCCGTCTTCCTCTTCTCTTCAATCACTGTTTTGTTCCCCATTTCTCCCTCCTGCCCTTCTCTCCTGTCCTCCTCTTCTCCGGTTCTTTTTGCCAAGTGGATGCTTTCCTCATTTCTTTCTTCATTAAAGCCTCCCCCAAAACTGCCAATCTCACCACACCTTTCTTTCCTTTCTTCTTTCCTCACTTCTTCCTCACTTTATCAATTCTCTGTCAGACTCTTGAACTTCACTTTCGCTTTCAAATTTGCTTCTCATCTCTTGGTCCATTCCCCCTTCCATAACTACCAGTCTACTGTGCAAAACTGCTGCTGATGCCATTTTAGGCTCCAAGAATTCCTCCTCCTCCTCCTTCCCAGCTCTCCATCACTATCCCTCCAGCACTCCAGGTATCGATCAAGGGAGAAAAACTGAGCTTCTGCCCAGCCACTACACTTGAGAAGATATGCCACAAATAGGAACCTGCCACAAGGTTAGGTTAATGAAGTCCATCTGAATAAGCTATGTGATAGTGCCCAGTGCAAGCGGTTTCCCTCAGTGCTGACTCATTGAAGCCATGGTGAGTCCTTATATTGAATTCATTTCAACTTCCTTTCACTCCCATAGCTTAGTTACACCTTTCTTTCCCATTTCCAGTGATTTTTGTTTCTTCACAAGCCTTAAATGTCTAGCAGACATCACTGAATGGGGCCTCAAACAGTTCACCCAGAATCTGTGACTCTCCCCACCCCTGTCCAGCCTGTAGCATATGATTAGTGTGGCCCCACCTTTCATGTCGTGGAGTGGGACCAGGTTGCTGTGAGCCCCATCTGCATACTCATTTTTGGAGGATCCCAGGACTGGTAACAAAAATACCTGATTCCAGTCATGAGTGGAAGGCTAATAGTTAGCACATGGATCCTTTGAGGTGTATCTGGATTATTCAGACATACTAAGCAGTGTTGAGTTGTGGGGTGATTGTGGCCTGAAAAACTGTTGACTCTGCTGGGACAAGCTCAATGAACAGTATGGTAAAAGATTTGTCATTTGGCTTTGGACTAATATCATGCAGATATATTAGCAGGAAGAAAAATGCTGCCTAAATGTATGTTTATGGAGTACCTGTACTAAAAATTGCAGCAATTTCAAAAAAGGTAAACAGCATTAATTCTAGATGAACTAAGTCTATGGGTAGCTGCAATAATTTGCCTATGTGAAAATTACTATAGATATGTTTATGTCAAGGTCAGTGTTTTCAAATGTGAATATCACTTCCACGTGCTTAAGAAGAGCAGGGTCTGACAGTAGGGACATGGGCAGCCGGGGAGTGGAGAGCACTGACTGGTGCACCCTTGAGAAGCACAGGTGGCACTTGCACTTTGCTGCCAGTGCTTCTGGTTTGTCGCTGGTGGCGATCGGCTGCTGGGACTTCCTGCCCCCACCAGCAATTGGCAGCTGGTGCCCCCACAGAGCCAGGAGGCACCAGTTGTCCATGAAGAGGGAAGGAGCTGCAAGAGGAAGATGGGTTGTTTTTGTTTTGTTTTGTTTGGGGTTTTTTTTTGGGGGGGGAGGGCAGGGGGCAGAGGGGCTACCCGACCTCCCCAGATTTATTTTTCTTGCTTTAATAGTAGAAAGGAGACAAATTCAAGGCAAAACTCCAATAATTAGATTGAGGTTTGTTTGGTTTTTTGCAATGTAGGATGGACCTAACTATATATTTAAAAAACAGTATATTTATCCTATATGCAAAGTTGTGGTATGTTATGAATATAACCTGCTTACATAACAAAATGGAATTGTGTTTTTAATGGTGTTATGGACTAACCACATGGCAAAGAAAGCAAATATTGCCTTTCCCCCTTGTCTTTTCAGAGGTCATCATTACAGATCCCCTTCTTAGTCCAATTGACCTTCAGTAGACCAGTCAAAGACCATCTTAAAACTTGTAACTGCATCTGGTATTGTACTTTGAAAAAAGGAAAAAAAAAAAGCAGACAAATAATAGACTTTATGCTTGAGGTTGCAATCTTTTTCACAGATCAGCTTTGAACTAATCAGTTTAATTCCAAAGTCAGTTTGCTTATAAATTCAAGTTGGAGAACATTTATTCCAGGCACATACTTTAAACAGTAACAAAACGCTCTGAAAATTTAAAAAAGCTATAAAAATAAATTTTCTATTGCCATAGTTTTTGAAATAAATTATAGTCTTTTATAAATAATTTACTGTAGTGCAGCTTCATCCTTACATAACAAATTTGTAAGCAAGGACCCCATACCAGGCAGACACAGTCATAAGAGCTGTGTCTAAACTTGTCTGTATTGTGCTTTCCAGCTTGGTTCCACTGTTCAACCCAGGCAGCTTGCTCGGCACTGAATATTGTGAATGCATTTAATTACAATCTGACGTGTATTCCTGAGAAACAAAAGGCTGTGAACTGAGGGTGATGATTAACTGTTCTACCAGATAATTGCTTAAACTACTACTTATATTATGCTGTATTATCTCTTTTGAACAAAGTGATTATTGGCCCTTTGTGTAGCGATTATACAATGTAAGTGCAATCTTGCTGTTTTAAATGTTACAGTTTATGTTTAATGTACTTTTATTTGTAATGAGGGGTGCAACTTTAGGTTTGCTTTAAAGGTTTATTCTTAGAAATGAAAAAGAAGAGGCATGGTTCAATTTTTGGGGAATGTTGGAAGTGAAGGTTTTTCAAGTCACTTTATCTCATTGAAAAGTATGGCATCTTCAATTTCTGGAAATGTATGTTAACAGCGCATCTCCTATAAGGGCTAGATTCCGTAAGGAGCAATAAGAAAGAAACAATCTGATTATGAGTCTTGGCAGGTAGGTAGTTTTCAGTCTAAAAAAACTTCTTTTTTCTTGGTTCACATAGAATCTATGCTGTTAGCCTAATGAGGCCTATTGCTGACATACCACAGTTTCTTTGCTCAGTGGTGTTCATGTCTATAACAATATTCATCATGTGACCTCATGGTTTCTTTTCAGTTTTGATCAGCAATAAGGTAGATCTCCATACTCACTCTTTAATTCATGGACTTATTACCATGAACTAAAAACAAAGCTGTCTCTCTACCCAACACAAGAACAGAGAAAAAATGATCAACATAGAGTTATTAGCTTCACAGTTAGCCTAACAGCTGTCTTGTATTTCACCCCTCCTTCCACCTGTACTACATGGCAATGTGAACTGGCATTATATTAGTGTTATATTTCCTGAGTATTAAAGTTTCCATCATATTACTGAAAGGATCTTCCCAAGCTGAGATGAAAGAGCTGCCTACGGTACATGTTAAAATAACATGTGGTGTGATTTCTGACCGTTTCTAGGATCCTTAATCCTGCTTTCGTAAGTGACCTCCTAAACAGGGATCATCAACATACTGCAATGGACTGCCAAGCCAAGGGTCTTTGCCCATGCTGTGCCTTGGCAAGGAAGTGTGGGAATGGTAGGTGAGCAAAAACAATTTATATGTAGTGGTTTTTTGGGGTGTTTTCCCTAGTAGTTAAGGCAGTTGCTGAGGATAGCTGAGAGACCCAGAGTCTAGGATCATGACAAGAATTTGAACTCTAACTTTCCACATCCAAGTGTAGCAACCTAAGCATCAAGCCAGAGACCAGGCAAGAGTCAAAATGTCATGCTGTTGAAGCTAAGGTGCTTGGCAACCATGAAGAAAGTGTTTTGAAGACAGTAAGTGAACAAGCAAGTAGAAGCCACTTTCTCAGGAAAGAAAATGCTGTCCCAATGGGGAGAAAAATGAGCACTTGCTTCCAATGTTGTTTAGGAATTTTACATTAGAGTCAATGGAAAAGAGAAAATCTGCACAGCATTGGATGCAGCAGTCAGGTGTCTTCAGATGATGCCCCATCTGCTTGAAGCTTTTTCTCCGTGGGACCAGGATAGATTCCTGGACTGCACTATATCATTGAAAAGACACTGAATAGCAGTCCACATCACAATACTTCTTCATTCAGGAGAAGCCTCTTGACAGCCAGGACCCAGAATCAATACCAGGAAAGACTTTGTGCCTATGTTTGCAGAGAGGAAAAAAAAGCCTTAGCTCACTAATAGAAGCAAACCAAAAGGCCTCTGTATCAGGAACACCAAACAAAAGTGTAATAATTGGCATTCTCAAGACCTCTACCACCAGTGCAACCCACCTTGTGAGACACTGGTCAATTCTCTCCACTGGTAAATCTTTCTAGAAATCACTTCTTACCACACATTCAACATACATAGATAAGCAGTGTAGGCATGACCATGAATTGTTTTCAGAAGTACAAAGCTCAAGAACCTTGAAGGCCACAGTCCCCTCTCATTTCCATTAATGCAACTTCACATGGCCAGATCTTGCCCTATAACTAAAATGTTATTCCCATATTTACAGTGGCATGATTCCAACTGCACATCCATGCATGTGATACACTGGGTGTTGAATCATTAGGAAAAATGTGTAAATAGCCTTGAGAATTGAGCCAGAACTTAGCACTCCCTCTCTCCCAGGAAAGGATTAACCTCTCTACAGACACAGATACAGGTTCCCTTGTACTTCCCTTCCTCTTTCAGGCTTTCTCTTTTCCCCTCTCACCTACTCTGTGCACTAGTATCAGGTAGGGGGGAGTGGAAGGTGCTCACAGCCATGTCTACTCCCTATTTTGGTGATTAGGCTGTTATGTTGAGACATCAGCCCCGGGCCTCCTTGCAGTTGGTCTCTCATGTCCTGGGCAGCTGCTTACTGGGCTATTCATGGAGAAGGATCATAAGCTTTATGTTGCTGTCCATGCTGATATCTAGCTGCTCAGGTCAGAAACATCGCTAAGATACATATGCCTTATGTAGGGAGGAGCTGGCAACATTTTTGCAACACAGGGGGACTATTTTAATGAAACTTAGTCCTGAGGACAGGTTTCTTCCAGTTCATGCTGCTACTGCTGCAGCTGGAGCCAGATCCAGAGCCACAGTAACCCTTCCCCCTGCACAATGAAGTGCCCCCAGTAATCCTTCCTTCTCCCCTTCCCACTCTCCTCCCTCCCAAGTCTCCAGGCTAGACAATATGGCTCTGAGAGACAGATGTGACCTGTGAGTCATAGCTTGCTAACCCCTGTTTTATGTGGTCAGAGAGAAAGTAGAAGTCCAAGCAAAAAGGGGTGACTTATTACAGGTTCCCTACTAGAATGAATAGAGCCCTGGTCCTTCTGTGTAAGCAAGGATCTGTCTCTGTAGTTTTTGAAGCACTGCCCTTTGAAGTGAATGGGGGAATTGTGTAGTTCAGAAGGAAGTGGAACGCCCCTCCAGAAGCATGTGAACTATGTACTATACACACCTCACTGAAAGATAGGATGATAAAAAACAGAATGATAGCCTGTGACCTGCTCCCAACTTCCCTCCCTGCCACTTTCTTATTCTGGTTATGCAACTGAAAATTATTGGCAGTGCTGTAGTACATGTCTAGTGGGTGAAGCACAATTTAGCATCCTGGGCCTTTCCCCTTCAAGCTCAACACTCCCCTAACAACTGTACAAGGAAGGACCAGTTCTCCCAACCCTGTACCACACCCCAGGCTTAAGCTTCTCAGCACCCTTGTTTATCTCTCCTCAATCTAGGAGTCTCACATGAGTCTGTTTAGACCTTCTTCAGCTCAGCAATGGGGTCTAAACCTCCAAGGAAACAGATACATGCTATACTGATCTCCAACAATGCATTACTGTGTATTGTGATATGCCATCTATCTTTGGATGCCTTAGTTGACAATCAAGATAACTCTTGTGTCCCAAGGGCAGTATGATTATGCAGCTCCACTAGCAGAAAAATCAACCAAAAGTTCATTAATTTTATTACTTGTTCCATTAAATATTTTTCTTTAAATGAAGCACATAAATCTTATTTCTCTATGTTATATCTTCGTTTCTGGTTTACCACTGAGATACCTATTAATGTCTGTTAAATTAAATAGCAGTAATGAACACCTCTAAAAAAAGGACAAGGTAAGGATGAGAAAGAAGAACAAGAGGATTAGAAGTGAGAAAGTGAAAAAACAGAGAAAGAGAGAGACAGAGAGAGAGAGAGAAAGAGTGTAATGACTACAGGATGTAATGAACTGCCCTTGACCTTAAACTGCTATCCAATCTTCAGATTCTTTTGAGACTTCCAATTGTGCTAAACTGTGTGGTGGTTTTGTTCTATAGGCAAAAGTCCAATTGTATGCCTGCAGTTGTGTATGCAGCTATTGCAACTGAATGCCCCCAAAGCCATTTAGAGTCCAAACTGGTCATTTATTCACACAGGCAATTAGTTATATAAATATGGGGTATGGACCCTCACAAATAATGTTCTTATTGCTTTGTTCCCATAGGCTTTGCAACTATCTTTAAAAAAAAGCTTCATAACCTCAATAGGCTAGGAAAAATAAGCTTATTTTTCAACTCCTAGATTTCCATTCTGGTTAATTTCTTTTTCTTCTCTTTGCTAAACAGGGAACTTCATGCAGAGTTATGTTACTTCAGGTTAGAAGTAATATACTTTTCTTGTTCATTGTTAAATGTTTGTGGTTAGTGTTCTGGTGTTTGTCCAATGTTAAAAAAATATTGGAGAGTGTAAGTATATATCTTTGGCATCATTTGGTTTCTACTAATGTGAAGAATAACTATTATTCTTGTGTTTTATATAAATTTCATTCTCCAATAAAACTATTATTTGAAAAGAATGCTAAAATCTAGAAATAATTCAGTATTTCCCAAAGAGTCAGGCACATACCCTGTAGCATTGTGAGAAGCATAGCCAAGGAAGCAGACCAATCTCTCAACTGTCCTTCAAAGTCTAAGATTTCTTTTAAAATTTTCTTGTGAAAAATTAAGGTAGTATCTAGCTGTTATTATTGGAAAAATATCAAAACATGGACCTGGTATAATCAAGATAACAATGTCTGCCTGAGTTGACAAAAAGCCTGAAATAACAGCTGTGGACACCAGCAAGTTTGTAAAGGAATAGTCAAAAAAGGTGTATAAACTAAAATAGGAAGACTGTTATTGAACCGCTGAAAGTTGGATACCAGTGACTTCATTTTCACAAAGAAGAGCGTAGCTTTCAAAAATTTGAAAAACCTTTATGTGATGGAGAACCTGGGGATCTCCCTGTAATTCAAACCTAGCACAGGAAGACTTTCTCAGAGGGGAAACATGTTAAAAAGATTTTAAACTAGGGACTGGGATAAGGCAGGTTCTAAGCAGCCATAGGAATCTTTGGATTGTGACATCTGGGCAAGGTCATGAAATCTTTAAAAAGCAGTTATTATCATTAGAGAAAGATTGTATTATCAGTGGCCATCTCATAAAGATGGCAGGAACTCCTCAAAACCATAGCTTGCAAAGAATACATAGTTTGTATCTGGCTTGTAAAGTGGGTATTATCCTGGAACAAGGGCAGGAGAAAGGTAACTTAACAAGGATGTTGAGTGGAAAGCTCATCTCTCTCTCTACAAAGCAAGTCCATGTTATCAGAGATAAAGACTGCTTTCAAGGTAAGGTTTGTCTTCTCCTTTGTAACTAGGCTGAAAAATACCTTGTCTAGTTCAATTTATGAGAAGCATAAATTACATGCTAAACTTTAATTCCATTGTCTGTATTTTTAATAAATCTTATTTTTTCATAATTCTCTGTAGACACCCGCTGAGTAAATAGGAGAACACCAGCACCTCCAAGGAAAAATGCTGAAAGATAAAGATTATGTTCACACTCATTCTCTCTTGGTGGGAGTTGGTAGAGGTATCTTCTCCTCCTGAGGTGGACTGCCAACAGCTACAGCAGGTGGCACACAAGGTGAGAAGCAAAAAAGCCAAAGAGGAAGTAAAAGTTGGTGACAGCACTGTTTTTTTAAGCACATTCATTTAATTGAATGTGAAATGAATGTTACTCTGATTTGGTATACTGTAACTGTAATCCAAAATATTAAACCTAAAGCTCCCTCTCTAGTAGTTCCCATGCATAAGGAAGCTTGACTGCAATTGTGAGTCTCACAAAAGAGAAGCCTTCTAAACCTAGCTGGATTGGCAATCCTGCTAGATAATGTCAGAACAGAACATGCAGATGAAAAGATTAATACTACGCACACACACCCACACACCCCCACAGAGAGAGAGAGAGAGAAAGGGAGAGGAAGATGGAGAGAGAGGGAGGATTATCTTTTATTATAGAGGAATTAAAAAAACTATTCCAGAGGCATAGTAGGATAGCTCTGTGCCTGGGGAACCCTCAGCACACAAGATAGTGTGAATTGTGGCTATGCTGATTGTGGTGGTGTAATCAGTTGCCACTGAGGCAGTGGCTATTTTTGGGCCCTCCCATAGTGGTGAAGCCCAAGGCTACTGAACCAGTCATATCCCTCCCCTCAACTTAGTTACCCTATTGAACTATGCCCTGAAATATTAAGAAGTAATACATGCATCATCTTGTATATTTCTTTTCCTGAGTATTTCTGGAATATTAATACTATATCCCCAAATAATTCAGTATCCTGCATAAGAACAGTCTCTGACCTAATATCATGCTTACCTCATTCACTATTATTTTATTCATAGATTTCATGGTTAGAAAGTTGCATTTTGTTCATAGGCTAGAAAGAATAATCTACTGTGCTGGCCTTCTATGTTTTGACTGCAATCTCCCAAGACATCGGGTACCAGCCACCATGGAAAGATTCAGCAGAGTGAAACCACATGAAGCATTAGAGCAGAAGTGTCAAACTCATCAGGCCTATGGACCCCTCTCCCTTTTGCCCTCCCCCAGCATACTGGTTTCAGCACCTGCTCCAGCTGGTTTGGGATCCATGATGCATGTGGCTTGGACCTTAGATGGGCTACAACAGGCACCACATGCTGCTCAGCCCAGCCAGGGGTATGTAGCACAGATCACAGACTGTCCAGAGTAGGCACTGTGTTGCATGCAGTACCTGCCCCAACTGGTCTTAATTACACCCACTCAAGAAACTGTGTCACACACTGTGCCTACTTCAACAGGTCTGGGACCCATATATGAAACAGTTCTGGAGCTACTGGGGCAGGCAGTGAGTTCTACACAAGTCTTGGAGTGGGTACCACATGTGGTGCAGGATGATCTGAGTGGGAACCACATGCAGTGTGGCATCACTTCTAGACAGTCTGGAATCTACACTATACAGAGCTCCTGGGCTGGATCTGGTCTGTAGGCTGCAGTTTTGATGCTCCTGCATTAAAGGAACATGAAGTATTCGGTGCTCACTAAAAGTCATGGTGTAATTTTGCTATTGGAAGATGAAGAGAACGAGGGATGCTGTGTGAAGAAATGGTTCAGAAATGGAAAAAAGAATAAGAAAAAAATGAAGAAAATGAAGATAGAGGGCACATGCCCTCTTTAAAGATTCTATTGCATCCTTCTAGGTGCATCTACACATGTCGAGGACTGCACGTTTAGTACTGTGCTGTGATTTAGTACTTGCTAAAACAAGTACTAAATGACTGTGCATCATGTGCTAGTACTGCACAGTTCCAGCAGTGCAAGGCTATTTTTAGATGCTACATCGCCATAGTGATGAGCTACAGTGACATAGCACTAGTGTCACGGTGTGTGCCTACTGATTCTACATCGCTGTAGTGTCTTATGTAGATGCACCTCTGACATACAATATGCATAAAACATCCTTGTCTGAAGTGAGAAACGGGAAATAAAAGATTATATTCAGTCAGTTTTTGAATGAAGGTCCTGCATGAGTGACATGAGGTTAGTCTGTGGGCTCAATCTGGTGCACAGAGTTGCTTCATTTGACTTGTGGGGCTTCCCATGGGTCTGGATACTTGGCAACAAGATGGGAAGTAGCAGTGTCAATTGCCAGAATCAATGCTGCCACTGCTCCCTTGCTATTAGACTTCCAGACCCAGGGGAAGCCCTGTGGGCCCAATGATATGATTTTGCATGCTGGATCCACAGGCTGGATTTTGTTCACCCTAATATAAAACATGAACTAAAGGATAGGATGAATTCTTTATTTGATGTGTTTCACATCATAACAATTGCCAAAAACTTTTACATAAACCGTTATTTATGTCATTATTTTATTAATGTATAAATTACTCATCTCTCAACAGTATCCAGGATACTTTATGTAACATAAATAAATAAATAACCCAAACTGGACTCAATGCCTCCGGAGGTCACTATAAAAATAAAGATAGCAAAAATGTAGTTCCAGATAGGGAAAAATTCATGAAAAGTGGAAGGACAAAATAAAGAAAAAAATTAACCCATCTGAACTGTTTCTACTGCATTTACAAAACAGTCAGAGGAAATTTGGTATTCACTTTCAAGCAGGAGATAGATGAGATTTTTAAATAAGCACATCAGGCCTGTTCACATTGGAACTTAAGATGTAGAGACAGAACAGTCTCGTTCATTTCAATGATCTTTAGAAAATAGTGAAATAAGGCCAATTCCTCAAATAACCTGTTCAGAAAGGGGGGCTCCAGTTGGCTTTGGAGGCCTTCCACGAGATACACACCAAGCGAAGTGCCCAAGTGATGACATTGGCTCAGGTGTGTTCAGGGTCCTAGGCAGGTAAGAGAGGCTCCAGAGACGTGATCTGAGATGAAATAAAGAAAGTTTACTTTCTGAACTTAGTAGATCAGCTTGTATACAAGGCGTTGAAACGAGAGCAAGCGAGTACAATGCGGTAATCGAAGAACAAGCGAATATAATGCGATAATCGACGCAGTGGCTACAGCCAGATGACGGCGTACTGCTGTACTTTTCATATTCAGGAATCCTCTAATCACCTTAGAGGCCTCTCAGAGCTTGAGCTGGCGGTCAGCCTGCTCTCATTCAAGAGGTCGAGAGTAATCGCGTGAGGAATTGAGCAAGGAAGCAAGCTCTTCCCTCAACGTGGGCGTGGAGACGGACTGTCTCACTAACTCGATAACTCTCTTCAGGACGCACGCGCCAGAATCTGCATGCAGTCCTTAATATAGTCTCCTCTACCAATCAGGAGGCTAATCTGGTAGATGCTTCTAGAAGCAGACTATATAGACATGTCAATCATAATCAGGTGGGTTAGGAACAGTAACCCATTATAATCATACCTCGTTCATAAACAAATGTACTCTGCTACTGCATCGCTTCTCGCAACATGAATAGTCATATCACTTAACATGTACAATACACACAAATACAAACATCATTAAGAAACTGGAAAACCTTCTGTTAACTGAGAGGCAATAAGGCAATATAGACAATAAGGCAATAATCTGGTGGGAGTCACTACTCTATGACATAACCAAGACATGCATTCTTACATATTCATGTATATTATAGTTTTGTATATATGGGTGCAAATTAAGGCTGTGTGAACTTTTGCCAAGTGTTTTGTTTTGAAGCTGTTTCAACATGTTTTGAGCTGGAAAGAGCAAAATTGAAAGGAACAAAAAGCATGAAACAGCTTTGAAATGAAATGAGGGCATTCAAAACATTTTGAAAGTTTTGAAACATTTCAAGTTTCAAAGCAGACTAGTAGTGGGAGTCAGAGGAGGGCCAGGGCTGTGCTCTGGGTGGCTCCACAGCCTCATGTAGCTCAGCCCAGCGGGGAGCACAGCCCTGGCTCTGCCGGCCTCCTGCTGCCAGGCTGAGCTCCTTGGGGCTAGCAGAGCCAATCGGAGCACAGCCCGGTGGCAAGAGATGGGCAGAGCTGGGGCTGCACTCTGCTTCCTGCCACTGGGCTGAGCTCCATGGAGCCTGGTGCTGGGCACGGGCTACATCCAGTGTTGGTCCCAGGTGGCAGCAGCAGCCTCCTATTGTTTGTTGCAGATCAGGGGGACCATACCCTGGGAGGAGTTTGGCACAGTCCTGCAGTCCTCCCAGAGGTACAGGCCCCTGGATCTGTGGCTGGATGACAGGAGGATGCTGCTGCTGCTACCTGGGGCCAGTGGCAGCATCTATTTTCCCCTGTGCTGGATGTGGGCTATGCCTAGTGCTGGTCCCGGGTGGCAGCAACAACCTCCTGTCATCCTGTGCAGATCTGGGGGACCTCATCCCTGGGAAAAGTCTGACACAGTCTGGCAGTCCTTCGAAGGTGTGAGCCCCCAGATCTGCACCCTGGGTGCGAGGAGGCTCAGGCTGCATCTCCCACCTGGGACTGGCACTGGATGTGGGCTGCATCCAGCCCTGGACAAGATTGCTGTCTCCACAGCCTGAGTCTTCTTTCATCTGGTGTGCAGATATGGGTACTTGTACCCTTGGAAAGGCAGCTGGACTGTACCAAACTCTTCCTGGTGTATGAGCTCCGAGATGTCCATGTCAGATGAGGGGAGGATGCTGATGCTGCCTGGGACAGGTGACAGCAGCAATTTGCTCTGATGCTGGGAAAATTTTCTCACACCCAGCACTGGTCCCAGGTGACAGGGCAGTCTCCTCTCATCCAAGGCGCAGATTAAGGAGCCTGCATCCCGGGGGAGTCCAGCACAGCCCCACAGCCCTCTCAGGGATGCAGACCCCTGGATCTGCACCCAGATGACGGGATGCTGCCTCTGCTACCTGTGACCAGTTGCAGCATCTGTCTTCTCTGGCACTCGGTGCAGGCTATGCCCAGCACCGGTCCCAGGCAGCAGGAGCAACAGGAGTGGCAGCGTCTTGTCATCTGACACAGTCATTCAGCACAGATTGAGGGGCCTACACCCCCAGGAGGAGTCCAGCATGGCCCCATAACCCTCCTGGGGGCGCAAGTACCCAGATCTGCATGCCAGATGAGAGGAGGTTGCTGCTACCAGCAGATTTTGCTTTCAGGACTTTTAGGTGCAGTCTCTGAGAAACTTGTGCAGCTATCTCCTTAAAACTTGACAGACTTCATGCCCTCAGAAGAGGCTATTGTCCCTGCAATTTGCATCTGAATCAGGCAACAAATGACAATGCTTTAGGCATTTTCATGATTCCCCATTATAGCCTATGGGCAAAATGTCAAGACAAGTCAAAACAGCAAAACAGTTTCAACGAAACAAAATGGGACAGTGCTTTGAAATTAAACAAAATGACGGAACAAAACACCGTCCCTTTGAAATGGCATAATGGGTGTCGAAACACAATGATGGTGTTTTGCACAGCCCTAGTGCATATTCTCGCCATTCTTTACATACACAAGCATGCATGTTTTACTGTATCTTATATATAATTTTATACTTTGTGTCTGTATGCACACACACAAATATCCATGCAAAACTATGTTAAAAATGGTATTTTGGTTGTGAAGTAAAGTTTCTCAGAGACTACACCTAAAAGTTGCCTTAGTTGTCTAATCTTGAATATATTAATCATGATGCAGCCTTTCAACAGGGATCCTAGAGACAATGTTCTTCACTACATAGCTCTAATTCATTTTAAAAGCAGAACCACCCTCTGCCCTGAGCAGGCATGCTATGGGGAAAAAGTGTGATCAGATCGTTAAAGA
>JAGPOW010000261.1:50501601-50547644 GCA_030014935.1 Caiman crocodilus | reverse complement strand
TGGGCTCTTCTGCTCTCTTTACAATACATGAGGAAATCCGGTGTCTCAGAAGGATAATCCAAAAAAAGTTGCATGAAGAGTGGGAAGCTGCCTAAAAAAAGCTAATAGTAAATATTAAGATCATGGGTATCTGGAACTCTGGAACTCTGTTTCTCTGTAGATGAGTCAAAGATGCAAACATGCACTTCTTTTCACTTGGGATCATAAATCAAAGTCCTCCACTGAGTTCTCCTATACTCTGCTTTTCCAAAGAGCAAAACAGGACTTACAGGTTTATTGGCAAAGAGATTATATTATGTAAAATGCTAATGGTTTAGACCATTTGTCTAAGAAGCTAGGGATCTGGGCTTTAGACCATCTTCAATCTTAGGGGATTCAAACTAGGGCTGCGCAAAATGTTGGCATCTGTTTTGTTTTGGTGGTGTTTTGGGCTGTTTTGGCACCCAAAACACTGAATCTGAATCAAAACAGAAGGCTCCGAAACAGCTTCAGATAAGAATCAAAATGCTCCGAAACATTTCAGAAATGTTTCAGAGGATTTTGGAGTTTTGGAGCTGGCCTTGCAGGGAAACAAAAACTAAGCACAGCAAGGGGAAAGAGTGAGGAAAGGAGTGTTCTGGTATTCACATCTAGCTCCTGGTTCAATTCCCCAGCTCTCTGATAATTTCCCCAGCTCTTCCCAGGGGGCTCAGGCCCCTAGATCTGCACACGGGGTTTCAGCGG
Source organism: Caiman crocodilus (assembly GCA_030014935.1). NCBI lineage: Eukaryota > Metazoa > Chordata > Crocodylia > Alligatoridae > Caiman > Caiman crocodilus. The sequence goes on along the minus strand of JAGPOW010000261.1, from coordinate 50,546,921 downwards.
GCTGCCACTGTAGACTGGGGCCAACATCAGCCACTTGGTGCAGCCCATGCTGAGTGCTGGGAAGACTGTGGTGCTGCTGCTGGCCCCAGCCTGAAATCTACCACACAGATACAAGGGACAATGCACCCTGGAAAGAGCTGGGGAAATGATCAGAGAACTGACAGAAGTGATCAGAAAGCTGGGGAATCAAACCAGGAGCTCTAGCTGACAGGTGGAGCCACCTCAGATATGCAACAGTATGCAGCCCTCTGCCAAGCCACACTGCACACACGCCATGGGGCAGCTGCCATGCTGGTACCAGGTGGGAGGGGTGATCCCCGCTGCCCCACGTTGTGTGGGGAGGTCACTACCACAAGTGCCCAGAGACCCCAGTTACCACTGCCAGAGCCAGTAAGTGTGAAACTTTTTTGTTTTTGTAAAAAAAATAAAGCTCCACACTCACTGGTTGCAGCAGCCATGATTGGGGCAGAGCCCCCCCATGCAGTGCAGGGCAGTGGGGGACAGCAGGGATCACAGCCCAGAACTCTGTGCTGCTCCAGAGCTAGAATGGATCCACTTGTCATCCAGAGCCCAGCACCACTCAGCCCCAGCGGCCTCAACTCCCAGACAATGTGCAGCATCCTGCTGAGCTGCACTGCACTGCACCTGCTCCATGGGGCCTGATGGGGGGGGCAATCCCCATTGTCCCCCTCACCCTGTGCTGTGCAGGGAGCTCTGCCATGAGCCTTCAGAGGCCCCAATCACACCTGCTGCAGCTGGTGAGTGTGGGGTTTGTTTGTTTTTTAAAGCTCCACACACCAGCTGTGGAGCATGCAGAAAACAGCAGACTGCTGCTGCTGGCTGGGGCCAGTGCTAGCATCTGAGTCTGCCTAGCACAGCTTGTGCCAAGCACTGGGAAGAACCCAGTGTTGGTGCTGGCCCCAGCTGGCAGAGGCAACCTGCTGTCTTCCTGCATGCAGATCTGGGGGCCCATGTTCCCCAAAAGGGCTGTGGAATTATTCTGGACTCTTTCTGTTGCAGCTCTGTGAATGAGATGATTTGCTTTCAGCAAATTATACTAGTTTTTCTTTGAACAGTTTGAGGTACAGTTTCTCAGAAACTCCTGCACCTATCTCATTGAAACTTAGCAGACATAATGCCCTCAGAAGGGGCTACCACATTTGAAATGTGCATCCAAATAAGGCAAGAAATGACAAAGTTATAAGTATTTTGTTGATTCCCCATTATAGCCTATGGCTGAAACTCTGAAACAACATCTAAACTCCAAAACAGATTCAGCCAAATCAAAAAGAGATAGTGAGCCAAAACAATAAAATGAATCACTGTCCCCCTGAAATGCTGAATCCAAAACCAAAATAAAACCAAAACCAAAATAAAACCAAAACCAAAATAAAACAGCCATTTCACACAACCTTAATTCAAACCAGCATCACCCACAAGAGTGCCCTAGCCACAAAGCTATTTGGTAGGCAAGGTGGGAAGGAGGGGCATTCTCCTCCTTATCTGTTGAAGCTCTGTCATATGCAGGTGGAGCCAGGAAGAGACCCCAAGAAAGAACATGAAAGAGCACCAGTGTTTAGTGCACACAAGTGGGTGTGTGTATTCGGAGTTTTAGTCCCTGTTTCTAGGAGTATTTGTGTTTAATATTCAGTGATTGCTTAATGGAAAAAAACAAACCAAAAAGGGTGATGAGAGCTCGGTGATACTGAGGAGGGCCTAAAAGCTTAGAACCCAGAAGTCCTACTTTCTGGGCAAGTTTTCTAACCATAAAGCACCATAAAATATATATATTATGTAGATACCATTACAAGTTCTATTTTGTGACTGCCCCCAACAATATAAAGTGGGTTAGGCATGTTAGGCTTTTGTTTCCCTTAGGACACTGTCCCAGGGGAGCTGGGGTGACAAAGGAACCCCAGGGCAGCAAAGAGTCCCACATACCTCTCGTAGAGCTGGAACAGCCAGAGGAGGCGCGCATGCTGAAAACACCGTCAGGGGTGATCAGCTGGGCATTTATTCAGCTGTGGCAGAGCAGCGGGGGCAGAGGATACTGCCCGGAAGGGATAAAAAGCAACCCTGATGAGGCAGCAGGGCGGCTGATGGGAGGAGACTGGAGGAGCGAGCCCTCACGCGGAGGGGATCAGCCGCTGCACTCAGCTGTGGTGAAGACAAGGGGCAGGGCCAGAGCGGGCCCCAAGAGAGTCGACCACGCAACCAGCAGCCGTGCCAGTGGAGAAGCCAGCTCAGAGGCTGTCGGCAGAGCTGGTGAAGGAACCGGCTGCATCACCAGCAGCAGAGCCAAAGGAGGAGCTGGCTGGGTGACTGGCAGCAGAGCCAGGGAAAGAACCAACTGCATCACTGGCAGTAGAGCTAAAGGAGGAGCTGTCAGGGTGACTGAGAGTGGAGCCAGGGAAGAATTCTGGTGCCACATCTGCGGGGAGAGTAACAGTCACCCGCCGCTGCTGAGACGGCAGCAGCACCCACAGAGGAATCCCATGTGAGGTAACACCAAGGCAGGACCAATGGGGCCCTGCAGGGGGCGGAATTAGCAAATGGGCTGAGTCCCAGAGGAGGGATGGACAACCAACCTCATGGCCTTGGCGACCTGGAGAGGCAGAAGGGATCCGGCAACCCCAGCGCAGGAGCTACCTGGGCGGTGGGGCCCGAATCCGGAGAGGGGGAAAAAACCACATGGTCCAGAGACCAGGGGTTCCCTCGTGGGCCCCCAGGGCAAATTATTTTAGAGAACCTGGTGGTGGGATAGGCACACACAGTCACAGGGTGGTTAGGTTAGAATAGTAGGAGCCGAGGTGGAAGGGCTAGGGTGGCGACCCCAGTAGGCTATACGTCAAGCCCGAAGATCTTTACAGGTGGCCAACAAGTCAGGAACAATAGAGTGGACACTGTGGAAGCCAGAAGAGGGAGAGCTTAAGGTGGCGAGTGGCTGGGGTGTAGGGGAGGACGGAGCGAGAGTGACCGCCGGGAAACGTGACGGCCCTGGAGGCTGCCCCGAGGGGGGACCCCCCACTGAAATTGCATCTCAAGTCATGGCAGGTGAGTTAAGGTGTCCTCCTGATGTCAGCAGGGGTAGCCTGTGGGGTCCACCCGCGAGCCCAGGACAGACAAGATCTTTGGCCTGGTCGAAGGCTGCGCGAGAGCACCTATTAGAGCGGAGGTGGGCAAAGACACCTAAAACCTTTTTTCACATCTGGCTGTAAGTTTCTAAAAAATCTCCTTTAACCACGTTGCTCACATTAAAGCCACAAGCTTCGCTGGTCATCTGCATCGTGCAAGCAGTTACAGACAACTGACTTAACTCTGAAGGTTCTATCCCTGTCTGCAGTGAACTGGAAAATATTATCTGATGCAGATTCCCTCTCCAGATAGCAAATATAGAAACTGTATCCTAGGAAACATTCTGGGCATGCTGTATAAGAGGATTCATTTGATATATCTGGAGGGCTAATTAAGGAAGTCTTGGTTGTGGCAGGCTCATACCTCAATTACCACAGCACTGGCATCCAGATGGCCAGTGTGAAGATGAGTCAGACAGGACCACGAGGGCCAGAAGAAGCTCCACTGGTTGGTTTGGCTCCTGGAGGCTCTAGGCATAACAGCAATCCAGGACCCAAACCTAGTGGGAAAAGAAAGGGAGCACTAGTTGTAGAAACAGAAGCTCCCCATGCAGCCAGATTGGAGCCAGTGTGATCCTGCTAAGGATACCACCAAGGCCAACTCCATACCACTGGAGTGAAAATGGGTAGGACATAGGGGAGGAGTCCCATAGGAAAAGTGCCAACAGAGTCACCAGGGGTCAAAGGGAAACCACAGGACTATGCCTCCAGGTAAAATCTCAGACAACAACAAGTTGTGGTGGGTGTGTGTGGCAAAGTCAAATTGGCAGGGCATAACATTGCAAGCACAGTAATCATGAGTTTGCCACATTGGTGCTTAAAGCAATTAAACTGAAACAGGATTATTGGAAAAGAAAAAAAGAGATTGAAATGGGAAAAGATGGGGGAACCAAATGAAAATACAGATCTTTTGCCATCCTGCTCTGATGCAGAAGCAGCAGAGAAAGTCAGTCCAGCAGAAAGGATTACACACTGCCCTACAGCTGAAGAACTAGAGCGTCTAACCATGAAGTTCTGCCTCTAAGATACTGACACGGAGAAAAAATTGAAAGTGGGAGATGAAGGAGGATTATTGTATATAAGGTCTCAGAGCCATAATCCATTCTGAAGGCTCCTATTCGAAGAAATACTAGTGAGCTTTACGTGTACGTTGCTTTGGATGCTTTGTGAGTCTAAATGTCTTCTGCCCTGATCTTGTCTTATTGACTTAGAGGTGCATTGTGAATATGGCCAAAGTTATTCAATATTAAAACTAAGGTTTGCTAAGCAAAAGATTGGAATGATTAAGTATTTAGTTAAAATGTAAATGATGACTTGCCACCCAGGAATGTACATTCTATCTGACATTTGTCTCTAATCAGAAGTTCCTATGAATAATGTAGGTTGATACCAATAGCCTCATTAAGCAAGATTTCCCTTAATACACTTTCTGATTATAATCTCTTCATTATATTTCTTTTTTTTATTGCTCCTGGCCCTACTCATCATTATTGATATGGTCAGGTCATCAGTATCTTACTAATACATATTTTACACTGAATAGATGATTTTAGATGGGAATTAATAGTACTGATGCCCAGGTGTTCTTTAAAAGTCAGAATGTTGCCATCCTAACTATATTTTTATTAGGAACAGTATGTGTTTTACCTCTGGTGACCGAGTTCACTGGGTTCGGTCAGAAGTGAAAATTAGTTTGATGGTTTCTTCCTAGTCCCCATTTAAGCTCACAAAACAACCACACCATTTTATATGATTGGCACTTTCTGCTCAAAAGAGACCTGGAACTAAAATAGCAGAGTTGTGGCAGGTCAAAACCAAAGTTCACTGATAGAGCTGTGCAAGGGACATTCAGTCAATGTTTACTTGAGTCATTTATCTTGGGCCAGAACAATTAATCCCTTCCTTCATGACCACTTCATCCAGACACACTTTTTAAAGAAACTGTGCTATGTAAATAAATCCTATAACTCTTATTCTGCCCTGATGTAATATATAAGCAATGCTCCCACTAAAAATTTGGGGAGGCATGTTGGGAAAAGAGCAGATTATACTGATGGAAATGTGATGTCCCAAAGGCAGAGTAACAACAGGTTTCATTTTCAGTGAGGGATCAGATTCCATTTATTTCCCTCTTTCATAACCACAGTAGGCATAAAATGTAAAGCTAATCCAGAGATTCCTTTATAAAGTGCTGCTGCCAGTTACCAGTTTTCAATAAATCACCATTAAATTGTCCCATAATTGTATGTCCTTCCTTTCCCATCATGATGATTACTCTGATGTGTTTTCTGTAATTAGAGGAAGAGTTGATCTCTGGACCCCTCAAAGCCTGAGTTCAGGGGGCCCTGCTGAAATGTAAAAAGAAACTCAGATTTCTTGAAAAAATTAAGTGTGTTTCTAGCCTTTTCTCCTTGCTGAGATAGACTTTAACATATACATTGATGTAAACTGACAAGTAAGGGCAAATGGATTAACTAGCCCAGTTCCACCTATGTGGGAAGAGGCTGGGGAAGCCTAAAAAAATCTCACCTACTGGGTCTCATATACAATTTTTATGTAAAAAGAGCCAAACTCTTAACCCAAAAAATCATGTCACTGCCCCTCCTTAGTACTCCTAAATCTTTGTGATAATTGTTGACAAATAATCAGTTATGTTGGGAGAGTGGGTTACTAAACATATTTGTTCAAACCCAACCACAAATTCAAGGCTGCCTCTTTTTTAATAGGCCTTCTTCTGGAATCATTCAGCAATTTCTAATCTACTGTTTATGGTATCATGTTCAGGGATGGATGAACAGCCTCAGTAAAACTTAAAAAACCCCAATCCTCTAGTATCCTTGAAAAAAACTCAGCCTTCTTTACAGGAATAAGATTAGTTCAGATAATTTTAAATTTGCAGCCTTTCTTCCTTGTAGTGTTGGCTGGCAGAGTCTACCTCACTGCTGTCCAATGGTCTCACCAAACTAGCACCTCTCACAAGTTCAACATACATCTTAGATACTATGGCTAGGTACAGACATTCAAAAAGCCCAAGGCAGAATTGATTTAAGTTATGCAGTTTTCTGTAAGCTACACAGTTTAGATCAGTGGTGAACAGAACACATATTCGCCCTTTGATGAGGTGCAAGGGTGGGTGTGGGGCATATCTTAGATTCGTTTTTTTTCTTTTTAAATCAGTCTGTGTGTGCTGAACTTCTGTTCTTTTATGAGTACAGAAAACATGTACCAAACATCTGTTATGGTACTTGTATAGACAGGTTTCCAATCACTTGTACTGGTAAAAGTACGTTTTTACCTGGCTTATAGGACTATTCAGTTGTCGCATACTATGGAAGACGTAGAGTTATATCAGATACTATGGAGAGACACTTGATAAAACCTATGATTGAAACTAGCTATTTGTATTTTCTACTTTTGAAAGAGGCCTTAATAAATAAAAATATTGTTGCCCCTCCCTTCCCCAGCTCTCACCTTCCTACCCCACTAAGCGTTAAAGAAAGAATTCACTTTTAAACTCAGTTTCCCTTAAATTTGTTACTGTCTATCATTACTGTATCCATCATCTGTTTTTCATGCAACAAGCATTGGATCTTCAAAGAAAGACTGAAGCAGAAGGAGAAGGGAAACTATCTGAGAAATTACAAAAGAACCTTAAAATGTTTTGAATAAATGGCAGCCTGTATGAATGCTAACTGCCAAAGAAGACAAACTGCCAAAACCTTAGGAGGATTGTTCATTACTAATGGTAAGTCAGCTCAGTTAATTAGCCATGGGAAGCACAGTACTGAAATATTGCCTCACTGCAAGCCTGATCAGATGGTGCATTAATTTTGATGTAATCAACACTATACTTTTGTAACAATACAGCAGTGTAATCAGCACTATGGTTATATAGTAATTTAGAAGACAGATACAGTCCTCAAAATGTTGCAACTTTGCCAAATTGAGGCGAGAGGGAGAGAGTTACCTCTAGAAGAAGATACATCTATCTGAAGCGTATCCTGGGGTGACCATTTATTTGCTCAATGGTCTTTTTACTTGCTTGGTGGTGAAGCGCTGTAATAGCAGGAGGTACAGCCTTGGGATAAGATGTACATCTGCCTGTTACGTACCCTCATCTAACTTAGATTGGTTTACTAAACTGGCATAAATTACACTGAGGATGTGGTCATCCGTCTGTGCCCACAGTCTGAAGAATTGATTATAAAAAAATGTGAAAGTTAACTGAAGTTTTGATGCAAGGTATAATTGCTGTAAAGTCTGGCTTAGTTAAAACTCAAATCATTTAAATTATAAAACCTTCATTAGGTTCATTAGGTCCATTCATTATGTTGCTAACTTTTGGATTCCTTGTCCTCTCTAAGTCATGAAAGTACAGACTTTACCTAACAGATAGACCCTGTATACAGGCTCTCTCTCTTCTTTGCCTTCGTGGATATAGTTTTCAGGATGAAGTACATCTCCCATGATGTACTATGGCCAGGAAATCCTATCATATACTTTTGCCCTTCATTAAGAAGGAAGATACCGGTACATTGAGAGAGAGATTTCAGTCAGAGTACCATGTTTATTAGAGACTGTCATTATAAGGCAATATAACTCCCGTGGACACTGTTATGTTCATTTGAATGAAAAGGTTTACTTTTTCAGATAAAATATCTTCCTAGAAAGTCGAATTTTCTGTTGTTACAAAAAGTGAAAAAAAAAAATTACTTGTGTTGAAATTGTCTTGGGGGGGTTGGGAGGAGAAGGAAAGGGAACATTTTCTGAGCAGCTCTGATAGTCCCTGATAGGTCTTTTATGATGGCGTATTAATCATTTTTTCCCTAGTTTTACTTCATCATTGTAAAAGAATTTACCAGGATTAAGGGAAGTCCATCTATAAATCACTTCAGTCCTAATTAGACAGCATTTTGGAAAATTGGCCCTTTCTCCTACCATAGGTATCTATCTTATATTACTATTAATGGGAGTTACGTTGGTGTATCAAGCAGAGAAAAATCCCTTCTGCATGGCAACAAACACACATCCTTGAGCATCCTGACTCACTATGCATTTCCATGCAGGGATAATAGACAATATCTGTCAACATCTGTCATGTCTTACTGTTTAAATATTTTTTAGTCAAAGATACATTTTTGGAAAATTTTAAATCAAACATTAACTCAAACATTTAAAATAATTTAAAAATACATTTAAATAAACATTTAAATACACATTATTTCATATTTTTAAAATATGCATTTTATTATGAAAATCCATCCTTGATGTAATTTACATGAATTCAAGGGATTTATATTAGGGACAGTTTTTGTCCTCACAATAATTCTGGTACAATACCCAATGGGAATTGCAAAACAGGCAGACACACACACACACATTTTGGAACTATTGGAATCAAACATCTGCTGTATTTCTTCTGAGATACATATACATATATTAGAAGAAAATTTGACTTACTATGAACAGTTTTCTATAATAAACATATGAATTATGTTAATATTATGGCAAAAAGATAAATATTTTGAGTCAAATTTTGCTGGCCTTATCCAATTAAATGCCCATTAATATATAGCCAAATAAATGCCCATTAATGGGAGATTTCACTTGGAAAGCTCTTCATGATTTGCCCCTTTAATAACATATTAATTAAAAATTAATTCTGACTTAAAAAGATAGTCTCTACATTTTCCTGGTTTTCTTGTCTTTGCTTATGAATTGCCCAGATCTTTCCCCACTTCTTCTACTAATTGCTGGTTTCATTCTACTGCCTTTAAGAATTACCCTCCTCCAGACCTTCTCTTCTCTTCACCATTACCCACAAATTCTGTTTCTGAAGGGAATTCCACAATTGTTAAATTCACTGTTCAAATTACTAATTAAATAATGAGTAGAGCTGAGTGAACAGTTTGTAATGAATAATTTAATTGATGAATGTAACCTTTTTTTTTTTCAAATTGTCCATAGGCAGATTACAATTATCTTGATATTTATATACTATTCAATACTATTTATATACTATTAGTATGTTCTGCAAGAAATTCTTTCTATGTCAATTCCTAACTTTTTTTCAGTCTTTTGATATCTAAACTATATTTTAGATTTGCTTTCCTAAGTGTATACATTGTGCTGCTTTTTTCTGAATAGATCAGTATAACTTTTGGTGTCAGGTATCTGGTGTTAATAAGAATAATACTCAGTCATTGATTTACATTCTCAGTTTTCAAAAACTCTCCTGTTAGTAAACTTCTTCATCAGACTAACCACAGAAAGCAAATACAAAAAGGATGAAGTAAAATTGTTGTTTACTTATTCAGAGAGGAACTGTATACATTATTATAATTATTTCAACCTGATAATTAGTCATTACTAAAAATAAATTTCAGAACCACTACACGAGACATTTCTGTGCATTTATTTAATACTTATATTAACAAGTACTAAATAAATGTGCAGTAACTGAAGTTATTGTGCAGTAGCACCGGCAAACATCTTTTAGGTGATGCTGCTGTGCAGTAGCCTAATAATACTGCACAGTAACATGTAACATATTAGCACTCTCTGTGCTGCGATGTACTATTGCACAGTATTTTTCAGCTACTGTGCAGTCAGCATCTCAGGTACTCACTTTGTTAATTCATTTGAAAGAAAACATTTTATACTACTTATGTATCTGATTCTAGGTAACAATTTGTTAAGCCTTGGCTAGAGCACTCCTTCTCTTTCTTCGCACTCAGGATCTAGAGATATGAGTGTGTTGAAGAATATTTATTAACAGAATCCAGATCTGTTTGAGTCTGTATGGATCATCATATTATTGAGGAATTCCAGCTAATAAACTTCATTACTATAACCACATAATTTTAGTACTCAATTTCTGATTTTAGTATTCAAACTCTGATTCTCTCTGATTACCCTATGGAAAACTTTGGTCTTGTTTCGGCTGGTTGTCATGATATATCTTAAAGCAACCATCGTTTGTAAAAACTATATAATCAGCAAAATACATTTTTACAAATTATATCATCTGTGCAAGTTTGTTTAACATTATGGCTAATTGAAAAAACATGTCCATGAAATATGCAAAGGGTCTACTAACAGTAAAGAAAATACAAAAGGAAAGAAAACCCCATAGTGTGCTGAAAAATGTGGTGCTCATGAATTATCCAGTACATTCATGAGGTGCATATTGTTTAAAATCATCACAGTTTTATGTGACTCTAGACATGTTGCATGGTAAGTGTGAGTATTTAAGATAACCAATTATGATGGTAATTAGACTGCAATCTTATAATAATCTCTGTATAGGCAGACAGATATCAATCAGGCCAGGCAGGGTCTCTCCCTGGAATGCTTTTACCAGGGTCCAGCCTTAGTTATTAACAACCTGAGAGAGGCTGCATCTTATTTATGTTTAGAAACTGCTTGGCATCATATGGTTACTACCATAAATAAATATTAAATAAGAATATATAAATACCAGCATCAGGAAGGAGATGAGGATTATCCATTGTGTGTATAATGGAGGTACTCAGATGCACACAAATGTACAGTGGTTCTCATTACAATATTTGTGTTGTACCCTGAAGGGGAAAAATTACTGAAATCCAGACATTTTGAGTTATAGAACTGAAAAACAAGCTGGTGTTATGACAGTTTTGAAATGGGTCTGCTCTTGCCAGCCAGTTATGTGCTTTAAAGGGCCTTTAGCTGATTTATGCAGTACTTGTCCCAAAACTGCTGTATTGTATTACTTCAATATTTTATTCCTAACCATTTAAAGAAGGTTTGATCTTACATCAATAGTCCTCCAAAAATATTAAAATCAAAGAGATTTCTTTTCAAAGAATTTATGCAAAACAAACTCTGTATTCTGTCCTGATCTTGAAGATTTTTAAATATTATATCTATCTATCTATCTATCTATCTATCTATATATATATGTATGTATGTATGTATGTATCACAAACTCTGAATAGTTACAGTAGCTGCTAAATATTCTGAGACTTGAAGAGAAAAGAGGAGCTACTTTAAATGAAAACTGCTGAACCCTTTGAGCTTTTATGACAAAATAGCTTCTGGTAACATGCAAACAATAAGAATTGGGATTAGCAAAATTTAAGTCTAAGCACTTTCTTTTCTTTTCTTTAGCATTCTTGTTAATTACCAGTTCTTGGGGAGAGTAAACAGAAAACTATTCTCTGAGTGGGATCCTTAACAGTAAAATTTAACAGTTTTGACTAGAATTTTGGTCTATGCCTCAGTTCTTTTCTTCTTTTTCCTTAGCAGTATATTACACAAGGCTTTTATGAGTTCAATATGTACAGTATCTGTTGACACTTCGTATATAAACAAAAATGATTTGGTTTGGAGGCAGGGGAATTAAAGAACCCATAATGAAAAACAATTGCTCTCAAATGCCCTCAGACTGGATTGTGCAGAAAGTTTCAGGGATTGATCCTGCAACGTGCCTCACAGCTTCAGTTTCCATTGAAAGCATCAGTTTGCAGATTCAACCTCTTGTCTTTAGATGAAGAAACTATTATTTTTTAAAATAGATCTTCCAGTTTCCAATTCTGAGGATCTTTTGTGATGCAGGAAGATATTATTGTTTCATTCTTCAACTTTGGAGTTAGTGGGAGAGAATCAATTGGTCATTTTTAATTACTACAATTAAGCACATGAGTTTGATAGCACTTTCTCTGCCTCCTTGGATGCTATAGTCTTGTCCATGCATGATCAGCTGTTCTTTTCAAGCTTGTTGATTCCAGTGTATTAGGTCTGTTTGAGTTCACAGCAATCTATCTAGCGAAGCTGCTTAACTCACAACAGAGTTCTCATTCATTGATCCGTTATCACTTTGAATGTGTGGAAGAAGAAAACCGGTTGGAAGAACATGCTTATAGGATAAATCATTGCTCTCTATTAGTAGTTTATTAATCTTGCATAACTCTTTATAGCAATAAAATGCACATCACTTAGAATTTAAAAATGTACTTTAAGCATATTGTTATGGTAGATAAGAACTATATACCTAAACCAAACATTGTATTCAATGCTTTCAATAGTTTTCATGGATATTTGTTCTAGTGAGGTGAAGAAGGGTAAGGAGGAGAGCCAGTAGCTTCCTAAATTCTGTCTCTGTTCATGAAAGCCACTCAGACTCTAAGGGCATTTTTGCATTTGTTCTGGGAGTGGTGGTAGGGAAGGGCACTCTAATACAAGCAACTCCAAGATCCGATCTAATTAATGTGCCTGAAGCATCTCATGCATTAGCATCCCCGCAAAATGTGCAAAATGTCAGCAGGGGTGTTTTACCTGAAGCTCATTGAACAAGTTTTAGTTAAAGTGCTCCTGTTGTTGTTTTGATGAGCATGGATGCTGATATATGAGATGCAGAGGCTTGCTGGAGTGCAGTAATTATGATTAATTGAGTCTGCTCTGATGCACTGTTACAGTGCATGGAGCAGCCCCCCACCTCATGTATAGGCACCCTAAGAAACTTCCAAATGGGGCACCCATTGTCCTGCCTCACCCCCTGTGTTACCACCCCATCACATCCTCTGACATCCACAGAGCAGTAGGATTCATAGGTAAGACTAATGGCAAGATCACACCTTCAGAGTTCTTGTTTCAGGCTGACTGGAGATCAGTTATACACAGGGATCATTTTTTTAAGCTTTTCTCTGTACCTATGAAGATGTAGAGATTTTATTAAATAAAATCTTAGAACCTAATTTAATCTAGTGACTCCAGGAGCTGAGACTCCAGACATGGACTTCTAATGCCTGTGTTTAATCTGGCTCTATGTCCCACCGTCTTCCTGTAATTGCTGGGCAAGAAAGAGAGAGGTGATCTGTAGGTTTTAACTTCTGCTATATGTCAAAAATTAACAATTTATTTACACTTATAGAAAGGTATGAGTGAATAAAAAGTTTACTTAAAATAATGTAAGATGAGCTGTTTCCCAGTCCTCAGACAACTTACAACTATGGCTCTGTGATAAGACTGCATTCTTTAAAATGCACAGGCATACATATATGAATGAGGCAGAGAGCTCTACTGTGAAATGCAGGGATGAAGTTCCAACTTGATTACCCAAGAGGGCTAATGTTGGGCTACCTTTTGTTCCATGAACCACACTAAGCATTGTTTTGATATATGTATTTTCATATTAGTAGCAATACTATCATTACATTTACTTTGGTACTACTTGAGCCAATTTCTATTAGGTATGTGTTTACAACTGCCCATTAACCTCAACTGGCAATTTACAGAATGTGACCTTTTTCAATATAATTTAGAAATAGTCTGCTTGTTTTCACTGTGTATAAATGAAACATACCATGAAATATTCAGTATATGATTGGGATCAATAGCTATTTATTTATTTTTTTAGGAATTCCAGAATGATGGGAATGAAATATTTCAGAGATGGAGAATGCACGCTCAAGTTAGCATTTTTGTACAAAGTTAAAACCCAAATAACATAAAATTACTCCCAATAGATAGCATTTAATAATTGCTGCCTCCAGAAGTCTTATCCATTATTTCTATCATGAGAAAAAGATAAACAAATACATGGTGAAAACATGAAACAAAACATAAATAACAGCAAATCCATACAGATATACCTTGCATGTGTATAGCTGTCAATTGTGAAACCTTATTCTGTTCTGAGAGAATGAAATATGATCATATTTTTATAGTAATTTTCATGGGACAATTTGAAAAGGACTTTACAGAGGCAGTAAGCCTTGTTTCCCTCTTTTACAAGGAGACTTGCTTAAAGACACAAATGGAACAAGTGATACTGTGGGCCTAGAAGCCAGATCTCCTGATCTATTTACTGGATGGTAGGCCTCATTTGAATAAATATACATTCTGTGCATTCTAATGATTAATCTAGCACCTAATGCTGCATGCACATTTGGGTGAGTAAATCATCTGTTTTAGTCATTTAATTATAGAAAGTAGGGGAGAGGAAGCCTGAGAGATACTGAGAGATTCCTCAGTCAAGTCAGCGGGAAATGAGGGTACTGGGAATCTTAGGAAAGAAGGGTCAGCACATCAGCAAATGAAGCTCCTAGTTTCTAGATATAAATGACTTGTGCTTTCTTCTGATGATATACACAAATGGCTTAGTTGTGTTTGGTTGCTGATTCCTAACTATAATGTCATATCTAAATAAAATGCAAAAATAATATTTTTTTATGGAGTAGATTTAAAACCTTTCACACAAACCACATAAGAAATAAAATATTCCTCTTACCACTACAATTAACATGGACACTCAAAGAGGAAAGTAAGGCCATGTATTCTTCAGAAAGCAACTTTAATGAGCACCACTGAAACACCAAGGAAGGTGATAACATCCTAATTTTACTTACTTTAGTCCAAGTGAGACATGCATTACTAATCGTTTCCCTCAGGATGTTGGATGATGTTAGGGTACTAGTACTACTACTATTACTATTGCCATCGCTACTAATTTCTGGCTCTATTAAAATGCTTAGTATCCTCAGTGCATTCCAAAATCATTAATTATTCACTTTTATCAACAGAAATATCATTGAAAGAGTAAGACAATAGCTGACACAATGCTTAGTTGGACTGTTGTGAACATATCAGTGACTCCATATTCAGTCATTAATCTATAACTTCAGCATAATAAGTAAGATAATAAGAAGAATTTCTGGATTTTTCCAAACTGTTCCAAAGATATCTCATTTTACATTATTTTCAAAACATTTCTCCAGCTTGTGTATTGTGTGTCAACTATCTCCTTGCACTGATGAAGGACTGGATGATGTCTTCTTATTATTGCTGTTTATTAAATCAGTACACATCCTGTAATGAAGACTCATATGAGGGATTCCCATTAAAGGACTCTTTGTAACTATTACACTCTTTGCACCTGCAGCTTCTTCCAATATGGGACATGAAAGTTGTTAACCAACATTTATAGGGTGCAGCTTAAGTTTAGGTGGCTTCATTTAAGGTGCCTAGGCCTGAGTCAGGATCCATGTATACAAGCACAGGCAGCTGGAGGCATGGACAACTATAGGCAAGGAAGTCAGAGGAGGAGGGGCTCATGGGTTTGGGGGATTGGTGGATTCATGACGGGCTGCTGGGTCTGTGGCAAGGGTTGGTGGCTACATGGAGGGTGCTGCCTGGTGTGAGGATGGGCTGGCCAGGAGTGTAGAAATATCCCAGTCAGGGTTAGGGAGCTAAAAATACCACAGCTATGGGGCTGTAGTAGAGCCCAGCCATGGGGCTATGCTGTGAAAGCATGCAAGCATTCACTGGGCTGGATTAATCCTCACTAGGTCAAGGTAATCCCTTGTTAATCTAAAATTTGTTCATGTTGGATGAGAACCAGTGCATTTAGATTTTCCTAACCTTGGCTATGGTGATATAAATGGAACACTTTTTTTACATGGACCTAAATTCTGAGAACAGCCTACTCCACCATTATTAAACTATAAGGTGGATTCTCAGATAATTTTGTAAATTTAAATAGTTACATAACAGGAATAATCAAACAGAGAAGCCACTTATTGATTTGGGCCATAAACACATTTGGAGCAAAGTAGATGGTAAAGTGGAGACATTATAACAGTTGCCATAAATGTTTGCCATAAGAAGATGGTGATGAATTATTCTCACAGAGGAAAGAACATGAAGGAATTAGCTTAATATGCCTCAAGGAAGATTTAAGTTGTTTGTAGAGAAAAACTTTCTAACTATAAGAATAGTTGAGCCCTGGAACAGGTTGCCTAGAGAAGTTGTGGACTCTTTGTTACTGAGAGCTTTAAAGAACATCTCTCAGGAAGGTTCTAAGTATACTTAGTCCTCTACGAAAGTGGAGGATGGATCTGATGGTTTCTTGGGCTAGGGACAGACATTATATATAAACCAGTTTAAGTGATCAGAAACTGGTTTAAACCTGTAACAGAACAGATGTTCAGTGCCATAGACCAGTTTGAGAATAGCTGAAACTGGTTTGAGATAAACCTGGTTGAATGTAGTATCAGACTTAACTGATGTGGCTCAAACCAATTTATGCAACGTCTGTCCCAGACCCTTTGCTGGTTTAAGTTAAATCAGAGTCCCCCAGCATCCTAACATGCTCTCTGGGTTGGCGTCTCCCCCTTGCTCCCTGGCTGCAATTTGGCAGTCTCTGCAAGTGTCTGCCTACCTTCTGCTCCCCCTCCTCACTCTCTGCTGAGCAGGCTTTCCCTGTCTCTCACATGCACCTCTCAGCATTAGCTAGCAGACCACATGCTAACTACCACTCAGCTATGGCACACAGGACAAAGGCAGAATCAACAGGTAGCTGGTAATGTCCCTCTGTTTTCTTAATGGAGTGATAAACACTGAGTTAGGGGTAATTAACATTCTCTGCTGGGCTGTTCAGGAAGTGAACTGATTTAACCTAGCCAGGTTAGACTAACCTGCAAAGATTCAATAAATTCAGGCTTAGGGTTTTTTAATATCTGTTCCTAGCCTTGATGTCTTTCTATGCAATATACTTTACTGCTGAGGTTGGCAATCTTTTTTCCCTATTGGTTGGGGCTTGTGACCTGGCATCCTGATGAGAGCCAAAAATCTTTCTCTCCCCCATCCTCCCTCCAACCCCTAAGAGTCCAAGTCCCCTGTACCTAGGCCCTCTGCAGTGAGGGTAAAAGCAAGACAGCAGCACAGCAAGCTGTGGAGAAGCAGGGACAGGCAGTTTGGTGCAGCTCTGTGCCACTGGTCTCCCATGCTGCTCCAGGCCAGGAGCAGCTCCATGCTGTCTGTCCATAGACAATAGCACTTCTTGGTGAAGAGAAGGAGTGAACTGGGCACAAGAGGTGTCTCCCAGGGAACCTGTGCTGTGGGGTTGTACAGCTGGTGTGCACTGAGCCTGTCCTCTAGCAACAACAGCCTGAATCCACACTGCCTACAGTAGTAGCAGCTGCCATTTAAGTGCAGAGAGTAGGGACAGGTCTGACTCTGGCTCCCTTTTCTACTCTTGACCCTGCAAATCTCCAGTGGTCTTCAAAAGCCCCTCCTCCCACCTGCCCCAAGTACTGAAGGAGTTTGCTATGCCTCAGGTGAAGGCAGACCTTTCCAATTACACAGTAAAAGAGAGGACAAGTAAGACATCACTGTGTTAGTGATGAGCATCAGGCACTATCAGGAACCATTAAGCAGCAGAGACCCACTGTCATGAAAATGCTCTCTCTTTTCATATACATTTCCCCACTGTAATATTTCAGCATATCCCCTTGCACCTTAGAAAGCTCTTTTACAAATACTAGGCTCCTTTAAAAAAAGAATCACACATTTCAACTTCATGTTATGTTATGAAGTTAAGAAGCTAGGATGATCTAGCAGTTGTTAAAACACAGAAATGGGAATAAGGCAATCCAGGCTGCACCCCAAGCTGTGGCTTCCCTCCAAAATGAAACTTAAGCTATTTTGAGACCTCAGTGTTTAGGCATCCAGCTTGAAACTTCATGAGCCCGTCACAAGGCCTAGTCTTTGGAAGCCAAACAAAAAGTCAAATGATACAGGGACTTCTGATATAAATCTCTTCTATCCCTCGGTTTTCTCACATAAAAGAGGCACAAGATACTTACCTTGCCAGTAATTAGAGGTTGAATTAGGGTTTTTAAGAGTGCATTAGGAATGTCAGATAGAAGATGATAATCATTTCCAATTTTTTTTGCAGAGATATCATTATTTCTCTATATGCACTATTGCCTGTCTTTTTATTTTTGAGAAGCAGAATAAAAACAGAGTTTGTTTTCATTACTATCTGCTGTTTTACTCATTTGAGTTATTTGTAATTCTGAGCAGGATCCAGAATAATAATTTTGCTATCTCCCAGCTGATTACATTAGGAAGGGGCCTCTTTTTTACCCTTAGTTGCATATACACACAGCATATAAACAATCCCTTCTACACTTTTTATTTAATTAAAAGCACAGTATGTGAAACATGGATAAATGTTCACAAAAAAGCCAGACTGTTTTCATGGTTATAATGTGACAGGAACTTATTTGAAAATAAACATGAACTTTTCTGTAAAAAAAAAGCTTTTAAACTCAATCAGAATATAACTGAAAAACAAAACCAAAGAAAGCTGCTAACTACAAGTATGGCAAAATAGATAATCGTGAACAAGCATGCATATGCATGCCCAGAAATGGAGCAAACACCAATAAAATATTATTTTACAAGTGTCAAAGGTGCTAAGCATTAACTGGGAGATGCTGAGTCCCTTCTCTGAAATCCATTGGAGAAGAGAACCCTCAGTATATTGCAGTTTGGGACATATAGTAGCATTTTGTCCTTGCTGTTCACCAAACAACAACTGCTAAGAGATCTGTCCCTCAAGGGCAGAGCTGACCTTACCTGATATATTTCAGTTTTGCATTTACTTTATTATCTGGGCATACTTTCTCTTGGCTGCAGTAGAAGTTTTCTCTGCCCTAGATTTCTAGGCTGGTTGTATTATTCTGTTGGGTTATTTTTTTTTCCAGAGGACCCACAAAGAACATTTACATGAAAATTTACTTTAAAAGTGAACAGTACCAAATATGCGGTTATGTGTAAATGAGATACAACAATTTTCTTCCACCACAATTCATTTCTTTACTCATTTGAAAACAGTATGTTACAATTATATGGAGACACTTTACAGAATACTCAGCAAGATCTTTCTCCATAGTTTACCCTAACTTGTGTTTACTATAGCCATTTACAGGTTTAAAACGTTTGTTTAATATGCAAAGCATTTTGACGTGTGGCAATGAAATAATTCATACAAATATATGTAACGTTTTGAGAAAATCCTAAAATCAAATATGACCGCTGCTAAAAGATGTAATGCAGAAGCATAAAATATGTATGAAATTATGTAAATATGCTGGAAAAAGTCTTCTAGCTAAACTTGTCTACCAGTTTTCTGAAGGCTTGCCAAAGTTGAAATAAAAGCCACATTGAATAGAATGTTTGGACATCTGGATACCTTTCTTTTAAATTCCAAGAAAATATTCTGTATCTAGTTTGAACTGCAGCTACCTAAGTCGCTATTTCCACTACAGTCAAAATAGTTATTCTTTGTAATTTCCTGTTTGTCATATTACTTCTCTTCAACCAGCTGATCAAAGATACTCTCAATATTTTTGTAACTGTTTTTCCTGCCTAATTTTCTAGTTAGTGTTTTAACAGGCTTAAGATCGCAAGCCAAATTTTTTCTTTGACCTGCTCAGTCTTTTAGTCTTCGAGCTTTAGACTTCATTTTTTTTGCCAGTGCTGTGCAATTTATTAAAAATGAACACTGCAAAAAATATTAACAAAGTTCAGCAGTTCACCAAATTTAATGCTGAAAATTATTTCTCCAGTCATGTTCATGTCACAGGAAATTCCTTGAATACTGAATCTATCTCAGGCAATTTCAACCAGTAATAAAGCCAGGAAGTAGGCCTTATACTATTATGTGGCAATTTTGTATTAAAATACTTTATATGGCTGTGTGAAAAAATGAATTTGTTTAATTTAGGTCTGTCAAAAAAAGTACAGTTGGACTCATTTTAATTTCACTGAAAAACTTATAGCCTCACTTCAGGTTTGGTCAACATTTATTTAATCACACATTAATAAAATCCAAAGAGAGTGCAGTATTCACTTCATGGAACAGCAGAGTTAAGATAGCTTCTACACTGAGAAAGTGGAAATCATGCCACTGGGCATAGATGAAATAGCAAAACATGAGGACTCAAGCTTTTTCACCCTTATACTAATTCAGTATTATACTATGGTACAAGTCAAAGCATCAACAAGAAATATATTTGCTTTCCAGGTTGAAAATAATTGAGAATTTGGAGGTGTTATTAATTGTCAGGCAAGTGCACTGGGAAAAAGTCTATTCTTCTAGTAGTGCTTAGTTTCTAGACATACAACCCTGCCCTCTTACTGGGTAATGCACAGTTATTACAAAAGATGTATGCAATGCCTAGTGAAAATTAAAATCCAAAATTCTCCCAAGGCCTACCAAAGGAGTAGGGTTTGTTTGTTTTTTTAAATTTGAATTTAGTTTTGTACACATCATCACTGGGACATGCACTAGGTATTTGCTTGTTTGTTTTAAAGCTACGATAGCTTTATAATAAAACTTAAACATACAGGCCACATCCAGACAAGCATGGGTGTGTAGTATGTGGCACCGCAGACCTGCCTGCAGTGCTACACACTGCACATTCAGGCATTGCCCATGCTGCTATCTCGCTGCATGAGGGGTGGGGAGGGGAAGGTTGATTCCTGGAGATCTGGGGGTCAAAAAAACTTACACAGAAAAAAAGTGGGGCAGTGCACATGAAGGCAGTACGCACCATGTAAACCAAGTCTGGCCACCCCGAGCCACATTTCAGCTGCTGGCTAGGTTTCCAGGCACGGGAGCTACACAGCTGCATTTTCCCTGGGCCCCAGGACCCCAGGACAGTTGGTGGCCCCAGCCTCCCCTACTGAGGTAACGTGCCATGCCCCAGAGGGGCATGGCACAGGCAATCCAGGGACAACTAGCAGTAGCACAAGGTATCCCACTACTAGCTGTCTCCCGGGAACCAGACAACTGCACTTATCTGGATGCAGCCATATAGGCACAAGTTTTTATCCCAAATGTGAATAACTCCAAATGTAGAGGCATAAATAAGTATACTCAATTAGATTAAAATGTTGTAAAAGATGTGCTTTCTTATCATGACTCAAGTAAAAGCCTGGGTTATAATTTTGGGATATTAAGAAGTAAGTTGTGAATTTTGTAGCCTGAGTCTATCTGTATGAAAATATGTGGTATGATCCTGTGAACTTGTCTTTGGTTTATTAGGATTAACTCACATGAATTACTCACTTCCAGAGGACTATTGGGAATGTAAGCATTAGCAGGATTGGGCTCATTCAACTGTACATAGGGCACAATTTAGAACTACTCTAACAGACTAGTAGAAAACGTTGCTTTACATTTACAAAAAAAAAAATAAAAATACAATGGAATAAAGATAACAATTCTAGACAATGAGATTTACTGTTGATATATGGTGCAGCAATTTTGCTTTGTCCAGCTTTCTTTTGACATTGCTTCTGAATGGGGGGACTGGTGTCTCTTTCATTGCCCACATTATATTTGCAAACGTGTGGCCTGCCCATGGTTTATAAAAGGTAAAGCATCCAGTAACTCTTGCACATATTTCTTTTTTTAGTTAGAGAAGGGCCTATTTAGAATTACTTATCAGTTGCTAGAAACACAAATTACTTGTGGGTAAAAGAATTAACTGATCTGCCAATTAACAAATACAATTAGGTCAGGTGTTCAGAATGTAAATCAATTACCTGGATATGACAAGGTAGCATTTGATGAAGAAATGGTTCAGATTAATATTAAGCCCCATGCCTTTCAACAATCAACCTGCAGCAGGTTAAAAAAAAAAGAGACAATGTGGAGATGAACAGACAAGTAGGTCAGTAGGAGAAAATATACTTGTGTAGCTGATTTTCTCCTATGGATTTCCTCTAGCACAAAGAAAACAGGATTTTTTGTGTGTGGCTGATAGATTGGCAGTGGCATAAATACATGTTACTGTGAAATATCCTATGTTAATGCAACATTTAATGCTGTGCAGCTATAACCATTTAAAGCCAGGGTTCCTATAGCTGCATTATCTAAGACACATTGCACACGTGTATTTTTTCTAGTCTTGGTTTTTCAGCTAACTTTAGTTTTGTACTTTGGCTTATATTGTTATAATTATACAATGTCATGAAGCATGCAGGATGTACAAAGTGAATGAACTAAAAGTTGAAAGCTTGATGTTACTGGATCTCCCACAGCATGCAACAGGACAAAACTCCCCTATTTGTCAAGCTATGCAGGGTAAGCATGAATTGTCATGCTATTAAGGGGATGGGAAGCACTGCTAAAAATATCAGATGCATAGTGAGCACATTCAGGAATAAATTTAAGGAATTGTATTGAATATTACTAGATTTTTTCTGTTTAACAACAATCTTTTGAGACAGAGAGATACTGTCCCCATTTTACAGATGGTACTGAGGTATAATATAAATTGACTTGTCCCAAGATTTAATTCCGAGATCTGCCAAATGCTCTCAGCAACCAAACCTGGGACCAATGGTGGTTGTATAGAACAAAGTCACCCTCTCACCTTCTACATGGGATGGTTACAGGGGTTGTGTGAAGCTTCAGGTGGTGATTCAGTCTGGAAGAGATTTGGTGCCATTCAGGTGCCAAATCTCTGAATCTGAATCAAATCAGGGGACCAATTTAAAGGTCTGAATTGATTCAAAGCTCTCTGAATCTTCAGAAAAGAGAGCTTTGCTGATTTGGGCAGTCCCCAGTGACTGCAGCAGGGAGCTGCAACTGAACTTGGAGCTGGTAAGTACTAGGGTTGGGGGACGAGGGACTGGGGGAGGAGGGACACCCGCCAGCCCACCTGACCCCTGTCCACTGCCCCAGCCCTCCAACATGGCTGCCCCTGCCCATCTCAGCTCCCAATACTTAAAAAAAAAAATGCCCTGGTATTCACTGGGTGCTACCAGGCAGAGAGTGATTCCTGCTGCACCCACTACCCCACAAAGCATGGGGGGCTCTGCACAAGCCCCTTGACCCCCTCTTTGTGTCCCCAGCCCCACTATGGCTGCCACACCTGAGCCAGTTTTTCCCCTTAAAAAACAAAACAAAACAGAAAATCCCCAGAACTCACCGCTCCTGCAGCAGCGTTGGGGCTTCAGTGGGGGGGGACTAGCTCATGTGGAGCCCCCAACCTGATGAGGGGCAGCAGCAGCAGCAGCAGGTATTGCCCCCCCACCCCAGCAGGAACGGTGAGTCTGGGAGTTTTTTCAGGTTGTTTTTTTTTCTTAAAGGGCTAGAGCTGGCCTTGGTTGGGCATGCATGGGAGGACCATGGGAGCGAGTGGGGGTGGGTCAGAGGACTCATGCAGAATTCCCCATGCAGCATGGGGCAGTGGGGATTGCCCTCACGGAGCAGCACCCAGTCAGCCAGACTTTTTTTTTTAACAAATCCCATGAGCTGGAGCAGGCGGGGCAGCCATTCCCAGGCTGGGAGAGTGGGTGGGGCATGAGCCTGGCTGATTTGGAGATTCAGCCAGATTGATTCAGGACAGTGATTCGAATCACTATCCCCCAATTAGCCACATCTGAATCCAAAGCAAATACTAGCCACTTCTCACAGGCCTAATGGTTACACCTAGTGCTACCAGGTTCGCCTCCCCTGATGCTTTACTCAGAGCCAGGAGGTATGTGCCTTCCTATTTTTATAACACGTGAAAAGAAGCATAGTTTATCTTTAAGAATTTACTCTACAGAAATGCACCTATTTGCTTAGGCAGAAAAGGAGGAGGAGAAAGGGGAAGACAGCATTTTGTGATTTTAAAAGTGCAATAAATGTCAGGCTATCCTTCAAAAGGTAACCTTTTGTTGGCCAATACACATATGGCATGTTCCACAGCAACAACTCAAGCAGCTCAGATAGCAGCAGAAACTATAGACATGTTAGCAGCCAGAACATGCTCCTCCAAGATAGTTTTGGTTGATGTTATATAATATGCAGAGCCTGGGAAGTGGAACCCAATGGTAGTAGCTGTGTCTATTTAGAATTTTTTTATCCTTTTCCATTATGTTTCAAAGATTTGTTCCAGGCTAGTAGCCTATGGGCTGAGGAGATGAGAATTCAGTCAGATACAGAGCACACAAAAAAGTGTGACAAATTGCAATGACAAGGTTGTGTTGGTAGCTTATGATGTAGTGAAATGAAATCCTGAACCAGAGAATACAGACAGTGGTGTTCTGTGTGCTATAAGCATTTAAGTTCAGAGACAAAATGAGAGAGAGAGATGGAGCCAGAAAAATCACCACTACCATCACTGCCAGCCTGTAACACACTGCTCATCAGCAAATTAAGTCATTTCTCTTCCACCCAATATCATGGAGTAGAGTGATGCAGTTGGTATTTAAACATCATGAAATATATTATTAGACACGCACAGCTGGAAGTAAAGAAATACAATGTTTTGGTCAGAAGCCTTCAAGCCTGCTGGCTGAAACATTAAACATATTTGCTTGCATCTCTATCTCACAGAGATGGCTTGAAGTACAGACCAGATTGCAACATGCATGAACTTCGCGGAAGTTCAGATACAGATTCAGACTCTTAAATCCCACGTGCAGTTGATTTCTCTAGTCAGTCTTTACCCCTCCTCATTTTTGTTTTATTTATGCTGGTCATTGAGGACTGATGTTGAAATTTAACATAAAGCCTATCTGTGATGTTAGTACTTATTCTTTACTCTGCCTTATGTTATTATTTAAAGTACCCTAGGCCACAAGACTATCATTTCTGAATACCTCAGTTAATTAGTGGATTCTATCCTCACAGCCAGTGAAGTAAAGAAACAAAATCACCATTTTTTCAGATGAGGAACTCAGGCAGAAGGTAGGTAAAGTGCATTGTCCAAGATCTGTGTTAGAACAGCAGACTATAAAACAACATAAGATAGGACCCCTGAATCACAGTCCAATGCCACAATCCCTAGACCATCCTTCCTATAGATGCAGAACATAAACCCAAAGTCGATATAAAGTTTGACTGTTTTGAATTGTTAGCACTTTGCTCACAAAGTTCAAGGGACTCACAGCTCCCAAGCATTGTTTTAAGTATTAATTAATTAATATTTATTATTTGATTTACATTTCCATGTATCCTCAGCTCCCGTTGTGCTCAGTATGATTTAAACACAAAGACAAAGTCCTTTCTACTACCTTGTCAGTCTGTGATATCTGTTCTATCTGCTTCTCATCACTGTTGAACGCTTCAAATAAAATCCAGCTTTCAGCTCTGCATGGGCTAGTTCAAAAGGAATAATGGATCTACTGGATCTGAATCCCTTTATTTTACCACTATTAAGGGCCAGGTTACTAAACTTGCTTCCTCCTTATTTAAGTTTTTAATCCCTAATTGTGCGAGTAGCTCTGATTTAACAGGACATTTCCAATACCTAAATGATATATCATATGGATTTATATCTCTTTCCAGGACTGAACAAAATAAAGAATCAGTATTCCACATACATACACTCCAAGCCCTGTATGTCATTGATTTTTTTTTCCCAGATCCCCTCCAGATTCAAGTTAACTCGCAGTCCCCCAACAGCCCAGTATGCTTTGCACCTTCCTCTCTAAGCGCTGCCTCGCAGGATGGGCAGGCTACCTTTGGCCCAAGCTATCTACTCCAGCCAAGTGAGGAGGTGTGCTTTAGCACTCCCTCAACACCTGGCCTGGGCCACTGCAGGCATGTGGATGCATTTCTGGAATCTAAAGTGAACATCTGTTCACTTGCTTATCAGTTCAATCTATGCAACTTAAACAAACCTACAAAGACTGAACCAATTCAGCCTCGGGCTTTTTGACTGTCTGTATTAGCCAAGAAGAACCAATGGCTGGAAGCTTCTTCTATATAAGTTCAAACTAGAAATCAGGCACAGTTTTTTAACAGTAAGGGTGATTTACCACTGGAAAAAAAAAATTACTAAACGAGAGATTTTACATCTGTGCATGCCCTGAGACCTAAACTGGGAGATATTTAGCCAAACACAAGTTAATGAACACACTACAGCAGGAACTGAGTGAAATGTTATGAGCTGGGCTATACAGCAGCTCAAACTAGATAATCTAATGCTTCTTTTTGCCTATGGCAAGGCCCTTATAATATAGGAAATGTTGCAGTTGTTTAGCTTGTGCAGAGGTAAGACAATCCCAAAGCACAGGAAGTTCACAAAGAGTCAAGAAGTCTAATTACCCACTAAGATAACCTATGTCGCTCTTGAACCATCAGGAGCATCTAGTGGTGTCTCTGAAAGGAGAATTTGGAAATGATTCCATTCCTCTAACTTCCTGCAGAATGTGCCACCATTGAATATGAAACCAACTGTAATCAAGAGACAGTTAAAATGTGCCTGGTTTGCTAATAAGAATCATCAGACCCACATCAGCCAAAATAGTCTAGAACAGAAAAGTTAAAAAAAAGAGAGATTATTTTTCAGAAGTTCAGCCTTTGATCCAGTGCGCACTAGCCCAGGGAAAGACATTTCCCTCCAGCTAGACCCAATCAAGAGAGGTAAAATTTTTGCTTTCTAGCAAGGCAAAAAAGGGCTAAAGACTAGATAAAAGCATTGATATAGAGTTTTTCTAAAACTAGCTGAGCACTGAGCATTAGACAATGATACAAAAAAATAAAAGGTCCGCAATTTTCTAGCGCATGATACAGAGGACGATTTGTTGTAAGTGTAAGCTTGTATTGAAAAAGCATGCAGAATGAAAGCCAATCATATTGCACCAAACTCTGCAAGAACCTAACCCTGTCCCCAGGAAGACACAGCAGCCTAGGGAAGTTCAGCCAAACTGATATGATCTTGGAATTGCTCCCCTATACAGGGGGCAGTACAAGTAGCTAATCCTGTACAATCTGAATTTATGTGCGCAATACCTAGGCTGAGGACAATATCATGAAGACGTTTGTAGAAATTAGGGCCACTGCTTGAGAAAATATTGTGAATAATTATTATAGCAAATGTTAAATGTGGCTTAATTGTTAATGAAGTGAAAGTTTATGGGTAAATAAAACTATTATTACTTTACCATGTGGAGGAGTATGATGATGTTCCAACAGCATGTAGCTGCCATATTATTTGTATAAATTCGAAAAGAGATGCTGAATGTAGAATAAGGAATATTGTTTTTTGGGGGGAGGAAGGGTATTATTATCTATTATCTAACCTTGATATTACATGAATGAACAGTAGAATAGGCTACTGCACATTAAGCATCACCTAAAAAAATGTGTGCTATTGCACATTAGGGAAGCCTAATGCACATTAATTTAGTACTTCATATTAGCAGTACTTAATTTAATGTGCATTAGGAAAAGCATGTTAATGCAGATGTAGATATGCCCTGCAAGAGGCAAATTCCTGCACCCATGTGGTGTTCCACGGGGTTCAGGGGTTCTAGGCCTGCCCATATCTAGAAATTTGCAGTAAGAGGATATTAGCCAGTACCTGTAAACTATGCAATTTCTGTTCCGCACCATGGAAGCTATCCTGAGATGTAACTAAGGCAAATACATTGCAAATTTAACAGCTCATACAGGGTGCATCTACACAAAGCACTAGGTCACCGTAGCAATGAGCTACAGTGACGCAGCTTATTGCTACAGTGACATAGTGTCGACAGGCACTAACTGTGGTGCTGCCACTGTGTCACTATAGTGACGAGGTACTTTACCATAGCTCATTGCTACAGTGATGTAGTTGGAAAGGATGGGTACTGCACAGTAATTAAGCACTTGCTTTAGCAAGGTACATTGCATTTACCTAAATGACTACACAGTACCAACTGCACAGTCAGGGGTATGTGCAGATGTCCTCAGTGTAGCTTTCCTTAGAAGCAATGTAGGGTGTAAAGGAATTTATTATGAAAATAATTCTGCTGCAAATACTGGTGGCCTGTATATTCCGATAAATATTTACTATTACCCTGTTATATTTAATCTGTAAAATGTTGAATAAAACAGCTCACTGTATATTTTTCATGTAAATGACTTTAATGGACTTCTAAGGTTTATATACATTAATGAAAAAATATTAAGAATGTAACAAATAGTAATGAAACAATATTAAGGCTCTATCTAATACTGTTGAACATATTGCCTTGTTTAAAAAAGATGGCTACCTTTACAGTCATATATAAAGTATACTGCTTATGTATGATCGCATCATTATAGATGTTATTGTGAAGCTTACTCAAGAAGGCAGAGTTAAGGTTATATGTATTTCCTTACACTGAAATACCGAATTATACAATGATTTTTTTCCTTTATTATGTGATGATTCTGTCATACTGTAGGATCCAGATTCTATTCCACCTACTTGGTTTCTAAGTGGACTCAAGCACGTAAGTGTGAGTCTATTTCACCTTGTTCAAGCCCCTGATTTTTATAAATACATCTTCTTTTGCATTAATGCCATCTTGCCCTTAAGATTAAGTATTAGAAAAACAGTGAGAAGGACCCATTCACTTCTTGTATTAATAGTTTCCAGGGACTTGAGCAGGGTGGAATAGGATCACATGTAAATGCTTAAGTCCACTTAGACTCCAAATAGCTGTAATGGAATTTGGCTGTAGGATCATTACAGCGACTGATAAAATAAAGGGGCATTTTGCCATTGACTTAGTAAAAGCAAATTTTTTACTTCAGAGTTTTCTTCTGAGAAATCTTAATTACATCTCCTTTTTCACAGTTCTAGAGGGGGAAAATGGTTTGCTTAAGAAACCAGGGATAAAGTAAAAGTCTCTTAACATGGACCTACACATGACAGAATTCTGGAGAAGGCCTTTCTCCTTCTTCCCCCAGTTTTTGCTGCTGAAAGCTGTAAAAATTTATACCTAGGAAAGCACAAAGAAAAAAAAAAACAGAATGGTTCTTTGTATCTGTATTCCCACCCATCAGAAGACACTTCACTTGGATAAAAATGTGTACTTGTTCTGTGAAATCTAGAATGAGGGCAATACCACATAGGCAAAAGCAGAAATTGAGGACTAGAAAATCCCCTTATAAACAGGGGAAAGGGAGTAAGAAGTCAGCACATGTAATAATAAAGGTAACCAAAGCACTCTAGTGCCCACGTAGTAAAGTGGGAATCCAGGGTAATTGCTTTCCCTTCTTTTTCTTTTGTGTGGCATTGGATATCAACATCCAGATCTATGAGCCACTGCCTGGTATTATTGCTCAATGTACAGATCCCATCTACCTTGTCTGGGCATTTGTAAAGAATTCAGCTTTCAGTTGTTGTTCTATTTCTTGGATGCCTCATTCACACAGAGGACTGTCGAAGACATTTATCTTGTGAAGTGTTGTTTTGAAACACCTATTTCTAGATCTCAGTCTGTTCAGTATGACCCATGCTTCTCTGTCAAGGTCATGCCCAGTGAGGGACTCATTTGATGTTGGTATAAAATACTGTAAGAATAGACCTGACCTTTCCCAGTGGTTAACCCAATCCATTGCTGATCATAGGTTTGATTCATCATCCCCAATGGCTTCCAGGAGCTTGTGGTCTTCATGTACAAATGATTTACAATTTTTAAGACTCAAGTCTAGATCTATTTGGGTCTTCAGTTAACAGTTGATGGAGCAGGTGATTTTCATCCTCTCTTGCTTCAATTTCCAGTAACAATGTTAGGATCCTTATATCACTTGGTCTAATGCCCAAGAGTACATCTGCGTGTAAGTTGTGCAGCCTGTTATGAGTCTTAGTACACTGTTAAAAATGGTGTTGAGCTTTTCAGTGTGACAGTTTCTGGACTATACAGAAGCACGATATTCTGCTGAGGCATGAACCATTGCAAGTGTAGTGGTCCTGAGCACTTTGAAGTTGACGCCCCATGTTGTGCTGACTAAACATCTTAAGGCAGCTACCCATGCAGAGAAATTACTGCTGACCTTCTGAATGTGATGTTTATAGGTGAGGGAACAGTTTAATGACATTCTTTAGACATTCAAATAGCAACTTGAGACTGAGATAGCAAAATACATTCAAATAAATCTGACTCTTTAGCAACAGAAATCAAGGACAACAAGAAGTCCTTCTTTAGGTACATAGAGAATAGGAGGAAAACAAATGGGAGTGTGGGACCATTGGTCAGTAACTCAGGACAGCTGGTTACTGGTCCTCAGGAGAAAACTAAACTCCTGAATGACTACTTTGCTTTGATATTTCACTGAACTAAGGAGAAAGTCATGCTAGATAGGGTACAATGAATAGGGCAGGAATGACTGTTTTCCTAATATTGCTGTAGAACTGGTGTGTGATCAGTTAAAGAATGTAGACATATATATAAGTCAGCAGAACTGGATGAACTCCATCCAAGAGGGCTAAAGGAACTGGCTGAAGTCACTGAGGAGCCCTTGGCGAAACTCTTCTAAAACATGTGGCACTCCAGAGAGGTCCCTGAGGACTGGAAGAAGACCAATGTTGTTTCCCATCTTCAAGAAGGGGAAGAGATAGAACGTATAACTGTAGGCCAATTAACCTAACTTTTATCCCAGGGAAAATCCTGAAAAAATTAATTAAAGAGTCTATGTGCAACAGGCTTGCAGAAGGTAGGATTCTGGATGACAGCCAGCACAGCTTCATTGCAGGCAGGTCTTGTCTTACAAAACGCATCACATTTTACGATCAGGTAACTTGCCATCTGGATAAGAAAGAAGAGGTTGAGATTGTATACCTTGACTTCCAAAAAGCCTTTGTATCCCACAAAGTTTTTGTAAGAAAATTGGGGGATTGTGACCAGTTATGTCACAAGACCAGTTATGTCGGTATGAAGCTGGCTGCAGGGTAGGATCCAGAGGGTCCTAATGAATGGATCTGTGTCATTCTGGCAAGAAGTGGCCACTGGTGTCCCACAGGGGTTGGTGCTTGGTCCAGTACTTTTCACCATCTTTATCAATCATTTGCATGTGAGGATAAAGAGCTCACTGACCAAAATCATGGGTGACACCAAGTTATGGTGCAGTGTGGTCACGCTTAAAGATAGGTCACAGATACAGGTGGATCTAGACAGGCTAACAAGTTGGGTGAGTCAGACCAGATGAAGTTCAACATTGAGAAATATTAAGTGCTTCACCTGGGGACAAATAACGTCCTACACACCTACAGGTTAAGCAGAGCCAAACTGACCAGCACCATGAACAAAATGGGGCTGGGGGTAAAAATAGATCACAGTATGAATATGAGCTGGCAGTGTTACGCTGTAGCCAGCAGGGCAAGCAATACTCTGGGATGCATCAATCAATGCATCTCCAGCAAACCAAAGAAGTGATTCTTCCACTCTACTTACTTGGCATTGATGAGACTGCAGCTGGAGTAATGCATCCAATTCTGAGTGCCTGGGTGCCACACTTTAACAAGATGTAGTAAAGCTTGAGAGAGTCCAGAGAAGAGCCACCTGTTATGATCAGAGACTTGCATGGCAAGCTATACAAGGAAAGGCTGAGGGACCTGAGACCCGTCAGCCTGAAAAAGAAAAGGCTGAGAGGGAACTTGGTATCAGCTTACAGCTACGTTAAGGGAGTACATTATGGGCTCGGTAAACTACTGTTTACTGATCAGGGTACCCTTGGGGAAAACCAGGAGTAATGTCACAAACTCCTGGAAAGACCATTTCAGGCTCAACATTAGGAAAAACTTCTTTACAGTTAGAGTGTCCAGACTGTGGAATAAGCTCCCTCCAGAGGTGGTGCAATTGCCTACCCTGGAAATCTTCAAGAGAAGACTGGATGGTCACCTTGGTGGGGTCACCTGATGCTCTGGTATCTTTCCTGCCTGGTGCAGGAGGCTGGACCTGAGGTCCCTTCCAGCTATACAATCTATGAATCTATGAACCTTTATCTTCGAGAATCAAAACAAATGAAATAGACATCCCCCTTAAAAAATAAAACAGAAGAAAAAATACCCATGATAGGCTGCTGTACAGCCACAATTCAGGTATTTTTAATACCATTTTGTAGATGGATAAATCGAGGCACTTTAGATGGGTAAGCTGAGGCTGCTTTATGAGAGGCTGTGCTTCATAAGACTCCCTGGACCGGGGTGGCCAACATGTGGCACAATGTTTTCATTGGCATGCAGCAGATCCACCAGGGATCAGGGAGAGCAGGGCAAGGAGGAAGGAACAGAGTGATGGATTGGGCAGGGAGAATAGTGGTAGATCAGGCAAGGGGAAGAGAGAAGATCA
The DNA here is from genome assembly GCA_030014935.1 of Caiman crocodilus. NCBI lineage: Eukaryota > Metazoa > Chordata > Crocodylia > Alligatoridae > Caiman > Caiman crocodilus. The sequence continues at coordinate 50,514,909 of JAGPOW010000261.1, read as the reverse complement.
ACAGATCAGGCTGGGGAGGGGAACTGGAGTGGCATTTGGGAGGCCACAGGGCTTACCTTGTAACACACCTGCCAAAAAGGTTGCCTTCCAGTGTCCTAAACAGTGTGTGGCCCAAATGTTGTAATGCAGTGGCTATGCTCTGCACACTTGTGCTGGCCTCTGCTCAGCAGTGGGAGGGAAGAAACATCTGACTCCCCTCTGCACTTCTGGGTTTGGCATATGTAAGTGGGACTGGGTACACTTGAGGGCATCCCTCCCTGAGAACACCGGGTATAAGGTGCAGGCAGATATACACTTTTTGTCTTCTATGCATGTTCCTTTGTACATCTTCAAAGATCCAGCTGGGATGTTGTCTTAACTTTCTAGTCAACAGAGAAAGTAGTTTAAGTTTGGTTTTATTGTTTTTGTTTTTTGGGTTTGTTTTTTTTTAAATTGATATTCCCTTCTGTCTCCCTGTCCACTCAGTTTATGCATATTAATGAAATTCTACTTCTGAGCTTCATTCACAATAAGCCATTTGCAACTTTCCTTTAAAAAAATGAAAAAGCATTATACATTCCAGAACATATTTGTTAAATCAAAAATATGACTTCAGTCATCTGCAATGTTACTGAAGTATTTTCATCTTAAAACCGTTATTGGAAGGAATCCACTCTCATTTTAACTTTAAAATATTTTAATTTTCTCCATAGTCTGGGGTGCAACAGCCAATGAATCTGCTTCTACACCAACAATAAGGGACAGCTTTGGCACAGGAAACACCTGTTTATAAGAAAAGTTCAAACCTCTGGTATAAAGGTAGCCATCAACCTTGGAGTTTTATCCAATCACTGGCCAGGATTCTCTTAGCCAAGTTAGTAATTATTACTTATGTATGACAGCCTCAGATAATTTTGCTTCCTTGCACTCAATCTTCCTTGGATCTTGTGATATAGCAGCTCCTGTATCTGGGTTGTTATTCATTGTTATACTATATAATGCCACTGAAGGATTAAGATGATATTAGAAAATGCATTATGAAGTCTCAAGTAATCAAGCTTAATGTAGAGTGAGATTTGGAAGTAGAAAGTATGCAGACTAAGATTTAAGCAATGTGTTGTGGAAATGGTTTAATCTCTGCTTATAAGTAGCTAATATGTGCTGAATTTTAACATCAGCGTGCAACTCTGATTAGCATCTCCTAAATACATAATCCCCATAGCAATCCCGCTAAAAATGGGAGTTTAATTGTTGTCTTAAAGTACAGTACTTTTCACTTTCATATAATGCTACCATGATGGCTTTTCAAAACAGCAAGGAGTAGAAGAAAGAAGAGAGAAGAAAATCAACCAGAAAAATTTGTCGGCAAGACGCTTTAACATCCGTTTCAAAAGTCATAGATTACAATTTAAAATGGAAGTCCCCTTTTGAACAAAGAAGGAAAGGTTATGAAAAAATACAGCTTGAAAGTATTGATGTATAAAGCCAGCCTTGATTGCATCTGTCCTATAGCTCCCCCAAATGCACCACTTGGATATTGCTGAAACCTCATGAAAATAATAGCAAGATGAGATTTGACTACAGTGATTCCCATTACTGTTGGGAGAATGCAGCTTGATGTGTCTCACCTGGAATTGCTGATTTTCTCATTTAACCTACTTTATGGACTGTTTGTCAGGGGCTCTCTATGTGTTCTGCTCAGACAAACTTGGAGACATGTAAGAGTCATACAAATTATAATTCTACAAAAGGAAATAAAGCCAATTGACCATTGATTGTTCTCCTCCCTTATCCCAGTACCTTGTATATGCATCCAAGTGAAATGACTGTGAACTCAAAGAATTTCTGTTTCAGTGCACTTTATCTTTGCAGGTAATGAAGTTAGTGGGTTCAGCTTTAGTTCTTGTCCTTTCTCACCCCCTCTCCAGCAAAGGCCACTTTAGGAAAAGTGTGGAAATGGAGCAGTAATTACCCATTTCTAACATGTGAGCCTTTATTTTATCAGTTATTTACTCAGTGTTACACAGGAAAAGGAATAAATGATCAGAAAAACATATTTAATAAAGCAAAAGCTGTAATTCAACCAGACACAGGAGTAGAAAGGCGAGTGAGATGTTATCACTTATTTTTATAAACAGGCTCATGTCCTGATCAGATATTGCTAATGACAGCAGATTCACCTCTATATTTTATCCTATGGTACTGGGAGAAAATACCAATTTAACTTTTCCTCCCCACTTCAAGGCCTTTTTGGCAACAAATGAAACATCACTTGTATTAAATTACCTTCTCTTGGATTTTCTGAGAGAGACTTTTTACTTCCCTCATTCAGTTTTTCAGAGCTTAGATGCTGATGACACTAAACAACCCCCCCTGCATCTTTACAGATTATTTCTTCCTCTCCTATTCTATATGTCACTATTGATTCCAAAACATATTTATCTACATTTTGTTAATTGTAATTTAAAATTGTATTCTAAAGGGTATACTTTTATACTATAGTAATTTTGAAAGTGAGTAGTTATTTCATTGGGTTGTCACTCCTTCCAGAAATCAAACCCTCCCTGTCATATATAAATAGATTGCTTGATATACATGCAATATCCTGTCGGTGTCATGCACTCTTTTCTTTAATCTGACTGACATAGCACATAATAAAATGCTCACTTCAATATATGTCTGTTGCATTTCGCCTAATTCTGGGCTTAGTTTAATATTAGTCATGAATATTTCCTACAACTGGATATGAATTTGAATATATAAAAGGCGCATTTTATGTTCATGCTGCAGCACTTGCTTCTCCCATATTTTTTATTGCTTTCCCTGTTTGTGATGAATTAAGTCATCTCAAGGAAAGAAGAACTGGAAGCAACAGGGACTAGAGCTGTTATCTTTATCCACAAGCCAGGTAGAGCACGTGAAGGGGAGAACTGCATTCTTTGCACGTTATTACCATAAGCAATGCACAGCTGTGAGCTGAAGGGGGCCATCCTCTTCAATGGTCACTGGCAAGGAGAAATATAGGATCTCAGCATATTAAATCTTAGGCTTCTTTTCATAAAAGGCAATTGGTCAGAGTATACCAACAATTTTATTCTGTATAATTTATATGGATTGCTTCTTGTGGACAATGAAGCTCTGGCTGGCATTTCATTTCTCTTCTGACCTCATGCATATCTAAGGTGCAATTTTCTTTAGGTAAAAAGTTGCTTAAACTCCATTCAGTCAATTCAAAGGTGTTTGTGTTTTATATTGGGAATTAGTGCATAAAACTTAAATAAAATAAGCATAAAACTTTTGCAGACACCATTCCCCTTTTAACATTTTGTCTGATAACACTGTTGAATTCTGATTCACAAAGAGAGTACTTGGATATACAAAAATCTAGTTTACATAACCATACAGATGAATACAGTGTCTTTAAGAAACATGGAAGGGTCATATTCACAAAGCAAGACTGAAAGAACTTTTCTTTTTGGTATGCATTTTTCTACTACTAAATTTCAATGCCAGAAGCACACAAAAGCCACAAAGCTTTCCATTTTTATTTTTAAATTAAAAGGTGTATTCAATAGCTTTATTTGCAGCTTTGGCCTCTATCTCTGAATAGTAAACAGAAGGATGTACACACAACTAGACCATCAAGAAGAATGTAACCTTTTTCTTCTTCCTTTGATAGGATTTTATATAGCTGCCTCCTTGTGATCACTTTTCAAGGAAGTGCCCTAGTGCTTTAGTGAATGCTAATGCATTTCTTTGCAAACACTTGCCTTTAGGTACTGTCTTTATATTGACCTGATTTTGAGGACCATATGGCCCTGCTTTCTAGCCATTTGTTAGCTATATTTTCAATTTCCATTTCGGGGGATCTTCAGAGAGTGGGGATTGAGGAAATCTTCTCAGTAGATATCAAAATACTTTGCACAGTTTCTTACTTTCTCCACTGCTGGAGAATCAATTTGGGTTCTGAAGACTCTTGACCAAGTCTTTAATCTCCCAAGATAAGAGTCAACTCAATATGGTATCTTTAGAAGAGGGATAATTATTCAACTGTATTTATACTTCCCTGGACATACCATTTGATTGGATTCTTGTGCACCTACTGTTATGGCTGAGAAGGGTAAAGTGGAAAATATTTTCAATAAGTGAGTGATTTTTAGTCCTGTTTTGTTTTGTTTTGTTTGTTGGTTTTTTAGGAAAGTACTTGGTATCCATTATATTCCAAATTTTAGCTTTTTGCTTCTGGCTCAAAGAGCTGAAATGGGATGTCATACAGGGGAATTCAGGCAATGGCTTTTGGTCTTAGAATGAAGATGCCCTCCCTCTGCTTCACAGGGACAAAAAGTCTTTAAGTGCTAAGGAATTTCTGGCTTGTTTTGCCTGAGGTAAAGAAGACCTACAGGCACAACTTGCTGCTACATACATTTTGGCAGTAGGTAGTTTTTCATTACAAAATCTTAACTGAAATATGGCACAAAATTGCATGCATCCCATTTGTATTATTTGCCATCCAGAACTGCAGTATGTACTGTTTACATAATGGGCGGCTTTGCTTCCCAGTGGATGTAGATGATGGACAAAATGAACCACTGCCTAAAATAGATTAGATGCCAAACCCAGTTAGATCTTGCCTAATCCTATAAAAGTATGTCAGTTAGGGACTTACTTGACCTAAGGAGGGAAAAAAAAGATCTGAAAACACTATCCTAGCTGATTACTTATTCAACCTGATTATGCTGCAGCCACTGCTTTATTACAGCAGACAAAGTACAGTTGTGCAAACTTAGCCCACTTTCCATAGCCCAGTGTATAGCATCCACACAGCATGTTAAAATGTTTTTTTATTCAACAATGAAACCAACCCAGAGCAAATTAATTGCCAAAACAACACAGTGAAATCCAAACAGAAATTACTTCCTAGTTAGACAAGGCTTTTGTAACAGTGTTCCACATTGTTCTTGATGAGTGATTCTGACATGCTTGAGGAGTTTTATGGCACTAATGACATTACTGCAATTATTCTGAAAACCCCAAGTTACTTTTTGCTATTGTCTTAAAACCAAAGACTTTTTTCTAGATGATTATTGTCAACATGCAGCTGTCAAGATAATTAAATAATTTTTTGAGCATTCATTCCTGAAGAAAAAATGTTAAACTGTGTGTATGAAAGGAGAACAGAAGAACCTATGAAATAAGGTTTCCATTTCTCGTACTAGAACTTATTGGACATATACCCTGGATTCAGTGTTCTTCCGGTGAATGCTGTAACAGTCAAATTAACTAATCCAAAGGGAATGAAAAAGGTGTTTAGAACTGGTGACAGTACTTCAAAAAATGAGGCTGGGTCAAGCACTATATGAGCACTAAAGCGAGTATGGAGTATAATAAAGCAACTTGTTTTTTTGAATAGCTGGGCACAGTATAGGTAAGCCTATTGTTCCCCAAAGGCTGCTTGCAGTTACTGTTAACGCACTTCTGTGCTTTTACCAGAGCCTTCAGTAGCTGTGACAGTGCTTGCAAATGTGATGCTCATGACAAGTCTGTCTGCTTCTAAAGCATGTGAAGAAAGCTGAACACTATTAATAATACTAATGGAGAGATTATCTTTAGCTTCTGATTTTTTTCCTTTTGAAAATAATAGTGGGAGGTTTGTTTTAACACTCTGCCCTTTTCAGAAAGGTTGTAAGAAGCAATTGAGCCCCCTCTGCAAAAAGCCTTCCTTTTCAAGTTTTCCACTTAATTAAAATACCACATTTTACTTAGCCAGGAGTGAACTCTTAACCAGTACTTTTTAAAGAAATAAAAAATTTAAAAAATAATAGCAGCAATCCTTTGTCAGTATAAAAGTGTTTTTGTTAGTTTGTATGCACAAAGGGACAATTATATACTTTTAAAGTCCCCATTAAAGAGCCCAAAACTGTTCTGGAGCTTCCTTATTAAAGATATCTGAACACTGCAGATAGCATTAAAGGCTACAATAGTAGCCAATTAGACTGCATTAATGTGCAAATTTCTTCAGAAAAGTGTATGTAAAATGTTTTGAGATTATTTAGGAGTATAAGAAAAGGACTGCACTCTCAGGTGAAAATGATGCTATTATGCTTTGAATGCACCTCTGTGTATTTCTTCTTAAGCACCCACAGTATTAATTTTTGGTGCTAACTACAAAAATGTGCATCACCCAGACTTTCTAATTAATTTATTTTTTATAAAGGGTAAGAAATGACTCTGCACAAAAATGAATTAGTTAATATTCAAAAAAGAGAGAGGATTTTACATATATCTAGCAAATGTATTATGGATCACATTTTCCAGGCATCTCATAATGCCTTGGCAGACCAGTATCCTGTAAAAGGCATAACAGAACTTGATTACCCCCTCTCTCCTATATAATACAGGTCAATTTGCACTTGATCTCTCCTGTATTTTGCATTTCTCCACAGTGTCATAACCTTTGCTTGTAGTCTGTTTAACTAATTATTCACATTTTCAGTAAATTTTATCCAGTTCATCAGACATGGAAACACAATTTCTGTTTTACTAACGTAATGAAATCATGTTAGAACACAAAAGATGGAACTGAATGATTTTCATGTATTTCAAATAGTCACAGAACCCCAGTTCCTTGTTTTTATTTTTTGCATATGCTGCTTCTATTCTTTGTCACGGAGTTATAAAGCGTTCATCTTTAAAACTAAGCCCCACTGGGCTATGTGCTGTACTCTGCAACATACGATCTAACACAACTTATCACACTGTGACAACTAATATTTAAAAAACACATGCGTATTTTGAGGTTTGATAACTGCTATCAATCTCGATAATGGGTATACAATCCAAAGTTCTGACAGATACGTAGTGGATGGAACATCCACTATGAACGTCTAATGCTGAAGAAAATGAATAAGGGAGGCAGACAGTTTACATCTCTAATTAAAACTAGGACAGATAAATACTATTGAAAAGCATTTCTAAAACAAAAAACAATCTTCCTGGCAGCTTACAAATTCAGGAATAAACCAAATTTGCAAGCACCCCCTCTCAAGTCTGTAGCCTATATTTTGTTTCTGAAGATCTGGTGTCTTATCCAACAGGGGTTCTTTTTCTTTCTCTGTCTTTCTCTCTCTCTCTCTCTTTTTATCTTTGGTTATATTTCAGGAAATCCAGTACAATTTGACACAGTACCTTAGATGTACAGAAACTGCCTACACAGAATGTAGGAAAACATATAAATGTGTGGCTTTGATGCTTAGAAAAAGCACACTTAAGACAGAGTTAATCAAGTTAGAGTGACCTCCAAAAGCAAAATTGCATCACAAAGCATAATGGGTAATGCTATGTAAATTGCCATGTATGCAATCGGGATGTTATTATAGCAAGACCAAAAGGTGCTAGCTAATGACCTCTACATTTGATCTCTGGTTTTCCTAGGGGCTGACAATGTCTCTGGCTGAGACAATAGCTACATCATTCTGATGAGCATGGAGTAGGGTAGAACACCTGTCTACAGCTGCTGTTGTAGCCTCAGTGGACCAGATCTAGATGCTGCTGGCTGACATCTTTAAGCACTGCTACAAAGGCAGCTCTTAAATTTGTATGGGATTAGTCAGAATGTTTTTCTATATTCAGTGTTCTATATTAAATACGCTGTCAAACATCTTTCTTCTTTTTTCTAATTACATTCATTTTTAGAGTAAATTATTGTATAGTGTGCTATTTAGTTTCAGAAAATATTTCATTTTCCAGTGTTTTAAAATTAATTGCTTTATGCTTTTTATGTTCAGAAATATAGTGCTTTTACCTACCACTTAATCAGGAAAGCTCCATGAAATTATTTTTCATTGTTATATTTAGTCTAGAACTGCCAAGTTGTTCCATTTTGCCATTTTTTTGTTGTTTGCAAAGATGATGCATTCTTTCTATACCAGTCTAGATACAGATTTCAAGATAAATCAGATCAAGAGTTCTCCGATATTTCTATTTAGTCTCTTCCCAAGTCTTAAGAGAAAGACTTATTCTGATACGTGTGGTTCATATGGAAAATAAATGAAAATAAACATAATATTATACAATTCTTAGTATTAGAAAGCATTTTAAAGAGTATTTAGAGATACTTACCACCTAACTCCTCTCCCCCAGAAAATTCCACCTAAATGTCTTAAATTTATTATAATTCTAGGTAGTTATTATTAATAATTAATAGCTGGGCTACAGGAAACATTTTGTCCAATATTACAGTTAGTTAAATATTAGTTTATAATTGTGATGGTCTTTCAAAAACCTGGATATTTTATTAATCAAATCTTATATAATAATCCAATATTACCTTCTATGTGTTGCTTTCAAACTACTCATACAATTTGTTTCCGTTTACTTCCTGAGTTTTTTTAAATAAACTATTCTATTACTCTTTTGCTTCATAGATTTCCATTTGGCTTGAAAGATGCAAATAACTACTGAATTATCAAACAAAAGTTAATTAAAAATATCAAGTTAAGAGAGGCCAAAATTTCACTTTAAAAAAATAAATAAATCTGACTTAGTAAAGCCAATTATTTATAAAATTCACTACCATATTCCTGAATTTTGAAATTAGGTTAAGCTGATTTTCCAGTACACATACACTGACATACAGCTGTATGCTTTTCCTTTTTAGAGATACAGTGAAAGGGCCTAATCCTGTACTCACTGAAAGCAGTAACAAAAGTCCAGTTGCCTCCAGTAGGAACAGGATTAGACCTTATAAGGTGTAATTTTATAGGTGAAGGATTTTCCTTTTTTTTCCTATATTGACTTGTTCACATTATGTATGCTAGCCTGGATTTATTTTATATCCCATTATTGGTTTAGTCCATGACAAAATGAATTAAACAATGAATAGGTTACAGATATTTCCCTTGGGATAAGGATACTTGATTTCCCCCCCCCCCCTTTTTCCACTAAATATTGCAATCAGCATCTTCTGAAATTTATGGCAAATGCATTCTCTGCTTCATCCTTTATACCAAAAATGCGGTGTGTATTTAACAGTGTTGTAGATGAAGACTTTTTAATTAAAGATATTTACACATTAAAATTTTGCCTAAGTAATTTTAAACACATTTTAGTTAACATAACCCATGTGTATTTGTGCAGCTCAGATAATCCCAGTGCATATACTCAGAGAGAGTCTGTAACAAAGAAATAGCAATACAAAAACAGAGAACAATTCTGCTTGATTTTCCATTGCAGTCATTTTATCAGGGACAGGGAATATTTTACAGTGGTGCACAGATGAAGGTTGCATGCATTCCCCAGCATTAAATTGTAGTAGAAAATGAAAAACCTAATAGCATTTTGATGTATTCCAGTTAGGTTTTCCATTAAGAGAAAAAGGTGATATGTTCACACCATTTGTCAGGAAAAGAAGAAATGAAGAAAATGTTGACAATTTCATTACACTCTGGTTATGGGGTGATCTGAACTTACCTATTACAAGATAAAAAAAAACCCAACTATTCAAGATATTATTAGTTGAAAACATTACTGTTTATAGTTACTTTAACTTCTGCTACAACTGTACAGTTGATATAGCAGTATGAGCAACAGATTTTAAAAGAGAGATTCCATATCATTTACAGCCTTTTCTCAAAAATTTTGTATCCCTTTGACTGACATAGCATCAAACCAAGTCCCACACTGTTGAACAGTTCTCTGATAAAACCAACCCTTAAAAGAAGATGTAACAGATAGCATAAAAAGTGTTTCTAAGTATATCGCTCCTTTTTCTCTGCAGTATTTATTCAGAAAATCTTTTTCTTGTGCCCCCCACCCGTTTTTTTTTTTCCTTATTGACTATAGGATTCCCAGCTTTTCTGCTCAGAATATTTCCCCAGAGGAAACAGTGGCTGGCCATTTCATATCAAAGTCAATGAACTAAATGTACATTTACAGGGTGTAAGGGAGTTAAGTTGCAGCTTCAGTCTACTCAAGTGGAATTGCTGTGTTGTACAACATAGCTTTAATTAACTTTTATTATTATTTCCACAGAGTTTCATATAACGAATATAAAATTAAAAACAGATTTTGGGCAGGGGCGATTATAACTGAGCTCAGTGGGTTTTCTAAAATTGCATGTGTTCTACAAGAAAATACTTTGGGAGACATGCATAAAATTTGGGTGTTAGTACAACGAATAAAAACAGCTTCCAGTGTAAAAGGGGAATTGATTCTTTAGTGAATTATTAGTTAATTGTTGAATTCTTGGACATCAGTACTAAAACTTGTGCCGAACTTAAAGCCACCCATATAGCCGGACCAATTTTAGTGGAAGTATTTATATATTTAAAGTTGCACACATGCTACTTTGTTTTGTTTTCAATGTGTGCGTGGGCATGGGAAAAGTAAGCCTGCTTGCATGTTGGACTTCATACTATGGTGCATGTTGTGGAACCTGGCATTGGTTATTGATGGATGCACCTAGCCAGGAGAGTTGTGGGATGGTTATGGGCACTAGCTTATGTGTATTCAGTGAGAAAGAATACTAGTTCTATTAAAAATAAGCCAAACATTTCTTTTACTCCCAAAAAACCTGCAGTAGCAGCTGTGCAGTGTTTCTGCATGCACCACTTCGAACTCAGGCTCAGGATCTTATTATTCACCCCTGCATTAATTTCCCTGAGCACAAAGCCAATTTAATAGGGCTAGGCAAAGCTTTAACCCTAAAAGAGCTGTGAACTTTCATTAGTTTTTAAGTATGATCTTAAGCCTGATCCAAAATCTACTGCAGTCAGTGACAGACATTCCATGGACTTTAGACCAGATTCGATGTGCAGAAATATCATATCATACCAGGAGTGGAATATAAACAAAATGTTGTGATATCTATAGTGACAGAATGTTTCTAAAAATGTTTGTATTAACTGGTAAGTAAATAACAGGTATGCTGCTGGTTGTAATGAATGAACACTAAGGGCTTGATCCCAAGCTCTTTGAAATCAATAGAAAACCTGCATTTGACTCCAGTGAGTTTTTGGATTAGGTTCAGGCTCATAATCTTAAGAAGTGCTTTCTGTGAGTCAGACCAGTGATCCATCTAGACCAGTACCCTGTTTTCAGTGGTGGCAGGAGTGAATGCTTTAGAAGGAAAGCATTGGACACAATATAGCAAGAGCAGTAATTCTCAACCAGAGTGTTGAGGCACCCTGGGGTGCCTTGAGATGCTTTCAAAAGTGCCACAAGGTTCTGCCTAATGTTAGCACTGTTAGGTGTGAAAACATTTCAGAAGATAAGCCCAAGATTATGACCTGTTTTAGTTTTTCTTATTTCTTTGCAAAAGAAGAATTGCTGTAGTATTTTTCTGTAGTCAAAAAGCAGTGAAAACTAAAATATAGCCAAGGGGTGCCTTGAGTCTACCAAGGGGCCTCTTGATTCTAGAAAGGTTGAGAACTCCTGAACTAGAGTGATCTATCTCCTGTTCTTTACTCTCTCTGGCATACACAATCATGATTCAGAGATGACAGAAGAAACATTTCTGAATATTCTGTTTAATAGCTCCTATGACCTATGTCATCCATGAATTTGTCTAGTCCCCTTTTTAACATGCTTATCGTATCTGCCTTTATAACCTTCTGTGATAACTGTAACCTCCTGTTGGCATCCGACAGTATATTGAGCATAAGAAAAAAAAGGCTCAGCTACTTGGTGTTTTTAATGAGCTTTTGGCATTGCTCCATTCATTGGAGCCCACTCTGCAAACTATATTAATGCCATGTTAGTCTAAGGATATAGGCAGACAAGGTTTTTTTGGGTATGTGTGTCCAAAACAGCTACAAACAACAACCCTGAAGCATGGAAGGTATCAAATGTTGCTATTTGTAATGGAAAGTTTACAACATGAAGAAGAAAAAAAACGAACTCAAAAGTGACCTGCATTTTACATACTGGCTTCTATTCTACCTAGGAGAGCACACAAACACCAACAGACTCTCCCTATTACCTAAACACAGGTGTTTGTGCCCAAAAGCTTGCAAAGAACAAATTTTACAACTATTTAGTAGGTCTAATAAAAGATATCATCTCTACACAAAAAAACTTGTCTGTGTCTTTAGATCAACACAGATACAACCAACAACCGTAAAGCATGGAAGATATAGGTAGGTATATAGCTATGGAGACTATTAAAAATGATATTTAAAGGCTTGTTTTTGGGGAATTGGCTTATAGGTATAGCTATATACATGATAAGGGTTCAAGATGGGCATCAGGGATTAATTGATTTCTAAGAAGCTTGGGTCTCACATACCAAGTTTCTTACAATCCTGGAAACAGATAGGTTGTCTAATACAACAAGGCCTACAAGGCTGGAAACCAAGGGAGTATGTATCATCCTGACCATAACACCAGATAAGTGGCACCAACTGCAAAGGTTACAAGCAGGGGGGCTTTAGTTCCTTTTTTGGGGAAACAGACCAAATTAGGAGAAGGCCCAGAAAAAACAGATTAGTATGTGTACATGTGATGGGCTTGGAATGTGTTCATGACACAGTACATGGACTATGACAACAACATGGAGAGACCAACCAAAGACAGACAAGACTCAAGAGTCATCAAGAGTCATCAGAAGGGAGGGAGAATACAAAAGCAGACTCTTGAGAGTAACAAAGTGTCCCTCCCTATTCTTCCCAGTCCCTCCCTTTGTCTTGTCCCTTCCATGCCTCCTTCCCTTGCCCAAGAGGGGTCCCCATCCCCGTCCCCCCAGGAAGGGCCCCTGAGGCCACCATGGAGGGCACATGACCAGCCTGTTATCATCAGGGAGTGCACCCCACCAGCACCCCACTGGAGGGGGACTGTGAGCCTCGGCAGCCCACCTCCAGATTGCTGACACCTAAGAAAGAGAGCCTCAGAATGGAGACTGTGTCCTTACCAGGTGTACTTTGACTCTGATGACAGCCCTAGGATTTGGAAGATATATAGAATTGCTTGATTGTTTGTATTGCTTCTTTTCTGTCATTACTATGTATCAATAGATTTGCCTATTATTGAATGGAAAGGTTGAGGTCATTTTGGGGGTGGGAACAAGGCCCTCAGGGTCCTAAATCCTGAGCCAACAGCAGATTCCTGACAATAAGAGAAAACAATGAGAAGCATCTCATTCAGTGAGTACAGTCCATCCTATGAACTAAGAAAAGGGATCTTGAGAGGAGGGGAAAGAAATATGTGATCATATAATGGTCTTTTTTCGTTCTGCCGCTGAGCCAGGTAAGTCGGGTGAGAGTAGGTGGTTGTAGCTTGGGGGAAACACGTGGAGCGGGGGAGGTGGCAGTGGGTAGCCTCAAATGCCTCTATACA